>JAPTHN010000066.1:68661-234280 GCA_026936325.1 Platynereis dumerilii
AGAAAAATTTTCATGAGTAAAGCAAAATGATCATTATAAGTTTCGACTGTCATAAACAACCGTAAGAAACCTCCGCAGCAAACTTGGTTGTGAGTGGTCACAATTCCTGTCAGGCTTGCCACTGATACACGATTTCAAAATTCCATGACTTTTCCCTAAATGATAAATCCAGACGAATTTGCCTGACCTCAAAAGAAGCTCGTGTGTCAAAAGTTGGATTACGATCAAGATTACGATCAAGATTACGATCAAGATTACGATCAAGACGTCTCAACCTAAAGATTCACTGATATTAATGCCACTTTACCACAATCAAAGAAGTACGATAAGCGAATGTCGCAGGTTTCGTCCACACTCTATTGCACAGCCTTTTTCATTCATGCAGCGCATTAGACTATAATAGTCTTTAGGCTAATTTCTCTGACTTAGCTATTAAGACTTCCCTAACTTTTTACGAAAGATAAAAATCTTCGACTAATTTTAAATTTCCCGGACCTTGAACTTCGCTAACTTTGTCGACTTTTTCCTGACAAGTGGCAACCTCGAGCTGCGACGACAAGGCAAGGTTACCACTGCAGAATTTAAAATTCTGTTGAGGCTCCACACAAATTTGCCCTGGCCACAAAATAAGCACTCGCACAAACTGTTTTCAACTCTTAGTCTCTAGCAAAAGGAAAAGAAACGACCCTAGATTGTTTTCCAAACGATCCCTGGTCTTCACATAAAGAATATCTACTTCTAAGGGGGCAGTCTTCATCAACATCAACAGGTTAGAAAGGAAACCTTCATTATGCGAGTCATGAATTTTTTGCCAGAATGTCCCGACGTTTTACAAATTTACAGAATTACCTGACTAATAAAAAATTCCCTGAATTTCCCCTCACCTTGAATTTGACAGACGAGTGGCAAACCTGCATGAAGTTACAAGTTGGGTACTGGTATCAAATGTCGAACTAGCAAAATCATGGTCCTACACATCACCAACAGTACAACGAAACAAAACAACAAATTGAATTTGATGGGGTGTAAATCACTTACTCATTCACTCACTCACCTGACCATCTCAGATTTCTGTTGGGCAAATTTCAGGTCAGTATCAAAAATGTGCACAACGTTGCCTCCTTTATGAATTTTTTGTGGGAAAACTAACCAAGATATTGACCTGAAATTGCCACATATATTTAAAGAATATCACCCATCTGTGGGAATTTTTTCACAAAAATCTGAGATGGCCAGGGGAGTGAGTGAGTTAGTGTTTTACGCCCCATCAGCACCGGTGTTGGTAGATCTATGCAGGGTGCCCACCGAACATCGCAAAAAATATTATAGGAATATAGGAATTTTTTACCGTAAAATATAGGAAAATATAGGAGGTTCTTGCCTGTTTTACTAGGACAATATAGTAAATATTCGACTGCGAAACCATCGGCAAATCACGGGATCACTTCCACCACAAGCCGAAAACTTCATGTCGTGGCAAAAACGTGTCTAAAAATTCATATATCTACCAGGAAAAGACGCTTAAACTTTGTATCGCAGACAAAAAACCTGCATAAATGCGCGAAATATCTTGAAAAATATAGGAATTTATAGGAATTTTTCCAAAATATAGGAAATTATAGGAGGCCTTAAAAAATATAGGAATTATAGGAAATATAGGAGGAGTGGGCACCCTGTCTATGGTCAGGTGGGAAGATTTTGAAATATTTGTTGAATTTACATGGAATGACCCAATTGCAATTTGCCATTTATGATTACACCTTCGATAACTGATCCAGGGTGCCCACAGAACATTGGCGAGCGAATTCCCTGTATTTTCCCTGATTTTTCCCTGCTGCACCGGATGTTTTCCCAGACGTTATTAGGGCTTATTGTCGCGTTATTGTGGCATTATCATCGCAAATCGGAAACCAAAAACTGTTACTTTTACGCATTTTTGCTGAAAATAGAAGGCTTTTTTTATGCATTAACCCATATAAAACCAAATTCCCTGGGTTTTCCCTGAAATTGAGGTCAAAATTGAAATTCCCTGATTTTTCCCTGCAGGGAATTTTTTTCACCATTTTCCCTGTTTTCCCTGTCCGGGGGGGACCTGTGTGATTATTTGCTTGCACAAATGTGTGGACCTATATTACAATTAGCATGGCCCTTGTACACTCTCTGTAATCAAGGTTCTCACCCTTTCCGCTTCAATTGGATTGGATTTCTCCTGTTCAAATAACTGATAGCTGTCAGAGCTTCGAGGCATGGGTGGCTCCAGGTAGGTCTACACTCTGGAGCCATTCACAATTTCTTCGGCTCAAAAGCGCTGGAGTGCTGGGAAATTTCTACCACTGGCGCCCCTGCCTGTATGGTAATACGAGGACCTCAATGACCGGACAAAACCCCCCCCCCCCCCCCCAATTTTTTGCAGGAAAGTGAATTGTTGTGTCTTGGAACTCTTGGGAGTCAACTCAACTGCACCAATGGAAGATCTGCAGAACAGGTAATCGATAGATGATACAATTGAACAATTGAAAGGGTTATTTAAAGTTTCCTCACAGAATATGATGCTACGCTATTCTATACGATACACACAGGAGGAAATACAGTTACTATTTCTGTTGAGTGCAAGATACTGACATTTAATGACAAATCCTCACCTTAATGTTGTGGACGAGGAATTTCTTGAATCCATCAGGGCATACATGCTTTGACTTGTTGGCTGATCCGTAACCAATGTTGGGCATCTTGAACTGGCCCTTGAACCTCCTCCTCACTCTGTTGTCAATTCCCTTTGGCTTACGCCAGTTTTGCTGAAATACAATTCAAAGAAACGTCAAGCAACTATAAATCTACATTAATTCTTGAGACCAAGACAGTAATTAACAGTTAAACACAAAATTTCAAGTGAGAGCAGAGACCACAGCAAGACGGTGAACAAAATTAGCGTAAACCATTGAAGGCTAATATTATACCATTGAAAGCATATAATCATACCAATACCATTGAGAGCTATTACATGTATAATGTGATTACGGAAATTGAACCGATTATTGCACTCTGCTGACAACATGTTCTTTCAACACCTCCTCAGAACAGTGCAACAGTTCACATTATGCTAAATAATTCTAAGGTTAAACGAGGACTTACCTTAGTCCGAAGGTTGACCTGGATTTTAATGAGCTTGTTTTCTGGTACGAGGGGATTACATGAGATGGCGCTACGCATTCCCATCAGGCAGTCTTTAGAGGAAGGAGAGTCTACGAGCTGTGCAATGAGGGGATTACATTCCAACCCAGGGAGGGATGGGCGGGCATGTAATCCCCTCGTACCAGAAAACAAGCTCATTAAAATCCAGGTCAACCTTCGGACTAAGGTAAGTCCTCGTTTAACCTTAGAATTTTAATTCGCCATTGTTTTCTGGTACTTCCGGAATTCCATGAGACTTCAGAGATTGCGCAGAAAGTAGACTCCAAGAAGAAAGTTGAAGATCCCAGACAGGATATATATGAGGGAGCCGCAGGGGCACTTAGGAATGGCCCGATATATATATACACAAGTGCCAGTAGGGGTATACCCTGGTGGCACTACTACTGGTGCCCCCCCCCCTTTTCGAGAGGAGAAGGGTCAATAACGAAAGAGTCAAGAGTGAAATCTGCTGGTTGTAGGCAGTTGTTAAATTCCCTGAGATAACAGGAATTTTTGTAAGTACTCCTGGAGAGGCCTACAGATGCCAAAATGTATACCTTGATTTGCATGGCACACTTTTGTTTGGCGAGCAAAAAGAATGTGTGGACCAGCGGCGAGTGGAATGTTGTTATGCAAATTTTTAATGATGCATCATAGTATTACTTCTTAGTATGTGAAGTGAACCAGTGATGAGTGAGAAATTCCTTTAACAGAGATCCCTCAAGACCATCTGGGTAGGGCGCATTGGTCAGGGTAAGCCGACTGTAAGGTTTACTCTGCTTGGACTTATGCAGGGAATGGCCATGCAGGTGAAAACCCCAAGTGGATTGAAGGTGTGATACAGATTACATATCACATGGTATCGCTGCAAACGAAGAAGGCATCACAGAATATGATTGCAATAGATCTGGATCTACTGTTCATCAGAGGAACATGATTAGAGCATAGAGAACCCATTTTGTGCATTTAAGCACTCATTAATATCGAGACAGACTTGAAGATGGAAATGAAGAACTGTTTGATGACCCGTTCCATATATAGACAGATAGCAAGAGTAGATGCCAACATGTTAGAAGTTTGCAGGGTAATTTGAAAATGAATGGCAAAAGGAGCGCTCAAAACTTGGAAAGTTCGAGAATCCTCTTTTCCCTGGCCTAGATGAGTCACAAAATAATGGCTAATGTGGATTTGTTGTTGGTATGAGTAAAGTAATTTCTGCACAGTGTAGGGAAAAGGTCAGTTTCAGGTAAGTGCTATAATGGAAAAGTCTTGATGACCTCAGGTTTCAAATTAGTATGGCTGGGTTATAGTGCGAAACCCTGAGGAGGTGGAAGGTCCATTACCATTGGCCCAACAGAAGTGAAAGAAAGCAGATGAAGCACAGTTCTGATCAAACTCAGTGGACCACTGAGACATTCTAAGAAAGATAAAAACACTGCTCCTACATGTTGTGTGAGTGGGAACATTTGTAATCTTAGAGAGATGGAAGAGAGCATGCAGTGTTCAAGGCAATGTACGTAATTTAGGCCAAAGCGACCCTGTGACATGATAGGCCTAGTTTTATGTGTGTGACAGAAAACCCAATATATATGCCGCCATTGTCCCAAGAACTTGGGTGTCATCTGGCTAGATGATTGACGGAGGCTTGCCGGAAGCTGACCAGTATCCAGGGTGTTTAAAGCTTCCAGAAGCTTACCCGTGTCAGTGTGTAGATTACTGGGAATTTGTGGTATTTTGGTGATGTCACCAGTGAGCTGAAGTTAAGGCCATTGAGGCCGTAAAAGGCCGTAAGTAGGCCTGCATGAAGCAAACGCTGTCGCAAGCCACTTCTGCAAAAAGTAGCCAAATCAGCAGGAAAGAGGGGAACAAAGTAAACGAGGGAGCAATTGTGTCCTTGGTATCACTCCAAGAGAAATCGAAACCATCAATAAAAAAAAAAAATTCCTGGCTCAGGTTTGAATGACAAAACTTGTGGACTGAGAGCGAAAAATTAGAAGTCGAGTGTGATCGAAAGTCAAGGCAAAGCAAGTGAACATCAGATTGCCCGATTGTGTACATGTATGTCTCTACGAAAGTCAAGAGATGCTTTAATGTGCATTGATGACGAGGTCCCCGAGACTTCGATGAGCATGTTTATTACTTCCGTTTTTCTGACTTTATTACTTTCGTGTTTATGACTTTCAAGGGATATATGAAGGATTAACACCAGCACAGGCAGAAAAGTCTGCAGATGTAAATGAGACTTCGAACATGAGTTGTAGGTGCAACATCATTTGTAAGGAAGGACCTCTCGAGGCATCACGCCTACCCAAACTGTGGATGGGTGTGTTTGTCAGTGTCAGTCTGGCATGTTGACAAAGAGGGTAAGCTGAGTATCCTGAACAAAAGCATAAGCCTATAGGAGAAGTAGTCCCATGAGGACCCCAGTACTTGTATATTCCCCGAAAACTCCTTGGAGAAAAACCCAGCCATGAGGCGGAATTTTTAACAACATTTTTGGCCTTAACCCCAGTAGTAGGGCTTTGGCTCAAGCTGCAAGGATGAACGAATATCAAGCAGAGGCAGGGCTTTGAAAATGCCAGATTTCTCAGGAAGTGTATTATGGTCTGCACCAATTTTCATTGTGACATCTATCAACCTCCAGGATTGTCAATGTTCATTGTCATTTTGAAAGTGCACAGGTGTATGTGATTGAAGCAAACATGAACCGTATGTTCTGGATTATCTCCTGAATGATGCTAAATCCCATCTTCTTTGACCCGACTGCAAAATACTTGTAGACAATTAAGTCTACATAAAATGTTTATAGACCATACAGGTGGCAGGCCTTTAAGATGAGAATGATGTGTGATGGCTGGGCAAAGGAATGTCCCCGATAAAAACCTAAGGGAAAGCAAAGTAAGCCTATTGAATTTCAGTGGAAAACGAGGAAAACATAGACCAGCAGAACCTCTCGGTTATAACTATATTCAGGCCTAAAAGGTGATTGTCCCCTATTTCTATATTTAAATGGTAATTATTGCTGTTAGTGCAGTCTCCAATCATCTCCGAGGGTCTTGGGCAATGAGGTGGATCATTTTGCTTTGTTCGAATAGCTTTCAAGATTGCCTTGTAAAGTATATGTAAAGGCAATTTGGATTCACTGCAAGGCCCAGGTGCGAGGTCGGGATCATGATGTTATATTAGGCCTGATCTACCAAATTAACGTATATGCCGATTGAAGCCTGCTGAACCCAGTTGTAAAAAGGCATAGGCAGTTGTGAAAAGACCACTAACGTCCCAGCAACAGCACCATTTAAGCCGTGTTATAGCAACAGTTTGCACAGTATGATGGAGGGCAGTGCTATTAATAACAGTATTGGCCAGATTGTTGCAGCCTTTTGCCTGTCTGTAAATAAAAAAGATGATTAGAGAGCGGGTCATAATAGCTAGAGTGACTGGGTATTAACCCAACATATGGCTCTGCTCATAGCAAGGTTGTGAGAAAAGGTAAGGCCATCAGGTGGCTTCCAACAAGTATTTCATAACTGCATTTTTGCAGTGGTTACAGTGTGGTGTAACTTCTAAGTGTCTGCAGACTGCACATTCGCATGAAGGCCTGAACTATCCCGTTGTATCAACTTGGATAAAAATCCCAATCACATGGGTCTGCAACACTAATGGTTAATTGCAGATGCAACAGGTAAACATGGAATCCCGGAAAAGTTTGCTAAAGGCCTCTCCCGTGCACACAGGTAAGTAGCCAGGAAGCATGGTCAATGTCTGGTCCCTCTGAAGTTTGTCAGCAACAGTCACTTTACAGAAGCTTAACAGTGACTAAGTTACTTGGACATGAAGTGAGCAAAAAGCCTGAAGTACCAATTTTCATGCAGTTCTGGTGTATTAGCCCAAAAATTGCAATTCTTTCCACAGATCCGTTGAGCAGCCAGCTTTATTACGAGTTATATTGTTACTAGGCTACTATATTGGCATTTGGAAACCAATGATAAGTCTTCAGGGGAACCTAACCATGTGAAAGAACCATCCACACCACAAAGCATAGCAGAGGGAGAAGCTGAAACCTTCAGGCTTCAAAAAAAAAAACAATATTGACAATAGTGTGTCCCTGGCCTGATTCCAGAAAAGATTGTGAAACCACTTCAACTGTGTAACCAATTCATTGTGAAACCACTTAAACTGTCTCTCTGTCCCAGTGAACTCCAATGTGTCCGACTCCACAGGCTGCCAAGCAGTCACTTTGACAGCTGTCAAAAAAATTTAGGGGCCAAAAATTCTCTCAATTGAGACACCACCCAACTTTTTGGGGGAGAAAATTCTAAGATTGGGACAACAAATGCAGCACTGTGATAGGCCAAAACTCGGCAAAGAGCTGCAAAGCAAGAGACATTTTGAATCGTTTTTTGCAGGCCCCAAATAAAGTTGCAGAACGTGGTTAAGGTCAGTAACAGATCCAACTGTATGTTGCTGTACAGTTTAGTACTCTGGAGATGCCATTTGACCCAAATCCAGTCCAGTTGACCTGGTTAGGCCTGGAGCGCATGTCATTGACATTGTGAAGTTCTGACAAACTCAACTGTCGGCATTTATGGCTTCATTAGCACCTTGATAGAGTCAGTGTCCATTTACGGGTTCAGAAACAAGACTGTACAACATGACAGAGTTGTCAAGGCCACCCACAAGGCTGATTTTCACCATTTTCCCATTCGGCTGCCTTGTTTTTCACAGGCACCACCGCCATGACGTGGCTGTCGTGCGGGGCAATTTGTGAACCCCACGACAATGTCGTCGTTCTCAGCCGAAAATATCGGGACTTTTGAAGTGCAATTTTTGGCCTCTGGAGCTCAAAAACCGAGCGGAAACCTGTTCCGCCTTGTTCCTTGTCTTGCACATCAGGAACTGTGGACTGTTCAGCCGCTTTAGGACGCTCCTGGGCGTCCAGGCAAAGGCTCTTGAGCCTGATCATTGATCAATGCAAAGTCAATGATGGCGGCATGGCGCACCATGGGCGCTCACAACAAGTCCAATTTCTGGCAATCTCAGCACAGAAAAGCCACGGAAACCTGTTCCGTCTTCACCCAAACAGCCTGTGCAGGGTGGAAAACCAATGCCAATCCCTTGACATGGTTATATCAGCGAAGAAAAGCGGATAAAATCGTCGATTTGAGACGCCGCATGTTGATGCTTTGGGAAGCGTGAACGCACTGTCTGATGGGAATGCGTAGCGCCATCTCATGGAATTCCGGAAGTACCAGAAAACAATGGCGAATTAAAATTAAAAGTTAAATTTACCTTGACTTTGTCATATCTGTCAGACTGATGACGGATAAACTTCTTGGTGCGCTTCTTTGGCACACGGCTCTTGACAAGTGGTTTGATTGCCATTTTGGTTGTTGATCTGGAAAATAATTGGAATAATGACAACATAAGCAACAAAATAAGCAATCAGTATGTAGGCCTACACTCATACCCACACTTAGAAAGTTATGGGCGATAATAGATCGCGTGAAAGGTCATGGATTTCACTTACACCAAAAAATCAGAAAAAAAATTAGAAAAATTCTGGTACCAAGCAAAATCATGACCTTTCACGCGAACATACAGAAAAGGCACACTTCCTGTCTATGGACCAATCAGATCGCTGGATTAGAGCTATTTTACTCTCAAGAAAACCACAACATCCATTGCAACGCAGGAAATGGAACCATTGAGTTTTCTAAACTCAGCAACATTAAAAACGCACAAGTTTTTAAACAGCTTAAAATCTAACTTTTTATGTAGATATTTTCATGAAACTTTACACTGATGTTAGTTGACATGTCTTGTGAGAGTCCAGAAAATTTCATTAAGAAAGAGTATGAAACGGCTGGATTAGGCCACTTTTAGTGCAACATGTCCAAAAACCAAAATTGCAATCAATGCAAATTTGTCCAAAATCGAAATCATATGAAGTCTGTTTCAGCCCAAAATTTTGAGTGTGGAAATAATCAAGGTGGTAAATCACGCTTTTTTAAGGGATTTTGTGAGTTTTTGGTTGATTTTTCGGCAAAGTTGTTGTTTTTCACATTTGTTTGTCACATCATTTTCAATGCTTTTTCATCATAAGCATCGCCAATAATCCTGTTTTTTGGTCAAATTTTGAGCTGAAATCTTGCTGGACATCCGTTTTGACCATTTGAGATCCACAGTGCAGTGATAGCATCTGTACCCTATTCCCCCTTCCCTTTTTCAATTTTGCAAATTCCAAATTTGACATGATGTCACTAAAACATGTCTGGTTCTTCGAGATAAACATCGATCTTAATCAAACGTTCAATATCTTTAGTTGAGAAGCTAATAAGCACATTTGCCAAGTTACATCAAGATAGATTGAGTACTTCAAAAGTTATGAGACTTTGAAAATGTGTGCGTTTTTAATGTTGCTGAGTTTATGTGACCCAGGTCAACTCATAAGGAGTTATAAGCGATCTGAAATGTGTCGTCCCTTTCTGACGCACTGAGCGCACAGTGAGTGGAGCGTGAGTTTGTGTTTTACGCCCCATCAGCACCAGTATGGGCTATTTAGAGGCAACCCCAGTGAGTGGAGCACCTCCACTGGGTAAGCAGGGCATATCAGTGGCAGAACGGAGCAGTTCTTCATTTACATAATACCGAATATTACCGATAATATATCTTCTATTTTCCAATATTGTGCAGCCAGTAGTCCCGGGGTAAAATCCACTGCCCCCCCCCCTCTAACTATCATCTTGTCAACCAATTATGATCACATAACAGGACCAGAAACATCACTGTCACATTAGTCTAGATTTTGACAGGCAATAAAAATACACAACTGACACTTGTCACAACTCTCTCTGCCAGTCTCTGGTCTGGACCTTGATAAAGCTGTCAAACAAGTACTAGGGCTGGACGCCATTTGGAAGAGTTTGAACAGTGTCTCATGCCAATATCTTTGAACTCCAACTATGACAACACAAGTAAATTGGAATTTCCACACAAAATGATCAATTAGCAACCGTTGACAGCAGTGAATTCATGCCAAAACATCAACGAAAGCAGACATTTCCCATGCACCGCAACTGTCAACATCGGCCCATTTTGACTGAAAACTGCATCACATAGACGAAATTTATTGGATTATCTTGACGGAAAAGATTGTTCACATCATCTTTCATTCGATTAATTGACAAATTGGTGAATATTGACAAGGATGAAGCCAGATAACCAACTACAAAATATTTCCACTACTCACATTGGCAACCAGCAACAGAAAAAGGAAGTGGCTGCGGTCAACTTCCGGCGGCTCGGCCAACTTTTTCAAAAGAGGGCAGCACCTGTTACTTGAAAAAGTATAGAGGTCGCCACTAGTACTTGGACTCACGAAATCAGTGGATCAAGAAGACGTGGGTTCGAACCCCGCTCCTGGTAACAATTTTTTTTTAGTAACAAGTAAGTAACAAGTAGTTTCTGGATGCAGGTCCCGAGGGTCCTCTATATCCAGATCAAAATATAGTTTTGTGTGTCCCGGAGTGGTGTGATGATTATTTACAATGGAGTGGTTGATGATAGTATGTACAATATTTACAGTCTGTATGTACATATTTACATATTTACACATTTACACAGCTCCTTTTGTCCACAAGTTAGTTAGCAGTAGACAATGACAGGGGTTTCTACAGTTATAACAGTCTGGTATCCGATTTGTTGGATATTTCTTAGTTATACGGGCCGCCTTGCTGCCCAGCATGGGTTGTGGTGTATATCGTTATGAATATGGCTAATTAGTTGTCTACGGGCCGCCTTGCTGCCGTGCGTAGTTTGGTTGGAATTTTTCCATACGATACACTGGCCGCATAGCTGCCTGTATGTTGTATGTGTGTTAGTTGGCTTTATATGATTTTATTCTTCAAATTTATACATTTCCTCATGCCAGAATCTGTCAATACGATTTTTGAAGGAATTTAAGGTTTTTGCCTCCACAACCTCAGATGGTAGAGAGTTCCATGTGTCGACTATTCTATTTGTGAAGCTATATTTTCGAAGGTCAAGGCTGAGAGTACGTTTCTTATAGAGCTTGTAGCAGTGTCCTCTCCTTGCATCTTGGGACAAGGGGAGATCTAGCTTTACTTCCTCGTCGTACAGGTCGTGAGTTAGTTTGTACACTTCAATCATGTCACCCCTTTTGCGCCGGTGTGCCAATGTTGGTAGCTTCAGTTTCTGGAGTCTCTCAGTGTAGCTCAGGTTTTTAAATCCATTGACCTGCTTTGTCGCATTTCTTTGTACTCTTTCTAGGCGGTTTATCTCCGATTTCAGATGTGGGCTCCATACTGATTGGGCATACTCTAGCCTTGATCTGACTAGGCTGATGTAGAGTGGCCTGAAAATTTGTGGGGATAGCTCTATGAATGATCTTCGTATGATGCCCATCATTTGCGATGCTTTCTTTGTGATTTCGTTTATGTGATGTTTGAAATTAAGGTGGGAGTCAAAGATCACACCTACATCTTTTTCTTGTTGAACTGAGGGCAAATTGACATCACACCTTGTGTTATCCACATATGAGTACAGATGGCGAGTGGGCAGGCTTGTCGTGACGCTGGGCTTCTTGACGTGAAGTTGCTTGCACTTTTCGGGATGGAACTTCAGGAGCCAATTTTCTGACCATTGTTGCAGTGCATCTAGGTCGTTCTGTATTACATTGGATACGGATCCAGAATGATTGCTGTGGATATGATAAATCTTTGTATCATCCGCAAACATATAAACTCCTGACTGCAGGTTATCTGGCAGGTCATTCATATACAAAATGAAGAGTAGTGGGCCCAAAACTGACCCTTGTGGGACACCGCTGGTGACTGGCTTCAGCGAAGAAGTTTCTCCATTTATACCGACAAACTGATATCTGTTCTCTAGGAAGTCTTCTATCCACTTGAGTAAGTTGCCTTTGAGGCCATACATGGTGAGCTTGTGGATAAGCCTTTTATGAGGCACAGTGTCGAAAGCCTTTTGTATTGTGGTAAATGAGAGAGAAGACAGAAAGACGTCCGACACTTACAGTTGCTTGAATCCAAGAGGCAGAAATCTCGGGGCTTCTCGCTGACCACGTGGTTCCAGCGGTTCCACCGCAGCGCCGCCTCGCGGACTTCTCGTCATTCACCACACTCTCCCCTCTTTTATTGATGGCAGCTGGTGGCGGGGGTCCAGGTACGGGGGGTGAATGAAAGATCGCCGCCTCAAAGGGTATAGTTGAAAAGTGGTTAGGGACATCTTCTCTACCAGCTTGTCACTCCAGCTGCTGACGTCTATCCTCAGGGGACATAGTTGAAAAATGGGTAAGGACATTTTATCCACCAGCTTGTCACTCCAGCTGTTGACATCTGCCTTCAGGGGACATAGTTGAAAAATGGTTAGCGCCGTCCTCTTGATGACCCGATGCCCGTTGTTCTCATTAGGGCGACTTGACATTTGACATTCATTGACATTCATTAAACATTCGTCCTCAGTGGGGTGCCAAGGAGACCAGCCCAGTAATTTACTGGTGGTACACCGTTGGCCCCCCGACTGCTACTCCACTTCAGTTCCGTTCTGGAATTCAATGATATGGGTCAATCCAGTGTTAAAGGAACAACATTACAAAATATGGAAATTTGTAACTTGTCCTATTAGCCGGCTAAGGGTTCTTGTCAAGAATACGGCGCAGTCCCTGAAAGGAACCTTAATGATATAGGCAATTCCGTGTCGTCATCGTTGATCAGGCCGGTTAAGGGTGGGGCGCTACGGTGTTACATACCTGGAAGGGAGAACCCCCGCAGCGCATTTAACCGGGCTGCCTCGAGGATCACCGATGGGCAAAGCCCATGCTGATGACCAATCCACCTCGCAACAAGGAACAAGTCCATTTGAGGGGACATGGGTTCGGTGACCTCTCGGCGAAGAGTATCCAAACGGTCCAGGTACGGGGCGTCGGATTCAACCAGGATTTGGTCCATGCAGAGACCTCTCGCCGCGAGGCGATGGTGCTCTGCAGCTTCCCCAGTCATCGTTACCGACCGGTGGCCGAAACTAAACAGACACTTGGGGAAGTATTGAATCCAACGCTCCACTTCTCCACGGCCGCCGGTGAAGCAGTGCACTTGGATGACGGTCTCGGTGTGCACCCGACGTACCAGGATCTCAAGGCAGTCGTCAAGGGCGCCTTCCCCACGGCAGTGCACCACTACCGGCAGATCCGCTGGTCGGAGACGTAACTGCTCTTCCAAGCCGCGCAGCTGGGCCCGGCGCTGCCGAGGGCTGGTACGATGGTGGTAATCCACACCGACCTCGCCCAAGGCAACACATTTGGGCGACAGTAAGCGACGCCGCAGCTCCGGAATCCACCGGTCAATCGGTCCTCAGCACAGACACGGGGATGAATACCGAAGGTAGCATAGGCGTCCGCAAACTGCCTCGCGCCCTGGTCCCACTTGCACCACCGAGTCGGGAAGACAAAATTGCAGATGAGGTACTCGTATCGCATCTCCCATTCTCGTACCTCTCCCAACCGGCGATGAAAGTTGCCATCCCAGCGATCAACGTGGATGTGGGCATCCACGATCCTCTGAGCATGACGGGGGCCAGGCGTGCGATCCTCGCTGGTTGGCTCCCTCAGTCGGTTGATGTCCATGACTGTACCTGGCCGAAGATAAAACATAATACATGCCAACACTTTGGCATGCAGAAGGGCAGCGACGGCGTTGGGCGGCTGCACGCTGAATTCCTCGAGGGGGGTGATCTGCACCTGGTTACGCCGTTCCCACACTCTCATCAACAGTCTTTGTCCCATCGATAGATGAAAGGGGGACGCGTCCGAGGGATACCAGTGATGGTGACGGATGTATTGGAGCAGCTCCTCGTTCGACTGTAGACGCAAATCCTCACGGATTAAACGGAGGAGTGCATTACAGAGCCGTACCCACTCATCTGCTATCTCCTCGGACATGGCTGCCGGAGGGCAGCTCAGGCCGTGCCGGGACTTCAGGTGGGAGATGGATGACTCTTGTACTCGGCATGTCCAACAGGCTCTGTCCGGCACGAACCACCAGGGAGATGAATCGCCTCGATATGGCGGCGTAAACGTCCGTCAAGAACCCTGAACCGACAGACAGGGCAATATGGTCCATCTGAGGACGGTGGTACAGCTCTACGGCTGACCTCCCGCTCCTCATGCTGGGATTTCGACTCACCCTGCCGTCGTCCTCGTCCCTTGTTCGGCCCCTTGTTCTTCTGTCGGGAGCGCTTAGGGGACTGCCTCCTCTCTTCCTCCTCAGAGTCAACGGCCACGCTGGAGGTCCCTGGCTGAGGATCCGCGCCTCCACGGACTGCCGGATCGGTTGTCATCGGCCGAGGGTCGGGAACCGAGGGCGGTGGTACGGTCTGTGACCGACCCCCCGCTACCTCGGCTGCCCTCTCCCGCCTATCCCGATGGATCTTCCTGAGCTTCTTTCTGCGAAGGTTTCTGTCATGAGTCCGTTTCCTCTTCGCCGCTCCTTGACGCTCGTCCTGGTCCATCACGGTGGCGGTCTCGGAGGGGGCCGGCGAACCTCGAAGAGTCTCCTCCTCCGATGACACGATGTCGTCCGCTTCCGGATATAAAAGCAGGTCCGTGGCGCGGTCGTCCTCATCCAGTTCCTCCCCTCCAGCCTCCAAACCAAACCCGGTGGAGGGTGGTTCCGGGCGTATCCGGCTGGATAACGCGGCGCACTCTCTTCCAGCTCTTCCAGGCTAACAGTGGGGCGATGGATTGTCACAGCCAGGGCTGTACTCTGGCCATCCCCCAATTCCACGGTCCGGTCCTCTTCGTCATCCTCCAATTCCATGATCTGTGGGCCGGCGTGACCCCCGAAGTAGTCCGGAGGGAGCCCAAATTCTTCTAAGTCTTCGGCAGTGGCCCGATGGCGGTCTCGGAACCATGCCGGTCCATAGGGCGTGTCTGCCCTCACCATTTCATACACCCATCCATCTAATCCAATGTGTTTGCCGGCCACACCCGGCAAACCAAGGTTGTAGAAATCGATGTTCTCCATCACTAATTACCAACTTCTTCACTCCTGAAAGCCTCTGTCAATCTGCAACACACACACCACATAAAGCGTCTCCTGACAGGAGTCATAACACATTAATCTAACATTGAAAGCTATTAATATTCTACAAGCAACGACAAGCAAGACACACACCAAGCGAGCTATATACTACAATCCCTGAAAGGGACACACAAACTACGCCACACACTTAATTTTACGGACTATCCGTGACGTAGTCCCGCAGCCATGAAGGAACCCGTCGTTGACGACCCGAGCGGCTGGGTGGAAGACCAGTGGTGACCTCTGAATCCGATATTGGATCGGGTACATCCTGCTGGCTTCCAACCCCCGCCGCCTCAGGGGCTCTGTCGTCACCCTGGCTGCTGTGGCTCGATGGTATCTCAGTAGTTGCCTCCTCAGCTAGGTCATCATGGGCAGGTGTTGCTTCTGTTGCCTCCTCTTCGTCAAAGAGGATCGAAAGATTAATTTCCTCTTCCGCCTCATCCTCCCCCCCTCCTTGCAAATCTGGGACGGCATTCCTAATCTCCTCCGTTCTCGTCTAGCCCACAGGGGAATGTTGTCGTCAGAACACCTCCGAAGTCTATCGTGGTGCATGACTTGTCTTTTACCCCTGCGGTTAATGGTGACAAAGAGACTATCCGATACCTTCCAACTAGGAGATAGGGTCCGACATAGATGGGTTGCAACTTCTTGGATTGGCCCTTCTTGGTGACAGAATTCAACACATAGACTAAGTCACTACATCATAGGGCTGACAGAAGGTCTTTCGATCATACGTCTTCTTTCGAGTTTCCATGACTTCATGGAGTTGTCTCGGGCGCACTGATGGACACTAGATAATCTATCCCTCAATTCTTGGACATAACCAGGAGGGCCAGAGTCCTCCTCTGAAGATTGTGATGGAAATAACAGGTCCACAGGCATGGTGACCTCCCTCCCCAACATCATCAATAAAAGAGGGGAGAGTGTGGTGAATGACGAGAAGTCCGCGAGGCGGCGCTGCGGTGGAACCGCTGGAACCACGTGGTCAGCGAGAAGCCCCGAGATTTCTGCCTCTTGGATTCAAGCAACTGTAAGTGTCGGACGTCTTTCTGTCTTCTCTCTCATTTACCACAGTATGTCCATGTAGATGGATTCAATGTTCTTTTTTTGTAATGGAAAGATATCGTGCAAAGTTACTGCAAACACCTTCACTTCAGGCAGTGCCGAGCATCTAAACTCAGCAACATTAAAAACGCACACATTTTCAAAGTCTCATAACTTTTGAAGTACTCAATCTATCTTGATGTAACTTGGCAAATGTGCTTATTAGCTTCTCAACTAAAGATATTGAACGTTTGATTAAGATCGATGTTTATCTCGAAGAACCAGACATGTTTTAGTGACATCATGTCAAATTTGGAATTTGCAAAATTGAAAAAAGGGAAGGGGGAATAGGGTACAGATGCTATCACTGCACTGTGGATCTCAAATGGTCAAAACGGATGTCCAGCAAGATTTCAGCTCAAAATTTGACCAAAAAACAGGATTATTGGCGATGCTTATGATGAAAAAGCATCGAAAATGATGTGACAAACAAATGTGAAAAACAACAACTTTGCCGAAAAATCAACCAAAAACTCACAAAATCCCTTAAAAAAGCGTGATTTACCACCTTGATTATTTCCACACTCAAAATTTTGGGCTGAAACAGACTTCATATGATTTCGATTTTGGACAAATTTGCATTGATTGCAATTTTGGTTTTTGGACATGTTGCACTAAAAGTGGCCTAATCCAGCCGTTTCATACTCTTTCTTAATGAAATTTTCTGGACTCTCACAAGACATGTCAACTAACATCAGTGTAAAGTTTCATGAAAATATCTACATAAAAAGTTAGATTTTAAGCTGTTTAAAAACTTGTGCGTTTTTAATGTTGCTGAGTTTATGTACATACAATTACATGAAAATTTATTTGCACAAGGAAATTTATATTGAACGAGTCCGTAGCATATGAGTACCATAAGAATTTACGAGTACGAGGTCAAATACATTTTCATATAGCATGATAATTAGGTGCCATCCTTTTTTTTTAATCATTTCATGACCACTGCGTCTTAACTTCCAATATAATGTTCCATTCTACCATGACAGAAACTGAGATGCAGATATATTGTGTTTTATTAATAAAAATGCAATGCCAAGGTACGAAGATGGCAATTGACCACCAAATAAAAAAGAACATTTTACAATAAAATGTATTGCACTAATTACTGAAACAAAAATATTTCTTAAGAATATTATTGATAGAAAATATCTTTTTGTGGGTGGGGGGGGGAGAAAATTTCCCGGAAAATTAGAAGAAAAAATCATTTGGAAAAAGATTGAACATTTCGTGAAAAAAAATGTGGGGATAAGTAATTATGTAATTTTAAAAAAAATAATCATAAGGTGAAGTTGAATTAAGTCATTGGAAAAGAAATTTGGGAGAAATTATTTGGAAAAAATGTGGGGAAAAAAACTGACGTTGCTCTCCACCGTGCATCAGGGAGGGGGGGGGTTGGTCTAGTGGTAGCGTCCTGGACTGCCAATCGCTGGGTCCAGTGTTCGAATCCAGCTCCTGCTGGGTCAGCTGGGCCTATGTTTGACGGCTGTTTCAATCATCCTTTGCCTCATTGCCGTTTTCTCCTCCTGTCCTAATTAGCCTATCCAGTGCATAAATACAGGATGTGAATCCCCAAACATCCATCCACCAATGAACCACCATGAGTTTTTTTCTATGATGTCTTCATGTGATTGATTTTGGTCAATCATCACTCTAGCTAGGGTCATGCAATAATTGGTCAATAACGTTTTTTTGGAGGGCATTATGGGGTATTAATCAGTTATGGCCTGAGGGCAGAAATCAGTAACTTAATGCCCGAGCCGCCAAAAAAAATGTTATTGACCAATTATAGATGTATACCAACTGCTTGGGCTTAGCAATACATAGCAAAAATATCGAAATTGTGATATATAACAACGTGTTATATTGATCCATATTGCAGAAATAAAACATTTATACAATATGCAAAATTTAATAAACTTTTTTAAGGGCTAGATGTACTAGAAAATCAAGAAAATTCTATTCTATCTCGTTACATTGGTCTCCCCCCCCCCCACACTTCGTGTTATCTTTAAAATAAATGAATAAATACCGGATTGACCCATGGAGTCTGAATTCCCTCAGTGAATAGATACTAGATAGGCCCTAAATTTAAAGGAAATCACATGAACTGAGGTCAATCAACTTTTGTCGTACACCACTTGAAGGTTTCTTATGAATTCACATGTATATTGGAATTTTTAGCTAGCCATAGGCGTAGCTATTGGAATGGGTGATGAGTGTATGGGATTCTGAAAACCATAAACCATGTAAACAGTAAACACTGTAAACAAAAAACAATAAACATGTGCACCAAGAACAGACTAGGTGGCAGCACTGTCCACTGTATGTATTCAGAATGGCCCTCTGGTGGATAAGGCTAGCAGTATCTTGAGTTCATTCCCTAACAGGTCTAACAGCAATATAGCCCAATTACCTTTCAGGAGTGTAATTAGATACAATACAATACATTGGATGTCATGTGTCAATAGGGTCAAGGTGTGAACTTGAAATGCAATTAACCAGCAATGGGCTTTGCATAGATAGATAGATAGATCCTAGCAGAAAGTCAGATGTGCAAATAGGAAATAGCTAGATATTATATCTACAAGCACCTCTTGAAGTGCTTGCATGTTATTATTAGAACGTAACAGTGAACATAATCATTTAGTGCCATGACTTTATTGATGAAAACATAAAAGTTATTAAAATCATTTTGATTTAAATTTTCCCAAATTTGGCCTGGTATAAAACTTTAATTGTACAACTTTCTTTTCCCCCTAAAATGTGTGTTATGATTGTGTGAGATTTTCAGCATTTATGTATTTTGTTTCCTATTTTACCACATCAACAATTGATTTATTTAAAAAGAATGGCCCCATAGTTTTAGCTTCATGAGAATTCTATCAGTTAACACCTGGGGAAAAGTAGAGCTTGAATCCTTCAATCCCATTGGCAGATAGATTTCCCGACCATGCCTCTGATTGGTCCAGCCAAGAGACAATCTGGAGTATATTTAGTGAATTTCAATGTAACTTTAAGGCTTCACAAATTGGTCACTCCTTTAGGTTAAATTTTGAAAGTTGTGTTTCTGGAATTAAAGTGCTTAAGAATCACTGTTTTAACAAAAAGTTGTTTGGGGCAAATGTTCAGGCCACTTTGTGAAACGGGTTTATTCCTTTAATTGTACTTCACTTGCATTAAAATTATGGAGTTCATATCATCTCAACTTATAATCTCTGCCCATTATTCCTATCTGTCATGCATATTCCTTCCTATTCAGACGGAAGCTCCCTCTTTCAAGTCCATCCGCCTATCTGTCTTTCTAGCTATTTATCTATCTGTCTTATTTCATTGTATTCTATTCTTTCCTCTCCAATTTACAAGAAGCTTCCTAGTTGCCTTTTATTTCGAGGATTTCATGATATTATTTACATTCTTCAAGTTGTTATTTACATGTCTTCAGTATGAATATACTATAGATTAGGTCAAAATTGCTATAATCCCATTTCATGTTAATCACTGCCCCTTTAATATAAAAGCAAATGGCTAGCTTTGAATCCGCGGATTCTTGTTTTCCGATATCATCAAGTTTATGCCCTTTATTTCTTGAACAGATTTTGTGCCAGAGATGCTGTCTCTCAATATTGCACTTAATATCGATGCTTAATAAATAAATTTAAATTTATTATTGTTATTTCAACTTTTTTGCAGTGGGCAACTTTTCAACATTGCCAAGCCCCACCAACTACCAAGTGCAATATCAGTTTTTATGGCACGGGGTGACTATTGCATGAGGGTGCCACATGAAAATTAACTATTTTTTGGCAAACCCAACTTCACAGTAACATAATTTGAAGTTTGAACATCAAATGATGATCAAATCGGACTTCAGAATGATGTCGTATCAACATCACAATTAATGCCCGCTGGGAAAGGGGTAACAAATTTTAATGGCAACTTCCGCCATCCCCCAGTAATAAATTCTGAACGGTCTCTGAGCGCTCAGATCAGTAATTTCTGGATGCAGGTCCTTCTACATCCAAATCAAAATATACTTTTGTTTATCCTGGAGTGGTGTGATGATTATTTACAATGAATTTATTAACAATCAGACATTTGACCCACAGACCACTGGGCACTGAAGTCAGCTGCACAGACACAACTACAGGTTTGTGGTCAGCTGTGGTCTGCCGAGGGTTTGCTGCCGAGCACTGCAAAATAAATAGTTAAATAAACTCTAGATGGCAGTAGTGAATTATATTTGCTGCCCTCTGCAGGTAATCAAAATCTACATAAGTAGTTTCGTAAATTCTGAGGGTAAAGCCAGGGCCAATGAATACATTTTGGCCTAGCTTGCTTTTCTCCATTAAAGGCATTGGGCATTATTTGCTGTAGTGGAGAGTGATTGCACTTCTGCAGATCATTGTTTTCAAGTGACGTCATGGTACTGTCATGCGCGGTGAAGGTGCGCACCTGGTTCTGAAATCCACTCTTGCTGGACGCATTGATATTAGTAGACAATTTGCAAGAAATTTTGCATGATAGCGAATGAAGAAAAAGTTCTGCTAAACGGATATCGTTACAATAAGGTATGGACCTTTGCATAGACATAAATTTAGATTTTGTGCATTGATAGTTTTGCAGAGTGCATGCGTTGAAATTCGGGCTTTTGCAATGTTTTCATCTGAGCGAGCTCTGTGTGTGAACAACTAGGTCAGAGCCTCGATCTGAAGGCAGACTTCTGAAGAGAAAACGTGAAGCGAAATTCGTGAATTTATCTTCTTAAATGGCCTGTACCGATTCTTGTTGAGCTCGCCACTTATTTTAGAGGGTGGAATTATGAAATAGAGGTTTGTGAATTCGACAATTTGCCACGCCCACTTGAATGATGCCTGGGGAAATCTGACAGTCCCTTTTTAATCCCAGATCCACACCAATTCACTCAGTCAGTGCTTGATCATTTTCAGTGTGGGGTGAATTAAAACGAAAACTTCATTGAAATGTTGCACAATTAGCAGCTCTAACAATTCGTGGTGTAATTAGCTAAGTTATACCAGTAGTACCAGGCTAACCAGCACGTTCGTGGCTTCAGTTTTCTAATGTCAAGTCATTGCTTTTGACAACCTACCTGGATCTGTCACACTGACAAGTGACAATCACTGTGTGTTTAGAATGAGTGGATGTCTGATATTAGACAATTAGTGATAATCTTGTGTCTACACCTGTCTGTACATGTTTGCAAAGTCTGTAAATCACATTTCATTGAAGACAACCAAATATTGCATTAACAAAAGCATGTGAAGTATTCACCCCAACCCCTCTGTCCTACCCTCTTTGCTTCTTTTGAGTATTGTTTCTTTTCGAGTGAATAATTGCTAGCTCTGGTCATTTAGGGCCTATGCATGCATGTGAATGCCCAAATGTATCTTTTACTTCAAATTCGCTATGGTATACTTGTTCTACAATGGCAGCATGTCTGACCATGTCATTGACAATAGATTTAATTGTACTTTGTCAAAAGTCTTCAGTAAATGTGGCCATTGAAATAAAAACAACCTCTTCGGTGTCATCTAATATTAAAACAGCTGAGGATATTCTTCATGAATAGATCAATTGGTCTTTTTAGAATGTTATTGTCTGTCTTGGACAGCTGAGCTGACAAGAATTGTCGAAACATCTTGCAAAATATTTTATATTAAATGACCCTTATAGAAATTTTGCTAAATTTTCTAATCAGATGTTAACTCTATGTAATTGGCATGTTGCCTGTAAGGCAATTAACTAACCATTAACCATGTTGAATGACAGGCATACATCATGTTTAGGTTATAGAACATCAGAATTCTGTTGATCCCCATAATAAGTGAATGACTTAAATTTATTGATCTATGTACACTCGGGTCATCCATTGAAAATTGGTGCCTGGGTAAAAGTTGGCAATAGTAAACTACAGTTTGGTCAGTTATGAGTAAATAATAAATATGGGGACCACAGAATTTAAAATGTTAAAAGATGAAAGAAAAAAAGGAGAATATGCCATGCCGAGTATGTACGCACTAAATAAACAGCATTTATTTATTTTAAATTTTATTGCAGTATTGGGGTGATTTGTAATATTGATATTATGTTATCTTTGTAAAATGAGGAATTTTGGTCTGGGGACTACCAAAGACAATGTCATTTTGACAAATTTTGACCTTGTATGTTGCCGAAAAACTCTGAATCTTTTCAGATATTTTGAGGTCACCATCTTATATAAATCTGACTCATCATTAGTCACAAGTTGGTGCTCAGTTATCAAAATTCCAGCCTCACCTTATGGTTCTTATCATTTATGTTATGAGCACTTTATGATCTTAAAAGTATTTTTACTGATGGCTCGGCCTGGTCAATTGAAATAGGTCTAGGCCTATATTATAATTCTAATTGACATGGTCTCGTTTACTTATATGAGATCAGTTGTTAATTATTCAATGGACTTATTTTGATTAATTAATGTTGCCTTCAGGTTTATGTTTACTTGAATAGTTTCATAAGGTTTGATCAGCAGTTTGTTATTGTTTGATTAGGCTTACAGTTTGCCTGGTACGGTTATCAGGTTATGATTCGCAACAACTCAGAACACATGACCCTGAATAATTTTGACTTAAAGAAATTTCTGTCCCTTCAGTGGAAGATGTGATGTCGTTTTATCAAGTAAAGGAATTAAATTTGATTTTTAATTCTAAATCCTTGTAATTTATTTAGAAATAAAAAATGTACAGATGTAGCGTGCAATATGATTAGAACTGCATCACTCTAATCCGAATGAATTATTTAAAATTATTATTCCAGGGTCAGTTTATTCAAGATTTCCCGTAAAACGGGTTAAAGTTGACAAGCTATTTTGACCCACTTAATGGCAAAAATGTGAACTTTTCTCGCTGACTTAGGTAACTTTGGCAAAATTGCCATTCGTATCAGTGAGGAAAAGATGGCATTTCTGCCATTAAGTGGGTCAAGATAGCCTGCCAACTTTACCCCAGATTGCCAACTTTACCCCGTTTTACGGTCTTTTTTGGCGAAGGTGGTGGGAATAATAATACTTGTTTATCAAGAAGTTTGAAGGAATGTGCTATTTTAAACTTCTGCCACCTCACTAATCTTTTTTATGAATCACCCATGATAGCTGATCATGTTAATTTTAAGGGTTCTTTTAAAAACATCTTGACATTGGGTCCTGCTGAATGTTTCGATTTCGTAGTTTGCACTTTCCAGAAAATAGGAGGAATTAAGCCAATGTGTTAAAGTGACTTGAAATATAAAAAAATAATTAGGCTCCTCATTTTGTTGCACTGGTGGAAGTCTGGTGCCTTGATTTAATCGTTTGGTATAATTAACCGTTTCTGGGAAGTTATTAAATGAAACTATTTGAACAGCATCAGCCTGACTGCTTTTAAAATGGAACTGCTATTTTCACTGGCAGTTTGGTCTTGTGTTTAACTCTGGTTAGAGCTAACTTGTTTGAATTTTTTGGTTAGAGCTAACTTGTTTGAATTTTTTGATATTTTATAAAAATTTTCCCATATTTTGCTTATTTTCACTGTCTGTATTCTAGTGTGTCGTTTATAAACATTTTGAATTAGGATTTAGGAATGACTTTAATGTTTTTACTCTGCAACATTTCCATTTTGTGTTTTTAGAAAAATGCACAACTGCGGCTGATACAGTCGACCTTCCATCAGCGGCCCAGCTGATCATGATACGCAAAGGAAGTGGGAAGAACGCATCCGCATCCTTTCCATCCCAGACCTCTGCCTCCGTATCCAGCCGAGGGGGCGACCAGAGCAGCGCCGCAGCTGCTGAGAGACTAGCAAACTACGGCGGCGGGGCAGATCCGGTTTCTTCACCCCCTCTAGTGACCTCCCCTGCAGACAGTGACCCCGGCATGGCCACAGGGATCGGCAGTCCAGGCAGCGACATGGCCGACCTAACCTCCGCAATGGACAGCCTCTCTGCTACTGGTGGGTCCGGCCATCGCGACTCCACTTTCTCTATCAGAGCGACAGAATTCAATAAGGATAAGGTACGTTGATCTGTTTGTTACGGATATATATATGCCCTAGTGCATGCCCGCTGGCCACTGTATATTAATGCAGCAAATTGCGATTTTTGGTTTGGGAAAAAATTTAGTTTCTGTCAAAAACTGGGAAAAGTTCTTTAAAATGGTTGCACATTTGTCCTTCAACCCCGAAATTTGGGAATTATGTGTCTATAAGTGATAAGGGAATACATGAGGAGTTAAAAATGAATACCGTTTTGATATTTGTGGATGTACCTGAATGGTATGAGAAAAAAGAGCTGGAAGAAATAAGGAAGCACTTGCCTTTTGGCACAATATTAACAATAACTTCCCCTTGCTCCATTGGGTAAGACTCAGCAGGCATTGTGTAACTTCGCTTATGTGGAACAACCTTGTGTTATGATGTCACTTCAGGTCCTACCTTTTACATAGAAACAAGTGGTGAATTAATCATTGGGAAATAATATGACCTGACACTGGTGAATGGTATGACTCTTTCACCATGTTCACTACTTGTCTGGTATTGGTAGCATTGCAGTATAGAGATATAGTTATCACTTGTACCTCACACGCTGTGAGATCTCAATTTCACTTATTGATCCGCTGTTTTGTAAATTCCTCATGTTGAGTGACATACCATTGGCCTTATAAACATGATAAATAGGTTTCTCGCTCACAACATTGATTAAATATTCTTATTTGTCAGTTATAATCTGCAAAATGGACAGAATTGTAATTTATAGCCAATAAGGACCTCAATGAGCTCCTTATTATGAGTTTATTGGCAGATACTTTTCAAATCCTTTATTTATGTAGCCCTATAGATTGCTCTGATTGACCTAGCCAGTATTATAATATACATGTATGACAGTTTTGTCACAAAATTTCATGAATTTAATTTTTCCATGACAATTCGTATTGAATAAATGGTCTTAGTTGTTGGTTTGAATGTATCATTTAGCAGTTTAGGGGGTTACCCTGGTAGCCTGAGTCTGTAGGGGTCATTGACCTGAGATGACCTGGGCAGCTGACCTTGGTGGGTTCACTTATGCTTATCACCCTATCCCTTCAACATTGTTCAAGCCATGCTCCCAGGCCCCAGTTGCTGTCTGCTGTCTGATGCTATCTTGTCACTATCTTCTCCTCGCAGTGTCATATGTTGCCCGCTTCTGCCCTCTTATCAGGGAGGGGTGGCTCAGTTGGTAGAAGCTAGAGCAATGCCAATCTGGATCCCAGGTTCGATTCCTGCTCTGGTTGGACAGCCGGGGGGGGGGGGGGGAGAGTTGGTCTAGTGGTAGCGTGCTAGGCGGCCAATCGCAGGGTCCCATGTTCAAATCCAGCTCTTGCCAGATCACCTGGGCCTATGTTGGATGGCTGTTTCAATCATCCTTCGCCTCATTGCCGTGTCCTCCTCCTGTCCTAATTAGTCTACCCAGTGCATAAATACAGGACGTAGAGCTCCAATCATCCATCCATCCATCCTGGCTAGACAGCAGTTTGATTTTCCCCTCGGCTGATTGCTGTTCCCTTCTCCTGTCTAATCGCTTACCGAGTACAAAAATAGTTAAATACAGGATGTAAAGCCACCAATCATCCATCCATCCCTGGTGGTCCTATGCAAGGCTTTCCAATTCCATAATCCATTTAATCAGTTCTCATTGCTTGATATCTTTTTGTGGGCCTAGTGTAATGACAAGTCTTGGCACATTGGACAGTGGAGTTCCCCCATGGCCTAACTGGTATGTGCGCTTGTCAACTGGCTTTGAGGGCGTGGGTTCAAATCTCACCCCTGGAACTCACTTTAGTCCGAGCCCATGGGACATTAAATGGATGTGGGTTGTATCCAGTGTTCTATGCTGGGGCAACTGAAAGACCCTGGGCATCCCTGAATTAATAGGGTATGTGCCAGACTCAGTCTTCTCATCTCATCATCATACGGCGATCGCCTGCCTCGATATAGCCCACTAAGGTGCTGCAGAGGCGTAAAACACAAACAAACAATGGACTTCTAACATGTGGAATTTGCCGGAGTTTTATTTGATTTGATTTATTCAACAAATTCGTCTGTGCATATACAATGAATGTGCGAAACCATGTAAGCATGCTACATGAAAGGGAATGAAGTATATACAGTGATGAAAAAGTTCGGAAAACCCACGTTAGCTTCATAGCTTATTTTCAGCCGAGTTCTCTTCTCTTTGGCTTTCCCCGTACCCACTAGTTTGTGCTGAGAAATAATTGTAAGAGGTATAAGTTGTTGGTGTTTGTGCTTTAGTCTTTTGACGTACCTTGCAGTTCAACTTGAGTTATATCATTGACAATTTCGACTTTAAAAGCAATGCTGATTATTTTTGATAATTTTTAATTTTTTTTATTTGGTTTGTGGTTGTCAATATGTTTTGCAAAGTACAAGTCTTCCAAAATTAATACCAGTCTTTACTAACTCTTTAGCATTCAGCAATATATGTCATCATTGCCAGGTCCATTTTCATGATTTTCCAGGTCTCTCTCTGCACTGTCCAGGTCTCTTACACTGTAGCTATGCTCTCAGCACTGTCCTGGACAATCAAGGCATAGTGTCCAATGTTTTTGCCCTGTCAGCACTTCTGATATAGTGGCCTGGTTGCATCATGTGTAGGCCAGCAATGCCCCCAATATTTCTCACACAGCACAGGTGGTTTACCCTACAGTAAACACCCAGCAATATGACTTAGTGGTGGCGTGCTTGACTGCCAATCAGTTGGTCCAGGGTTCTAATCCAGCCATCGCCAGGTCACCTGGGCGAGCCTATGTTGGATGACAGTTTCAATCATCCTTCACCTCATTGTTGTGTTGTCCTCCCGTCCTAATTAGCCTACAAGGTGTATAAATCCACGATGTAATGTCAGAATCATCCATCCGTAATGCATTATCAAATAATTTATACTGCTTTTCGAAGATACAAGCTTCATAAATTCTTTTGCCCATTTTACATTGTAACCAATTCTTGGAAAACTCGATCAAGTCATGAAATTTCGATAATTATATGAAATAGGGATCCTCCATAATCTAGTTCCACTCCATCCATGTGAAAAAGGGTACTGGGTTGTGGATCTGTATTGATTTTGGTCATAGAGTGACTTGGCATTTGTGACGAGCTTGAAATGTTACCCCACCTGGCAATATGCATGATATTTCCCCCACTCTACCCAGAGAGTTAAGAAGTCTGTTTAGAGAGATAGAAATAGTCTATAAGCAATAACCAGCTGATAGCAATGTATGATGACAATAAAAAGATCAAACATTTACATTCACAGAACTTCAATATCAACCTTTGAATTATTTTGATGAAATCAATATTATTTTATTTCTTCTTCTTGTATTGCTGCTTTATTGTTTAAACAGTTAAAAAATTGTTGCTAAATTTCCATTGGCGACAGTGATAAATTATTAATGATTTATAGTATTGTGTACTGATTAAATTGGATATATCAGTAAACATTGTAAAAATATTTATAATTCTAAAGGGATACTTCAATCATGCTAAATTATTAATCATGTTAATACAGGTGCTCTATAATAACTTCTTATTGTCGGAACATTTAGAAATTCTCAGGTTGACCTGCACCACCTGGTGATTTTTGGACACACTATAAATTCCCTTTGAACCTCCTGGATTTCTCTGAGCGAGCTCACCTGCCAGGTGAAGGTACCTATTTCCCGTCAGACCTACGGGGTTTTTGACCTGGCCCTGTGGGTTTTTGACTTGCCAATCTATGTCCCAGTTGTATTGTTTGTTGTCTGAGGGACTCAGGTTTGTACTATGAGTCTGTTGCCATAGCAACAAATATAAACTACGGCATTCCTGACAAAATTGTGTATATATTTGACCAATAAACACTTTCCTACTACATTACATATTGCTTTCTACTATATATCTTGCATCGCACCTATCATAATACTGTATTGTAGCGGTTTATTCTCCCTAGTCTTGAGTATTCGGAAGCTCTCATGGGCACATTTTGCAGTATATAAACGATGCGTCAGAGACTGAATTCAAGTAACTAGAACAATGCATGTACTAACAATTTGACATTTAGCGATATATTAGTCAAGATTATTTCTCTATTTCTGATTGGAAGTAAAGATTTGGCTGACTTGGATCATGTGGCAAAGTTTAGTCAACTTGTGTGATGGCGGACATAGTATGAGATGGTTATTGCGTACTAGTTAGTCAGTAACTAGCTCTTTCTTAAAGTTTCTTTGAAGATGTGGTATTTCCTCGAGCTTCTATTATTTTGATGTATATTTGAGACCAGGCTTTTATTCGAGGTAATACGGTACTCTTGACCACTGGGTCCAGATTCTCACGTTTTCTGCAGAGATGAATAATGCCAGTTGGAGATTCGGTGCAAAAATTAAAAGTTGAAATGCCTATTATTAATGAAGATGGATAAATATGTGATTGTGGCTTTACATCCTGTATTATGCACTTGGTCGGCAAATTTTTTAGGACAAGAGGAGGTAGGGCACAGGAATGCGGGAAAGTATAATTGAAAGTGCTGTCCAAATAAGCTCAGGTGACCCAACCAGAGCAAGGATTGAACCTTCTACCCGCGATTGGTGAATGGTGACCAATTATGCTTCCAACTTCCCCCTTGGAAGAGGGGGGTGGGTTGGTCTAGTGGTAGCGTTCTGGGCTGCCAATCGCTGGGTCCAGGGTTCGAATCCAGCTCTTGCCGGGTCCACTGGGCCTATGTTGGAAGGCTGTTTCAATCATCTTTCGCGTCATTGTCGTGTCCTCCTCCTGTCCTAATTAGCCTACCAAGTGCATAAATACAGGACGTAAAGCCCCAATCATCCATCCATCCATCTTCCGGGAAGAAGAAATGCAGGATAAGATATATTTTTGAGGCGTCAGATTCACATGACAATTGTCGCCAATACATGGCATTCAGGGAACAATACAAGAGTCAGTATGTGAAATGCCATCTATAAATGCTGTATTACTGGGGTTTCAAGCATGTTCATTTATTACATGCCAGAATTCTAAAATCAAACTGGCATGAGCCGCCTGACATCATGGACACGGATTCTTCAAATCAGTCGTCTCATGGTCCAAATATTAAATCAGCAAGTCCTGATTCAGCCACAATTGTCAAAATCAGCTATCTGCAGCCACGGCATAAGAAACATATACATGATATATGGTATATCTACTGATCACGATGATATTTCGGATAGACCTCATTTAAAAAGGAAGGTTATATATATCATGTATATTATGACTGTTTTATTTCACGTAAAACAGGACATAAGTTGAATAAAAAAATTGTTAAATTGTATGACCTTTAAATACATCGACTTCAATCAGGACCATTATTAAAATGTTACAAATTTGTCACGAGTGATGTGCCTGGATTTGTTCAAATCAGATTACTACGAATTACGATTGTTCACTTATAGCTATTCCCTTGTGCATTAATTAGTTTCATAGTTCCAGGCTCTGTGCACAGTTAATGATACAACAGTTACTGTTATTTTACTCTGTGCAATGGGATGACATTGTAATTTGTATGGGTGCTGAGTTTTTTTTTAAGTACTGCTACAGCTCTAATGCAGCAGAAATATATTGTAGCCTGGTAGGCCTATGCACTGGAGAATGCACCCACTATGTGAAAGTACTTCAACATTGTTCAAAGTAGGCAAAAATAGTTTCACATCCTGTGCAGGAAATAATCTGATTTTGAAATGGACCACTACATTCAAGCGATGTTAGCCAGTTTTGTACATTCTCCAACAGGTACCCTGCAAAAATTAGGCAGCTGCCGACGGCCGGCCTATTTCATGCAGTTAAAATACCCCTTGCTTTTATTGGGTGAAAGCAGACCCTGATTTAACAGGGTCACTGTGCAAGAGGGTGCTTTTTACCCCGCTGGCTATGTAATAGCCTACGGGGTACTGCAGTCCTCAATGCCTCAATGTGCTGGGGATTTCGTCAAGCATAACTCACTTTGTGTTGCTCATATTTCATTCAAATTTTGCCTGTTATCTTATTTTGTCATGCAGATGGGAATGACAAGTCCGTGCGTCCGTACGGACACACGGACGTACGGACACACGGACGGACGGACGGACACACGGACGTTGTGTTGCACATATTTCATTCAAATTTTGCCTGTTATCTTATTTTGTCATGCAGATGGGAATGACAATGTCCGTCCGTGTGTCCGTACGTCCGTACGCCCGTGTGTCCTCAATGCCTCAATGTGCTGGGGATTTCGTCAAGCATAACTCACTTTGTGTTGCTCATATTTCATTCAAATTTTGCCTGTTATCTTATTTTGTCATGTAGATGGGAATGACAAGTCCGTACGGACACACGCGCGTACGGATGTACGGACACACGGACGGACGAACGGACACACGGACGTTGTGTTGCTCATATTTCATTCAAATTTTGCCTGTTATCTTATTTTGTCATGCAGATGGGAATGACAATGTCCGTCCGTGTGTCCGTACGTCCGTACGCCCGTGTGTCCGTACGTCCGTGTGTCCGTACTGGTTATCTGACAGATATTCCGTACGGACGCACGGACTTGTCATTCCCATCTGCATGATCCGTACTGGATTCACGGACGTACGGACACACGGGCATACGGACGTACGGACACACGGACAGACACACGGACAGACACACAGACACACGGACACACGGACAGAAGGATGGATGCACGGACGGACGCACGGACATACGGAAACATGGACGGACGGACGGACGGACGGACGTACGGACACACCGAACAACAACAACACGGACACACGACGGACGGACACACGGACACACGGACGGACACATGGACGCACGGACGGACACACGGACACACGGACGGACACATTGATCCGAATGGTCTCAATGGCTTCACATAGAGCCAGCGGGGTTTACGTGCTTGCACGGTATTTTTTAATTTGTAATGTTTTGTGAAAGAAGTTGTCATGTTAGAATTTATTTTACGGATGTTTAAGATAAATTTAACTTGTTTAACTGTCCATTATGTCCAAGGTTGCCGGAACTGGGGCCAGGGCGCAAGATGATTGTGCCCTTTCTCCCTTAAAAAAAATATCATGAGGTCTTTTCTAATCGTGAGGCTTGAATCAGCTGGCAAGTCTATACATGCTATATCACCGCTAAGTTGACCATGCTAACCAGAACTGCAGAACAAGTACGGGAAAAATGTCTTGTGCGGCAGCGAGAAGTCATAAATGAGTCATTACAAAGACGTCTTTTTCCCAATTTGTTGTGCTTGTTTCTTCACCTAAACCATGTAAACTTAGATTAGTTAGGTTGGTAACTAGTACTATCACTCTATCACTTTGAATTTGCAAATTATAGTAAAATTCCACATTACCCAGGGGCGGATCGAGGATTTTTCGAAAGGGGGGCTGAACCTCTGAGCGACACTGTCATAGTTAACTCAGAGCGAAATCATGGAGCTAACTCTCGGAGCAGCAGACACTGCTACCTCTTCTAATCAGTTCTAATTTCAAACTGTGCTTTTGATTGTCATATATATTTAGTGTGTACACTTTTATGCCATGGCATAATAAATACTGACTTTGTTTGTTTTCAGAAAAAAGACAGTACTTCAAGCATGGTTGACCCCTCAAAACCCAAACAGGTGTACGTCACACAGCCTGGCCACCCCAAACCCAAGCCAGCTGGACCAAATCGGCCCCGCAAGAAGGCTGAAGTTGTAAGTGGTGTTACTTTACTTTATATGTGTATGTTGTATCTCCTGATAAATCTGCCATTTGTTTTAAATCAATTGATGATCTATTATGGCATTGAAAGTCATCATATTAAGACGTAATACTTAGTAAATGGTTTGAATCTTATCAGCCTTGTGACTTTCAGTTCCATATTGGTCTTCGATGGCTTTTGAGTCCCGACTTCATCATTAACGTGAACAATATTTGTGTTTAAAATTAAATTTTATGAATTTGCCACGTCCAAAATGGTTTTGTAATTTTTAATCAAATCATTAACAAATGTTTTTCATTCAGGATTGAAAAATCATGTAATTTCTTTAATAAAAAAAGTGAATTAAAGCTGTGCCAAAATTTCTATAAACTCATGTTTTACTTTTTCAGGATATCTCAAAAGAACTAAACAAATGCAAAGAAGAAGGGGCAACAAGACTCGACCTCAGCAAGTCACAAATTAGCATATTGCCTCCTATGGTCAAAGATGTAAGAATGTGTTCCTTAACTTAATCTTTTCTCTGTGGAATTTCGTTTCATTACATTTCTTTCAAAAACAGATTCCCTGTAATATTGATTTGCTTGGTCCTGGATTCATCCTCAGATTCAGGATATTCTGAAGCTTGTGTAGTTGTGTTGAAATGATGAAAATAAGTTTGTTGTCCTTGCCAGAAATCCAGTAGACTCGGACCTTTTGACTTGAAACAATTCTTGAAGCATAATAGTCTTTAACGTTTCCCAACTGAAGTTGTTAAAATAGAAGTGATGCGCCGATCCAATACGGGTGTCGGTATCTATGCCCATGCACACTTTCCAAACCTGGCTTCTGAACTATAATCCTAAGTTCCTAACCTCATTAGTTGTAAAAAATTCTACACATCAGGGTCATTTCTTAATTGCGTCTTGTTGTTCTGTTTCAGCTAACACTATTAGTAGAGTTCTACTTATACGGTAACAAACTGGGCTCCTTGCCTCCAGAACTGGGCCACTTGGCCAACCTACAGACGTTAGCCTTGAGTGAAAATTCCCTGACCAGTCTACCGGACACCCTGGCCAACCTCCGGGCGTTGAAGGTCCTGGATCTGCGGCATAACAAGCTGAGCGAGGTAAGTGCTAAAACTAGTAAAACTTAAAGTTATGGGTGTGGAATGCGGGTCTTTGAGGTTATCATCTTTTCCATTTTGAGAAACTGCTTTATTTCACTGGGTTATCTTTTCCTGAATGAGACTAATACACCTTGAAGTCCGTTTTGGCCGTCAACTGTACGTATTTGGCTTCTGATTTTTTAATGAAAAAAAATTGCAGTGCTGAGATCTGTCTTATATTGTTCAATGTTAGGCTTCCTCTCTACTCACCAATGGATCATTGCATTAAGTCTTCTTGACATCTACACATTCCGCCTCTAAACAATGCCCAGTATTTTCCTTAATATTGCCAACGACCACATGAGTCCAGACTTTGAATATTTTTGGATGATTCCATGATTGTGGGACTTGAAAATTGGTATTATAGCACTTTCTTTCCTTTCAGATCCCAGACGTTGTATATCAGTTGACCTCACTAGTTACCCTCTTTCTGAGATTCAACAGAATAAGAGTCGTCGGGGAGGAAATTAGAAATTTGAAGGTACGTTGATGAAATAGTTCTCGTTTTAATTGTATCACTTTATGGCGATGCATTATATTGTGCTTAATAAGATACCCAAGTGTTAGATCCAAATGATAAAGCATGGGCTCCTTGGCAGCACACCCTCGGCTACCAAAATGAAAGGTCTAACAATAAAAATTCTAACCATGATAATAGCCATGATTCTTGCCCATTTAATGCAGCTTTCAAACATTTCTTTTAGCCAGAGCAGTGACATGTTAAATTGTGCATCACAAGTGCCTTCACTTAATTTTCCGATTGTTTTGCAGAATCTAACAATGTTAAGTTTACGAGAGAATAAGATCAAGGAATTGCCAACGGGTATTGGAGAGCTAGTCCATCTGGTGACGTTTGACGTCTCGCACAACCACCTAGAGCATTTACCAGAAGGTAGGTCTTGTTTTCAATGCATTTGAAGAATTTTGAGCTATTAAAATGAAATCGCATTTATTTGTTCTTACAGGGATGCTTTATGTCAGTGTATTGTAAGGTGGGGACAGCATTCAGGACTTCAAATGACGCCGATTCCTGGGTTCAAATCCAGCTCACCCAGGGGCGTATCTAGAAATGGCCTGAGGGGGGGCCATGACATGGGGTGAATACGGGGCGCTCCATGACTTTTCCTATCTTTTCAATGTTAATTTTTGGCCTGAGGGGGACCATAGCCCAATGCCCCCCCCCCTAAATACGCCACTGAGCTCACCTATGTTGAACAGCAGTTTAATTAATCATTGCTGCATAAAATTCAGAATGTAAAGCCCCAATCATCCATCCATCTGCCATTTAACTGTTTCCGTCTCTCTTAGTTACAAATTTCTCATTCTTTTGGTTGCCCGGGGAAGGCTAGCTCAGTGGTAGCATGCTGGACTGCCAATCGCTGGGTCCAGGTGTCGAATCTTGCTCTAGCTGGTTCACTTGAGCCTATATTGGACGGCTGTTTCAATCATCCTTTTGCCTCATTGCTATATCCTACTCTACTCTTGTCCTAAACAGCCTATGAAGTGCATAAATACAGGACATAAAGCCCCAAACATCCATCCATCAATTCCTTTTTCTAATTTACGAGTTTCTTGTTCTTTTCCAGAAATTGGTAACTGTGTGCACCTAAATTCCCTGGATCTGCAACACAATGAACTTCTAGATATCCCTGGTTCAATAGGAAACCTCAAGTCTCTCCTGCGCTTAGGCTTACGGTAAATATACAATGACTGTAATTTTCAGCTTGAAGTTTTTAGAAGCACATACATTCTTGCAATCAGAAAACAAGTTAATATGGCAAGCCATTAAACTATTGAATGCTACAGACAACTTGGATTAAGCCTTCATAGTTAGACAACTTGGAAGTTTTTGCATGTCACCCACACCAAATACTTTTAAATTGCCGAAGTGTATCTGCTGTTCATAATTTCATTTGATGGTGTGTGATTGCTTTATGAATAATGTATGTATGAGAGACCAGAAGTCGTCTTTGCTAACTGTTACAAAGTTAAGGAAATTCAAGCCTTTGTTTTTGTCACTGTTCAGCAAGTTTCACAAATGTATAGATGTTATTTCCGACTCTTTTGTCTATTATCTCGAATGATAAAATTATATTGAGGTATGTTTGACTTTCAGGTATAACCAGCTAACCAGTGTTCCCAAGTCCCTAGCTAATTGTATATGTATGGACGAGTTTAATGTTGAAGGGAATAACATTTCACAACTACCGGTAAGTCTTTCAAAGTGATAGTACTTGGTAATCTTTCAAATTACTCTTTGATGTGCCCTCTCCTATTCACGTTACTCTAAATGATTGCCAAGTTTAGATTTTAAAAAATCAGAACTTTCTTGCTATCTTATTTCTTTTGGGCTAGACAATTCTTATGTTAAGCTTTTTTCAAGCAACGAAATCTTAAAAAGTTCTTCCTGAAAAAAATTAAATACTTGACAGGCTCATATGTGTCATAATGTATGTAAATTCACCTGCAATAATGAAATGTTTTTTTTATGGGTTGGCTGGTCGGAGCATCTAAATTATGTACTTGTGATTTTTTTTCAGGAGGGTTTGTTGTCAAGTTTGACAAGTTTACAAAGCATAACCTTGTCTCGAAATGCCTTCACATCGTACCCTGCTGGCGGACCCTCTCAGTTCTGTTCTGCCTATGTAAGTGTACTCCTTTAAGTTTTAACATTGGATTTTGATTCGCTACTATTTCAGGTACACCGGGGATCCCATGAGATGACGTCACACGTTCCCAGCAAGCAGTGTGTTCAAGCATCCCAAACAACTGTTACAACATGCGGCGTCACAATTTGACTTTTTTATCCGCTTTTCTTTGCTTAACCCTAGAATTTCTACATTTCCTTGATAAGAAGCCTGGACCATGTTTCTTTAAAAAATTGTAGTCCTGGTAAAGTCCTTAGAAACTGCTAAAAATCAGAAGGGCTTTGAATCCTGATTATTGGCTGAAAAACGCTCTCAAAAAGCTCCTTGAAATTTAGTAATTTTCATCTTGAAATATTCTGAGAAAGTCCTTGAATTTAGTTTTCGAATATCTGTTGCATCATTACCCTGGAGTTAAAATTCGTGACCAGCATCTGTTTGAGACTGGCGTTTATTGTTTGAAAGGGGGTGCCAATCAAGAAGCATTTGAGTACATATATATATACATTTTTCACCTTGTGAATCTTGCAGATAAGCTTATTAATTCCTTTGCATTTTTCCTTTGCAGTCCATAAACATGGAACATAATCAGATAAACAAGATTCCATTTGGAATCTTCTCGCGGGCGACCTGTCTCACAAAGCTGAACATGAAGGACAACCAGTTGACCTCTCTTCCACTTGGTAAGTCCATGACTGTCATAACACTTATTTGGTACTTAAGGGCACATGCTGGTCGAAAAATGTGTGTATGCTGTCCAGAAGAAACTGTTTCAGCTAGAGCTATGAAATTTTACACAGGTCTTCAGGGCACCAAATTATGACCCTCCTTGAAATTTTAAGTTACCATGGTTACGGTTGCCATGGCAACAAAGAATTTTACATATTTTTAAGTATTCTGCCTTACAAAAAATTCATCTCAAGACTGAGCAATCAGAATAATCAGAATTCATTTATTTTCATAATTTGAGGTATTCGGATCCGCAATAAGACTATTTTCAGACTAAAAATATGTTTTTATAGGGTTTTTCTGGGTTCGCGAACATAGGACTATGGAGCTAATTCACAGACTTTCAGGTTTGAATCGCTGTCCCTCGGCCTTTAATCCAAATGCAGTTCTGAAAATAGCCTTATTGCGGAAGCGAACTTGTCAATAAGCAGTATGCCAAAATTCATTATGATGCCTTCAGCGGTTTTTGAGATGAATTTTTTGTAAGCACTCAAAGTCACTAAAATTCGCAGTTTTCAGAAAATGGCAAAGAAATGAAATAAACTCTTAATAATTTTAACTGTAAAGGTAAGATCGGCAAGGTTGTTTACAGGGTTATAATAGGAATTTTTGCGTAATTTCAGTTGCATTTGTTGTCTGGACATCTGTATTTATTGAAACTGTCAAAATCAGAATTTCCATTTTCTAAAATATTTTCACCATTTTTCGACCAGCATGTGCCCTTAATATTGCAATACAACTTTAAGATCCTCGCAATGTGCCCATTAGCGATCAATTCTGGTCTTAGGGAATCTCCTCGGCATCTTATATATTTTTTACATGACAAAAATGGTGGAAATAAATAATCAATCAATCAATATCATGCTAATAGTACTAATGGAGCAATTGAGCATTTACATGATCTGTCTCATAACAATACAATAAAAATATTGCAATTACACAGACCTGACCAGACAGACAAAATAAAATCTTCATGACATTCAATAAAATTTGGAAGTGTCTAATCTAGTTTAATATCGCAATCTAATTTATGTTTTGATTTCAAAATATTGGTTTAATGTATGACCTATGAAATACCATTGGTGTTTGTAATCACATATTTTCTATATCCTTTAAATTCAAATTTCTAAGTATTTTGTTTATATCAACTTTTTGCAGACATAGGCACATGGACTAAGATGGTGGAGCTGAATTTGGGTACGAATCAGTTGTGTAAGATTCCTGATGACATCCAGAATCTACAATGTCTGGAAGTCCTTATTCTTAGCAACAATCTGCTCAAGGTAAGTGTTCTTGGATACTGCTGTAGCTACAGCCTACATGTTTATATGTCTTATAATCTAGGGATGCACGGATATCCGGCAAGGTATCCGGTATCCGGCTGGATATTGGAATTTGCAGGATATCCGGTATCCGGCAGAATTAGGGTGTCAGAACCGGATATCTGGGATGCTGAAAAATAAGTAAAAAGCTTAAAAAACGTTGTTCTTGCAACATTTGTTATTTTTTATCAGAGTCAAAAGCATAATGTAACCGTTCCACTGATGGAAAATTTTTATTCAGTTACATAGCATAACGAAAAACATTCCATCAGTGGAACGGTCCTCCTGCCGGATTCTCAGCTCTCAGAAAATATATTTATAATCAACCGTCAACCGTGAATGCTGAAAAAACTTCCTTTTTCATATGTTGATTATCCGGTTCCTACTATCCGGTTCCTATCTGTTCCTATCTGGTATCCGGCAGTTGGTGTTGCCGGACTTTCTGGTATCCGGTATCCGGCTACTTTCACTGTCCGTGCATCACTAGACTCTTATCAGATGTATAATCTGTCTCTCACATGCTTATAGATGTTTATCGCATTTTGATAATTAGTCGGATGTTGTTATTGCCGAATACTTAGTTCGTAACAAGCCCCGAGAGCACGTAGCATAACAAGATAATTAATACTATTGCAATGATAAATCCTGTGAATGATTCTGTTCTGTTTATGGCTAGAGCATCACCGTACGTTTTAAATTATGTAACATAAAATGCAGCGTCCTCCAGAATAGTAGTTACATGGGCTGTGTTTCAATTCTCACTGTAATGTGTTCAATTTTGTCTCTATTATGGATAAGAATAGTTGCTCTGTTAGTAAAAATTAATTTTCCTAATTTTCCTCCTCAACAGCGTCTGCCTGCTAGTATTGGTAATCTGCGAAAACTTCGGGTTCTGGACCTGGAGGAAAACAAACTTGAGTCACTTCCTAATGAAATAGGTAAGTTTATTTTTAACCGGCCTAACAGCGGAGGCCGGTTAATACAGGAGCTGTAAATGGATCAGGTGAAACCATAAACAGTAACCACAAACCAGTAACCACAAACCAGTAACCACAAACCAGTAACCACAAACCAGTAACCACAAACCAGATGTAAACCACGGTTTTTCCCCATTGTGACCTTAATATTTCACTTACAGTTATGAAATTTGATACAGGTATGGGACTCTGGGTATGGATTGGGAACATAACGAGAAACCCAAGATGGCTGCCGTTTTGTGGTGGCCATTTTGGCAGCCATCTTTCTTCATTCTTGAACTGCCCATTGTGACCTTAATATTTCACTTACAGTTATGAAATTTGGTACAGGTATGGTACTCTGGGTATGGATTGGGAACATGTTGAGAAATCCAAGATGGCGGCCATTTTGTGGTGGCCATTTTGGCAGCCATCTTTCTTCATTCTTGAACTGCCCATTGTGACCTTAATATTTCACCTACAGTTATGAAATTTGGTACAGGTATGGTACTGTGGGTATGGATTGGGAACATGTCGGGAAATCTAAGATGGCGGCCATTTTGTGGTGGTCATTTTGGCAGCCATCCTCCTTCATTCTTGAACTGGCCATTGTGACAATAATATTTCACTTACAGTTATGAAATTTGGTACAAGTATGGGACTCTGGTGATGGATTGGGAACATGTTGAGAAATCAAAGATGGCGGCCATTTTGTGGTGGCCATTTTGGCAGCCATCTTTCTTCATTCTTGAACTGCCCATTGTGACCATAATATTTCACTTACAGTTATAAAATTTGGTACAAATATGGGACTCTGGGTATGGATTAGGAACATGTCGATAAATCCAAGATGGCGGCCATTTTGTGGTGGCCATTTTGGAAGCCATCTTTCTTCATTCTTGAACTGCCCATTGTGACCATAATATTTCACTTATCGTTATGAAATTTGGCACAAGTATGGCACTCTGGGTATGGATTGGGAACATGTCGAGAAATCCAAGATGGCGGCCATTTTGTGGTGGCCATTTTGGCAGCCATCTTTCTTCATTCTTGAACTGCCCATTGTGACCATAATATTTCACTTACAGTTATGAAATTTGGTACAGGTATGGTACTCTGGGTATGGATTGGGAACATGTTGAGAAATCCAAGATGGCGGCCATTTTGTGGTGGCCATTTTGGCAGCCATCTTTCTTCATTCTTGAACTGCCCATTGTGACCATAATATTTCACTTACAGTTATGAAATTTGGTACAGGTATAGTACTCTGGGTATGGATTGGGAACATGTCGATAAATCCAAGATGGCGGCCATTTTGTGGTGGCCATTTTGGCAGCCATCCTTCTTCATTCTTGAACTGGCCATTGTGACAATAATATTTCACTTACAGTTATGAAATTTGGTACAGGTATAGTACTCTGGGTATGGATTGGGAACATGTCGAGAAATCCAAGGTGGCTGCCATTTGTGGCGGCCATTTTGGCAGCCATCTTTCTTCGTTCTTGAACTGCCCATTGTGACCTTAATATCTCACCTACAGTTATGAAATTTGGTACAGGTATGGGACTCTGGGTATGGATTGGGAACATGTCGAGAAATCCAAGATGGCTGCCATTTTGTGGTGGCCATGTTGGCAGCTATCTTTTTTCATTTATTGAACTGCTCATAGTGACCTCAATATTTCGCTTAGAGTTATAAAATTTGTTACAGGTATGGGCCTGTGGGTATGGATCAGGGACATGTTGAGAAGATGGCCGCCATTTTCGCAGCCATCTTTCTTCATTTCTTGAACTGGCCATTGTGACCTCAATATTTCACTTAAGAGTTATGAAATTTGGTACAGGTAATTCAACACTTCCTAGCTCATTAGGAAGACCTGCTACAAAATAGCTGATTCCAGATTTGAATTGCCCTCCCAAAACTTACTCAGAAACTATGGATTGAGGAAAAAATATCTATTCGTTCATTGATTTTTGCAATATATATATATTTGTGGCAGCCATTTTGGCAGCCATCTTTCTTCATTCTTGAACTGACCATTGTGACCTTAATATTTCACTTACAGTTATGAAATTTGGTACAGGTATTGGCCTGTGGGTATGGATGAGTAACGTGTTGAGAAATCAAAGATGGCGGCCATTTTGACAGCCATCTTTCCTTTTTTTTAGAAATCTGTTCAAACTGCATTGCTTCTATACTAATAGTCTAGCATCTTCCAATCAACTATTTCTCCTATCTTCCAATATCAGTTGCTCAGTGGTTTAAGCAATGGCACCTTCAATTTCATTGCGCTAGGTCGGTTTTGAATCCGCGGATTCTTGTTAAAGTTGGGTCGAACAACTTCTCATTTCTCTGATTAGGTATGTTTTAAAGCTTCTTTAGGCCACACATAATTGATTCTTAGCTTCGCGGACCCCCCGACACAATAGATTTCCTGTCGATGGAAAAAAAAATTATATTTTTTTGACATTATTAAAAAAAATTTTTGTCCTACCGACCGACCCTAGAAAAAGTACCTTGAGAGGATCGTAGAAGCTAAAGATCAATTATGTGTGGCCTTATGGACTGATTGTAATTCGATGGGTTTCTTCTTTGCAGGATTTTTGAAGGAGTTGACAAAATTGGTTGTCCAGTCAAACTGTTTGACGTCTTTGCCCAGGGCCATTGGGTATGTGATTTAGCCTCTTGTCAATTTCATATTCATGTATTGTGTTGTAGTGCTGGAGATAGTTCAATTTGTAACAATGATAATATCACGATAAATTTGTAATGATACACGATATTTATTGCGATAATTGAGCGGCATCAATCTAGCAAAATGCAAAGTTTCTGACACAAATGCTGTTGAAAAGTATAGTTCTTGCTACAAAAATTGTTATTTTTGCCCAAAAAATTGTCAAATTTCACGAAAAACAACAACTTTTGTCATATGCAGTTATCATGATGTCACTATAATATATATATGAAAAGATTATCACGATAAGTCCGTGAACCGATATATCGCGGTGTATCGATTAATTGATCCAGCTCATGTTGGTATTTCTTGAAATATATTGTCCTATAAAGTAGATAAAATCCTCATGTATTTTCCTCTATTTGACTGTAAAAACGACATATTCCTATTACATCTTTAAATATGGGATGTTGGGTGGGCGCCCTGCCCTGTTGTTTAATAATTTCACTTATTATGATGTATATTTGTTTTACAGCCATCTGAGTAACTTGCAGTACTTAGGAGCAGGAGAAAACAATTTAACTTCCATTCCAGAAGAAATAAGTAAGTGAATATTGGAAATTTTCTCAAAATTATATATGTATGTTTGTTTGTAAATTTATAATTTATTGTGAGGCTCAAGAAAAAGCTGAAGCTCGTCTAGCTTGGCCTTTGTTGTCATTAGAAATTAGAAGGTTAAACGAACTTACTTGTTAAGTGAAGCTTGAGCGGGATTCCATCTCAGATCTTTCGGCGGCAGCAGATTTCCTACGAGAGGGCGCTTCGAGCATTAAACATGTTAAACTTTAATGCATGGACGCTGAAATGACTGTGACTGTCTAATTGGTTCAAAACACTTTATGGATTAAACAAAGTAACATTTGAAACTATAGATCTGTAAAATGCAGTCTGACTGACTTCTAAAGACACTCTAATGGGTTTGCAACCTTCGGATTCATATAGCTGATGAATTTACCTTTGAGTTTGGCAAATCTGACAGATTAGTAGCCAGTTTTCAGCGACCTCTCGTCATCGTCTCATCATTTATTAAAGAAACTGTGGTATGTTATTTGATAATAAGTCTTTTCTGTTATTTTCCTTCCAGGTAATTTGGAGAACTTAGACTCGTTGTACATCAATGACAATCCTAATTTGCAAAACCTTCCCTTTGAGTTGGCGCTCTGCTCAAACCTACAGATTATGAGTATTGAGAATTGTCCGTTGAGTCAGATCCCCTCTGAAATTGTAAGCGGAGGACCCTCATTAGTTATTCAGGTGAGTAACATTGAATTTTGACGTTTTATTAGACTTAAAGTCATGGTTAGACTCTTATTAAGTTATTAGCGATGATGACACATAGTAGTTGCGGCACTTAGTCAATTTGATGTGTTTATTAATCCGGTCAAATTGTGAAAAAAAAAGCCGAAAGCCACCAGAAGGCCGTTTTAAATTACATATGTTACAGTAGAGAAGAAAACCTCCAATCCTGGGATGTTCACTGTTCAGTGTTGGTCACTTCAGTAAAGTATGCTTCGAAATTGTCACAGACAGAAGGAGGTATGGTATCACTTTGCATGAAGTGGATAACATCTGGATTCGGTGGAAAGAGAATCCTTTCCTCTCCAGAAGCAAATGGAGAGTGATATACTGCTGAGGCACCTCCTGATAATCCAGTGACAGTCGAGAATGATATCCTTCCGATTAATCCTGGTGGTTACGAAGTGAACGAAAAGTTCCACTGCATAGGTGCTATCTGTTCATTATCACATTTGAAACTGTTGGGATGACGCTGTTCCCATTTCTTTTTCAGTATTTGAAAATCCAAGGACCGTACTGTAACATGTGATATGAAGGGATGGAAGGCTAGTCCTTCGTCCCGCTCTCCTTACGACCTCTAGCAAATGACTGATCCCAGCTTCTGTGGGAGTGTGATGGGATGTTATTTTACAAGGGACTTCAAAGCTCGTGTGTCGACCAGTGTAAGAAGTGACTGTCGGAAGTCGATGGACAGTTGGGAACTTCGGACTTCGGAGCTGGCAGTATTGAGTGGAGACCTTGCGAAAGCCTGAACGGGAAAAAAAACGCTTGAAGTTGGAAAGGGCTTTTGAGGATGTCACTGTGAATAAATACATTCACCTCCGTGAAAAGTTGGAAAGTATCGATGCTCAGTAATATAAATAACATAAACAAAAGGTATGAAAATATGGATGGAAGTTTTGTAAGCAGAAATCACCAGATATGGATTTTAGAAATGACCTTGCATGGCTTTAAGTCAAGATGCACTTCATCATCAATACTAAATATAAAGTGGCATAAGCATTAATACAAAATATAATGCAGCATAATCTCCAGAGTCTAGACCAACACCAAGACAGCAACCTGTGTTTCAGCTGTTTTTGAGTGGTGTCCCACTGTGAATACTTCATTAAACTTTAATAAAGAGATGTATATTTATTTATGTGATGCGATTTAACTCCAGCACAAACCTTTCCAAATATGGCCATAAAAATTCTAAATAAAAGTAGATATGAGAATGGAAGTTATGAGGTTCAAGGTTCAATTAATCTATTGCTTTACATCTGTTGTACATCAGCCATGCATGAGTTGCGATAAGTTAGAATTATATTTAAATTTTCTAAATATGGGAGTCATAAATAAACTGCTTACAGTTCCAGTGTCTAGTGAATCTGTGAGATGAAATATTCTGAAATACACAATGCCTGAATATCTTAGTTGAGAATCCTGTCTCTCAGACCTGATATGACTGTTGTTAAGCCATTCAATAATACAATTATAAGGACCTTCAGCAATGCTTCTTTTTGTTAAATGATAACTTTCAAAAATGGTGGAGAATTTTCTTGTTTGAATTTGAAAGATATTGCTGAGACGCCAACTTGTTTCGCAGTGAGAATGTTACTTAACAGATGGAGTCACCGAGTAGAGATACGAAGGACCACAATGATATTGTTAACTGAGTGCCGTAGCACACGATGTAAATACAGTTACTGATCCCACATGTGTATATATATATGTGTACAAAGTTGTAAAGGGTGAAGAAGGTCTGGCAGATTTGCGCGTTGCGAGTGTAATTGCGCAGTTATGTGCGCAGTATATGACTAATATTGCGCAGTGCAGTAAATATATTGCACCCCATCATTATAATGATTGTATTTTGTGGGATATTTCAGTTTGAATTATTATAATATATGTCAAGGGTTCTGTGCCAAATATGGTCATGTTAGATTAGCCTACGGATAATATCATTAAGATATTTACTCGCAATGTCCTCAAGATATCAAAATATTTTTAGAATATTATTTGATAATGACAATAATTTTGTTGCTATATTTCCGTGTTAGTTATTTTAATAGCTAATGATGAATTTGTTGGCTTATTCATTCACAACTTGGTAAAAAACTATTTTATGTTAATAATATCCAAACGTAAAAGTTCTGTTTCATGTGTATTAGAATGCAAGTCAAACAGAAAGCCGCAAAGTGAAAGATTTGATAGAACCTTCCAGTGGTTATATACTTATACATATATATTTATGACAAAGGTATGCATTTATTTATTGTCTGTTTCATAGCCAATAGGTGTGTAATTTATACCCTTGGATCTTGTTTTTTTTTTTTTCTGCTGAATGATATTGATTATAATGTATGGCAGAAAGAAAGCTTGATTTTTGAGATTGTTTCATTTGTTAATATAATGCTGAACGTTTTTTTGTTAGGTTGCAAGTGTGGATTAGACTTTAATTTTAAGTTCTGACCTTTTAATACTAAAAATGGGCATTTTTAACACAGATGTAAATAATTGAAACACAATTATTAAAGCAGGAATTCCTGAAAAAAAAACCCTCATAAAAAAGTTCTTAATCAATATGCAGGTCAGGTTTGAATCCGTTGATTCTTGTTACAAAAGTGGTTTCCCAACCTTTTCTAGATTTATCAAAAAGAAATTAAAGTTTGAATTATTTAAATACAAATTTTAAAAGGTTAGAGTAATTGACCATTCAAAACGTACTAATTTCATGACTTTTGTTGTTAAAATTTCATATGATAGACAACAGATAGTGCCGATAACCGCTGATGAGAGATGAATAAAGCTTCTATGTCACAAAACAACTTAAACCAGCTCCGCCACAATTTCGAAGTATAAAGGCAAAAAATAAAACTCTTATCTTAAAAAATAGTCATATATATTGTACACAGCTGTTCATCCTTATGTTGTGTTGCCTCTAGATAGCCCATACTGGTGCTGATTGGGCGTAAAACAAAAATTCACGCACTCATCTGCATATTGCGCTAATTGCGTATCCTAGAACTTTTTCAGATCTGCTTTGATTTTGCCAAATTAGTTGTAAATTTATTGTAGCTCCTGAATTTCAACGATTAATATCTAAGTTAAATTATATTAAGTTAAGGTGCCATACGTGAACTTACGGAATTTAGTTGTGTAAGGTTACATAACAAGGAATGTGAAAGTGACATTGTTCTAAAAGGTATTATTAAAATTGCTAGTCATTTGTGTTATGCATTCACATTGGTTCTTGTACAGGGGTATATCGACTTGTTATTTTGGAAATGGATTATTTGTGTTTTGGCATAATATTGCAATATAAATTATTTAAAAGGTCAATAAGTGATTATAATAATATTGAATATTGAATTTATATAAGATATCAAATATACAGTTATATAATAATGTTTATTAATGAAGTATTGGGTTTTTGATGAGCTTGTTATCTCATTCAAAAGGTATAATTCTGTTGAAATTTATGTGTAATATATAATTTTGTAGCAAGGTATTGTTGGGCTACATTTATTTAATGATGGATAATTTATGCGAATGAATTTAAATATTGGGAGGGAATTTGTAAATTGTTAATTCTGCGCAAAATGTGTTGGTAAGATAATTTATAAATACAGTTGATTACACTGTAATTGAATTACAATACTGTATGGCTAGACATAATTGATCTTTAGCTTCTCGGATCTTCTCAAGGCACTTTTTTAGTGTCAGTGGGACAAAGAAGAAAGAAAAGCTCAAATCTCAATCTTTTAACAATTTAATAAAAATCGTGTGTAAGCAGACTTTTTTTTCCGTAGGCAGGAAATCTGTTGTGTCGGACGGTCCGAGAAGCTAAAATTCAAATTTGCTTGGCCTAACTTGGTGTCAAGTCATTTGTAATGCGTAATTACGTACCCTGTAGCAAAGAAAATATGATACCCATTGCTTGCTTGACCATGTAATGTGTTGATGTGCAGAAGTTAGGAGTGTTTGGCAAATAATTGGATATAGACAGAAACGGATGCTTCGCTGCTGTGTTGCTGCTTGTCGAAATGAATGCGTATAAATTTGTCCGAATGCTGATTTTGTGCAAGTTTTAAGTGACTATAATTGAGATATACTGAGTCTACTTGCTAGTACTTGGTACTCATACATCATAGCTTGCCATGGTATGTTAAAGACGTGTGCTGTATGTAAATTTTGAATGTCGTGAAATGTGAAGAGTATGAGAGAGAATATGAGAAAAAGTGATATGTGCGAATGCCAATGAATTTAATTTTAAATGAGATTTAAATTTATGAGCAAAAGTGAGAATTGCGAGCCCTCCAGGGGCCATTCCGGAATCCGGAGGATGTGACTGTGTGAATCCGTTTGACGAGTATAATACTTGAGTCGAGTGTGTGGTAATCAATCCAAATTTTATGAATGAATGAAAACAGGTTGGATGTTAAAATAATGTTGAGTCTCAGTTGAGAAGATGAAAGATTGTGAGGCTGAATGGTTGATTTGATTTTCCATGCCTTATCTTGTTGAAAATGTTGGAATGCGAAATGTAATATACATGTAATATACATGGTAAATAATCTGTGCAAGCATAGGAGTACTGATTCACAAGTCAGTGCTATGTTCACCTGTACTTGAAGGAATTGAAATTTCAAAATATGAATTTCAAACGTGTATTATATTTATAATATATTATCAATGTGTCGCCCCTGAGTGACTGAAGTGTCATAAACTGTGATCTGAATGGCGAAGGACTCTATAAGGGAGGTTTTTAATGTAAATTTATGTAAATTTCCCTTGGACAATGCAACAATCTGCATGAATTGGATGCTAGTTGACCACAACCAGGTGAAAGCTTAATATTAAACAAGAAAAATGAATATTTGTAGTAAATAATAAATTGTTATTAAAACATGATAAAATCACAGGCATTGGCCAAAGCAACGCCGTCATCTTGTGTGCTTGTAACTTATTAGCTCGAATAAATATAAGAGTGATGGAGTCACCCCGTATGGTACATAATAATACATATGACGCCCTGCTGTGTTAACATCACTCGATAATAACAGATGGGTTTCTCATTCGGATAAATGAAGATGTGAAGAATGAATGACGCATCCTAAAATGGTAAATTAATAGACTCATGAATTGTTTGCATTAATTGTAATTGATACAAGACTGGCATTGGACAAGGAGAGATAGACATGTTAGTTCATATAGTCGTTGTTATGTACAGAAAAATGGCCATACAGACCGCTTAGACAATTATCTAATATGTATAACAAAATGTTGCTTCTGATGTGCTGACAATATTGTACAATGTTCATAATATTCCCGCTATTGTTAATTGTCATGTCTGTTCTTGACACATGCACAATAAAGCATATATATTATACATATATATGAATATATCTAATTGCGATGTCCGTTTTCTTTCAAATTATTTACAGTTGTAAGATCACGGAATTCTGTTCGATTTAAATTTGAGTTTATCACCGTTTTATGGTAAACTTTTATCCTAGAGCCCTTTACAGTGCATTCATTACATTTTAGCAGGGTAGGTCTGAAAGAATTTGTGACATTGTTTTAAAATAATTTAGATGATTTTAGGGTGTGCATAATAATATAATAATGCATGTATTGTATAATTAAGAATATTTGTAACTGGATACCAAGTAATTGCTCCAGTTAAATTAAAGAAAAGACTTATCATTTAAAATTATTTTGTCAAAAAGAAAAATAGGCAAAGTTTCTAGCCTCTGAATAGATCTATACCGTGTTGGAAACTATTGAAAACTGAGATTTTCCTACATTTCATCATTTCTATTTGGTGGTGGCGCTAGTGGTAAATTTTACTCTGGTGGTAATTTGGGGAAATAACCAACCACATGCCACCTAGCGTATAACGTACGCAAATTCTCAAATTGTTGCATAAAACAAAATTGTTTGAAGGTGACAGGTTGGGAAAACACTGCCTAAAAGAAAGATGCAAGCCTATAAGCAGTTACCTGTAAGTATTCTACATCACTAAGTACCTAAACTTCAATAAGAGCACTTGCAGAAACTGTGACATATTGCTGAGAATTTGCGTGCAGAAAAAAAATTGGACAATGTCACATTTGCCAAATGATTTGGGAAATGGCATTGGCATTGGCATTGCTCATTTGCTGCATTGCATGCCACAGATTTTGCAATGGCAATGGCATGGCAATGGCATGGCAATGGCTGGCATAATTGGCTTTCAATAGTGGAGCTGTCAAATAAGTGCATTCCTGATAGAAGTATTTGGGACTAACCAAAAACAAAGCCCCCACGCCCATAGTTAGTACTTAGTAGATATCTATGACTCTATGCCCCCCCCCACTTTATTTGGCCAAAAACAACCCCCCCCCCCCCAAGGGACCCTGCCAGCTAGAGGCTGGAACCGAGGTGACATGTGCTCCTACAAACATGGGGCAACACCAAACGAAGGAAGACCAGCCCCCCAGTATGAAGAAGATAAAGACCGCAGCAGAGGAAGGAGACAGTCGGACCATCTGGAAAGGAGGAGAGAGAATGCCAGGAGTGGTGACAGAACGAGAAGTAGAAGCCCAAGCAGAGATAGGAGAAGGGTGATAATCACAGGAGTAAACATCCGACCTGTGATCATTGAATAGGGTTATCACAGTAACCACCCCCCTAGAACTGCCTCCAAGGTCACCAAAAGAGTTTCATTTGCGCCTGAAAAGGAAATTGCACAAACCTACACATACGCACGGGTATGGGAAAGCAAGAAAAACAGAAGAACAAGGAAAAAAGGAAACAAAACATCACACATCAACCTCCTCTACTGCAATGTTAATGGTATCCGAGGGAAAATGAGGAGCCTCAAAGAAGTAATGGACATGGAAGAAACAGACATAGCATTGCTCACCGAAACAAAAGGACAACCGCCTATGATGGAAGGGTTCACCTGGTACTCAAAACTGAGGAGCAACAGGAAAGGAGGAGGTGTAGCAATCGCCGTGAGAAATAACCTTGCAAGACACATCAGCGAACCCAACATCAATGAAAATGATGATTTGGAAATAGTCTGGGTGAAGCTGAAAGAACCAGGAAAACAGGAGGTTCAGCTGGGCTGCTATTACGGGCTGCAGGAAAAGGCAGAGAAGGACCTTGTGACAGCACAGTACGAACTGCTGAAGACACAAGTGGCGATGATGAACCAAGAAGGAAGTATCATACTGGCAGGGGACTTCAACGCTAAACTGAAAATGGAGCACCACGAATGTCACCAAGAAACATCAAGAAATGGCAAGATACTTGAGGAATTCCTCCAGGAGGCCAAAATGTTTCAAATCAACGACAAGTCCACGACGGGGTTATGGACCAGAGTAAACAGACACAATCCCACGGAAAGGTCAATAATTGACTACATCATAGTAAATGGAAAAGGAAAGGAAGCAGTACTCGATATTGAAATTGACGAGGAAGGGACAAGGAGACTAAAAAACGAGAGGAGTGAAAGTGACCACAACACCATAACAGCTAAAATAAGGATCCCCAGGTGTGAGGTCAAGAGGAAAACAATACAAAGATGGAAGATCAACAATGAATCAGACTGGAACCTGTATAATGCAAAGCTGAAGGAAGAGATGAGACGTGAAAACAAGAATTACACCTCGCTTGAGAAGGGGATCAAACTGGCCCTGAAGGCTAGTATCGGAACCAAAACTATAACAATCAGTGACAAGAAGAAGCCCAGAGAGACGGAGGAAGTGAAATTAAGGAGAACAATGAAGAAAGAAAAAAGGCACCAACTGCTAGAAACCGAGCCTGAAGAAAGGAGGACTGCCCTGGAGGAGTACTACAAAGCGCAAAGAGAGCTCCGAAAAGCCATAGAGAAGTCAGAAGCTGAAAGAGTGAGGAAACTGCTTGAAGAAATCACCGAAAGCAAAGACAAAAACCACATCTGGAGAGTCAGAAAGAAATTGCTTGGTGAAAGAAGGGCCGAATACGAAACACTGGACGAGGAGGGAAACCCGATAACTGAAAGCACAGCGGCTAAAAACCATATAGCCAACTACTTTGAAGACCTGTACCAGGCAAGAGAAGCAGGCGAAAAAGGCAAAGAAGAGACAAAAACCATCATCGAAGAAAACCAGGCGACAAAAAGAAGGCTAGAGGGCGCACCGCACCTGAACCATGTCACGAAAAAAGAACTCGATAAAGTGACTACAAAACTGAAGAACAGAAAAAGCTGCGGCCCAGACAACATCCCAAATGAAGCACTCAAGTACGCGGACCATGAAAACAGAGATGTGATTAGAGAGCACTTCAACAAAGTACTCCTGAGCCATGACATCCCAGAAGCATGGAAGACTGGGAGAATAATCACCCTATACAAGGGAAAAGGGGAAAAAGGAAAGTGCTCAAATGAAAGAGGAATAACCATCAACAGCAACGTGGGCAAGCTCTTAGAAAGGATCATAAACGAAAGGGCGAAGAATATACTGGACATCAGTGACCTGCAAGGAGGAGGTAAAAAGGGCTCCAGCACAGCTGACCACACACTTTCCCTGAGAGAAGCAATCAGGAAGGGAAAAAATGTGTATGTGGTATTCCTTGATGTAACGAAGGCATATGACAAAGCGTGGGCCGAAGGAATAATGTATGTCTTGGAAAAACGAGGATTAAGAAACAGGCTGTGGAACAAGATAAAAGAACTGAACGAAGATCTCAGGGCAACAATAGAAACCAAACATGGGAACACCCGCGAGATAAAAATGAAGGACACTATAAGACAAGGAGGAGTCCTATCTGTCATCATGTATGCGACTCTCATGGACGAAATAGCAAAAGAAGTTAAAAGAAGAAACCTCGGAGTAAATATGGGAGCAGAACAGAAACTGGGTTGCCTACTGTGGATGGACGATGTGGCATTCATATCCGAAAGAAGAGAAGAAATCCAAGAAATGCTCAACATCGCAGAAGAAATGGGCAACAGATACAGGATTAAATTTGGAGAGGAGAAAAGCAAAATCCTGAGGATAGGCAAGAAAACGACAGAAGCAGAGTTCCACCTGGGAGATATGAAACTGGGGTATTGTGAAAAATACAAATACCTGGGGTCAGTCTTCTCAAGTAGAAACAACATGGACGAACACATCAAAGAAACGAAGAAGAAAGTGGAAGCGGCATATAACACTGCAATGGCCATAGCTGGGAGCGTGGACCTAAAGAACATTGAAATGGAAGTAATGTGGAAACTCCTGAACGGTTGCATCATCCCCGTCATAACGTACGGATGGGAGTCGGCCACACCAAGGAAAAAAGACTCAACCCAATTGAAACAGATAATGGACAATTTGATTAAGAGAATCATCATGGTACCAAGAGGGACACCTTGGGAGCCCCTTTACCTGGAAACAGGGCTCCTAGAAATTAACATGATGATAACCAAGAATAAGCTGAACTACATGGACAGATTAGAGAGCCTCGAAAGCGAGATAATGAGAATGATACTTGAAGATGCGGACCCAGCAAGCTGGTGGAAAAATCATAACAAGATCAGAGAAGAAACTGTGGGAACGGATCCACAATGGACCACCTTCCCACAGGGAAAAAAGAAGAGGGAAATAAAAGAGAAAATCCATAAAAAACTGATGGAAGCTATAATGGAAGGAAACTCAAAAACGAAGACCAAGTTCTACCTTGACAACAAAAAGAACCCTAAACCAGGCTGTAGGGCCTTGTACATGGACCGCTGTAACCGAATGGAAGTATCCCTGATCTTCAGAGCAAGATCTAGGATGCTAAAAGTGAAGGGCAACTACAATAATATGTACCAAGACATGGTATGCAGACTGTGTAAAAAAGAAGAGGAGAATCAGGAACACATCCTTGAAAAATGTACTGAGGAAAAACGTCGAGAACTCGGAACGGTAACCATACAGGACATCTTCGAGGAGGACCCGAGAAAACTGAAGGAGACAGCAAGGAGAATAACCAAAATAATGGACTTAATTGAGTGCAGCTCCCCTACGAGGGTTGAGCAACCCGGCTGATCCGGGCACGCACACCAACTGAACTGAACTGGAGGATTTCATCTTGATCTTCTGGGCGCTGGGGCAGTAAATGATCACCTGCCTTGGACGCCACTGCAAATAAGTGGACCATCAACTCAAGATGAAGATGGACACTTCCGTTCATTACCGACGTTGAATAAGAGCACCTTTACTTTACCTTGTTAACCTATTAATATACAATTAAGAAGTCCCCTGCCTGCTGACAGTGCTGTAATGAATAACATGCACACTGAAATTATAGTGCAATATCAATTGGCATTCGGCCCACTTCATTATAAGCATTAGCAGTTGACGTCTATAATTATTCCGTGCAGTAGGATAGCTCTGCGATTGTAAGAAAAATATACACTAGTAATGCTACTAATTGGTGATCGTGACATTGTATTTCAGCTGGTTCAGCGATTGGTTTCACGTCTTCAAGGCTTTGTTGCTTCAAGGGCATTAAGCAGTCAAGGAGACAACATAGTGCACCCAGGTTCGCAATTTTAACTATTTAGAAAAATTCATACAAATCCATCCTGATTTGAACGTGTACACGATCTGTGAAAGCCCCACTTAGTGTAATTTGTCGTTAAATAGGTCTAATATTAATTTTTCCAGGTGAAAATGAAGAAGTCCCAATTCCACTTCCAAAGGAAAGGCCAGGAGAGTCACTTCAAGACAAGAAGGCCCGTTTATTATACCAAAGTCGAAAAAGAGGGATGCTGGAAAATGGCCTACTCCTTAGGTATGATTCTCTGGGACCTGTGTTGTTTTATACTGTTGGTAACTTTTTATTGCACAATGTTGGATAAATTCTGGTTGCCCTCTAGGCCTACTGTGCAGTGTGTTGTTGCTATTAAAACTGAATTTTTTAATATTTAAATTAAATTGGTCATTGGTAGGCCTTTTATTAAATTGAGGCATAGGCGTATCGGACGGGGCTGGCAGGGGGGGCCGATCGCCCCCCCCCCCAAAGTTTGGGAAACAGTAAGATTCAGGCAAAAAGGCTAAAAAATTTGGGTAGATGATTAAGTAAACACTACTGAAAAGTAATGATTTCCAGGCAATTTAATTTCAAATGATATTAAATCTAGATCTTGAAATTCAGGCAAATGTTCGCTCGGCCCCCAAAAAATTGTGCGCGCCGTACGCCTATGAATTGCGGCAGTGTTAAAATCTAGAGAAATTTAATAAAGTAGGCAAATGAAAACTTTTGTGGCAAAACAAAGTCAAATCAAACTGTTTGGAAAATATCTTGTTAAAGTAATATTGAAAATATGTTGTGTTCACCCAGTATCAATGGAGTTATTTATGGTATTTTATTTTAACACTTATAAAATTATATTAAGACGTTATAATACAATTTATGTCAATTTTATTGCAGCACATTCGCCAAAAAGTACCTGTCAGCCTTGACAGTCCCTGAATTAGAACTTTATGACAATCTAATAAACAAGCCATCAAATGACTGGGACATTTATTATTGGGCAATTGGTAAGATATTTTATATTGCTATACATATTTTCAATAATTCATCATGTTCATGTTTTATAGAATATTAGTAGGCCCTTGATGACTATCTTCAATATTCTAAATTTCATAATTTATAATTGACAATATTTAACATAGGCCTTTATAAATTTGCAGCAAGTGCAATCTTTATTTTCAGTCCACACAGGCACATACTGTGACACATCTAATGAAGATAATTTAAAATTTCTATAGATTTCAATTTTGTATCAGATATGAAAAATTGTCTATTATTAATCATTCATGACACACCTGTCAGTATGAGATAGAGCCCAGCTAAAGGAGCGGCACTTGCCATCCTCCTGCACTACAGGATAGTGAAGACACACATGGGCAAAGCTATTATGCTTCACCTAATATTCGCGTAGCGAAACGGCCGAAGGCTGTTTCGCGAAGCAAAACTTAGCACAAGAAAGGTTTCAAAAATCTGTGCAGTGATGGTCTCAACATCAATGGTCGACAGCAGGAAATTAGGTCAAGTGGGACCAGCTTCTTATCAATGATTTAGTTTCGAATTTAACAAAACATGACATATTCATATTCAAAAGTGTCTTAAAAATTCAATTTTCTCCATTAATATTCCCTGTTTCTATTATTTTTATGGAATAGTTCATTATAAGCCTTGACAAGCTAAATTAAATTATTTTAAAACATGTGATTCATTTCATTTCAAAACAGACAACAAGAAAGCATAACAAAATTAAGGTTACATAATCTTTGTCAATTGATGATTATGTAACAGTGAGCAATTAATCTACATGCAGATCATGTTATTGTTTTTGTTTTCACTATTATGTAATTAATATCAACAATCTAGCGTAGACTTTAATTTGGCAGCTTTCAGTGTAGTCTCCCTTTTTACTATTTAGCTGATTATCTATCAATTCTATTCATTCTTAATCCTATTTATTTGCTATCCTATCTATCTATCTATCTATCTATCTATCTGTATCTGTCTTTATCCTCAGTCCAGTGTTCATCCTCGATTCTGATTGGCTGAGAGCCGCGATATATGACACCGTACACCCTGTCTGTCGTCATCAGACAGGGTGTATGAGATAAACAATGATGTCACAATTGCAACCATAGGATTGTTATGATGTCATCCATGTAGCAACAATAGTCATGATGTCAGAATGCCATTGTTTGAGCCATTGTGACATCAATCACATCATACAGGTGGAAGCACAAGTGATGACGTCACAATGCTGTTACTTTGTCACTGAAAGACATTTCAGACTCAGTTTGCAATAAAATCTACGGGCACCAATAAAACAAGAAGTCTGAGGATAAAACCGTTACACCCTGCTAGTTTTTCGAGGGTACGGGAATATACACCACTCAGGCCTCCATACACCACTCAGCCTTCGGCTTCGTGGTGTATGGAGTCCTTCGTGGTGTATATTCCTGTACCCTCGAAACGAGCAGGGTGTAACTGATAATATATATATATGTATATTCTATTTTTGATCTATTTTATTTTTCTTATAGTTTCTAATCTAAATATCTCTCTATTTTTCTATATATCCGTCTTTCAATTTCTTTGAAACAGTAAAATAACTGCCTTTCATACATTGAATATGAAATAAATTTAATGAAAGTTATGGTAAAACCATAAGTGCTAAAAAAACTTTTTAAGAGCTGCGCGAATTTCATGGCTGTGCCATTTACATATTAAGTGACCCAACTCCCCTTTTGTACAGTCAATTAGCCTGTACTAACTTGTGTATTGCTTATTTGCAGGCCAAAGAGAAGCTCCTGAGGAATTCAATAATGGAGTTTTAAAGATGCTTCAAGAACACGCTCAGAACAAAGATCTGGAGAAGAGAAACACACAGCCTGATTTATAACATTTATGTTCAATTTAATTGAATTTACAGTGTGTAATAACGAGTCAATGGATTGTATATATAAATGTAAATATATTTATTTAACATATTTCATACATGAACGTAAATTATGTAAATCTGTAAATAATTACTGAATATATAATTTGAATGCAATAAGTTTTCGCTGTAAATGTGTATTTTGTCTATAAACGCGCAAAGAAATTAACATCACTTCAATTTGATTACCAGTAATTCAAATTTGAGTCATTGCTGCATGCAGTTTCTTCGGCTTCGAATTGAATATTCCTATATAAGAGCAATTCAACGTGACAGATTTAAATCTGCTTAAATTGCTGTGAACAAAGTTGAGTCAACTTTTACAAAAAGGATCACATCATTTGCACATTGTATGGACTACATATTCATGCCATCCTTGGTATATATGACTTGAGACTACTTATGCAAGCTAGTTGTGTATTGGGCCTTTTGGTTATGAAGACGTTTAATTCTGATATAATGCTGAGATGTAGCATGAAATTAGGAGTTTCCTGGCTCTTGACTAAATTACAAAAATGTCACTAGAGCCTAGCTCAGATAAGTTATAATGAGGAATCCCCTGTGTTTGTTGCTATCCGGATCAATGGTGTTCATAGCTTTGAATAGATCCTCAGTTGTAGCCCAGCACACTGGGGTCGCAGGCCAGACATCCATGAGAAGAAAACTATCCGAGTCTTTGTGGTACGCAGCGAGGGGACTGTGATGTCCATAAGTTAAAGGATGTCCGAAAGTTGACATCAAATAGTTTACGATGACAGTTTTCTCCGAGTCCTTGTGGCTCAAAGCTTCGACGACTCTCTCTCGGAACTCATCGACGGTCGAACTTGACGAGTACACCTCCTCTATGCCGTACTCATGGTTGTGTAAGATGGTCGCCACTTGCTCGAAAGTTAGACCATCCTTATCGACCTTCTCAGCGTTTGCTACTTTCAGCGTAGCTTTAAAATTGAACATCTCTTTCTCTTTGTAAGGTATTTCTAAGCCTTCCAATGACTCCGGACAGTCTGTGATCTTTTTCCCGAGGACACCAGCGCTCATTACAATTGCAGACGACTGTATGCCACAATTTGAGTGGCCGATTTGTTTCGCATAAAGACGGCGAATCCAAGGCTGATCAGGCCAGCCGTTTTCCAGCACTTCTTTTAGCATCTGCTGGCCCTTTTCTGTGTCAAGGGGGACGATCGGTGTTGATGCCATGGCGTTTAATGATGGTTGCGAGTCAGGATCGTCTCTTCAGCTCAATCTGCACCTGAAATGTATGGTGTAAAATATAGCTATTTTCAAAATTACTCAAAACCAATATTATAAAGCACTGTTGAATAATTTTATGGGCCTAAATTATGGAATAGGCCCTACATATCATGTGCTTGTTATGAAGCCTATTATAGGCTAATAGCATTTCTCTGTAAATTACTTAAATAACCTCCATCCAATTCTATTACCCTTATTTTGACCAGAAAATATGGGTGTTATTTATAATCAAAAATCTCAAAATTAATGAATTAATTGTCTTAGTGTTGTCACTGTCAGTTTCAACTTTGACAGTTAAATTCATTAATTGGCAGTAAGTGACAGCCCTCAGAAGAAGCCTGTGATGGCTGTGAACAGTTGCTTAGTGTCAGCTGGAGCAATTATAAAATTGTAAAAAGTAAAGGTTAAACTCACCTAGACTAAATATAGTCCAGTGGCAAGAGCTAGTTGGTGCAGATTGCTGGACAATTGGGCTGCAACTTGTGTCAGGGTCACATCAGAGAATGAGTTCCAGAGCGGCCACTAGAGGGGGTAATGAAATAAACTGACACGCCCCCTTTTGGTGACCTAGATCTGCATGTATTCACCTTAATTGGCAATTACACTAATTGGCCAGTTCAGCTGAGAGGCTCAACCTCTCATGCAGATTGAACACTGTGTGTGGTAAGAGCCATGCTGGCTAATGCTGCATGAGATTGAGCCAAGCATGTCTGTCTCACTGACAAATTTTAGGAAAAAGAAAAAAAGTTACATGTATCATTGAACTAGACAATTGAAAGTCAATAAAATAAAAAGTCCTGATTTAAAATTAAGTATGAAGTATAATGGTGCACTGGTAAGACCCTACTATTTTTCCCCTGTGATATAGGTTTGGAGAATTTATTTCACCTGAGGTCAAATATGCATACCATTTCGGATTGTCAGGAGAAGACATTCCGTATTTTGGGTAATAAATGGTACTTCCGGTGAGCCCACCCTGTATTCCTGCGCGTTTCACTGAGTTGTTTGAGTATTTTAAACAAAAATGATGATGTTCATGTAATTATTTAAAACAATACTTTTGTTTTGAATCGGAACTAATCTGAGATACTGTCAGTTTGACAATTATCGAGTTTGGGGTGCCATTCCTTCGAACTATTTTTTGGGCAGCACTGATTGGTCCATTCATGAGTTGTGAACTGCCAACCGCCATAGCTGACAGGATAGCGAGAAATGATTTGGTGAAGTTTTTCACATGAATATTAGATGAAACTAATTAATTGGTGTCTTATATTCCCGTCAAGGGACGTGGAGGAATACTGGCCAGTTTTAAAGTGTATTTTGTAAGCGTTGAGCCACCCAGAGAGTTGGTATCCAGTCATTGTTGACATTCAAGCGCCGGTGTTTTTAACCAGGTGAGGCTCCCAATGCAACTCCCCCCTCCCAGTTATCCTGCCACTTGTCAAAACGAATGACACTACTCCTGTTTGTTTAAAGATCTGTTTACTCAAGTAAATACCACATCATTTACCCAGTTATCTGGTTATAGCCTCGATTCACTCTTAGATATACACACTGAGATAGACTCCTGATTACACCAATTTTCTGAGCAACAGTTGAAATTCTTGCCATTCCAGTTAGAAGTGGGAAGTGTGTACCACTGAACTGAATGGTGTGTAGATTATGCTCTTAATTTAGAAGTGATTCATTGATGTCAATTATGTGTCTATAAAGTTAATTCCCTATGCAGTATAGACCAAAACTCATCCACCCTGTAGGTGACTGCATTTGTGAGAAAGAATGTGAAATGCTGGTTGTCTGATGTGTATTACCCACTGTTGGCAGTATGGTTTTCAGAACAACAGTTCAACTGAGGTCAACACCAACTCAACTTTCTCCTAACAACTTTTTTGCTTAGTTGACTTTGAACTAATAATTGTGAGCTGCTGTTTGAGGTGCAAAAACTGTCAATTGCTATTAGAACTAATAAAGCTGATTGCTTACCTTTACCTGCTCATACAGCAGCCTGATAGTAATTGGGTTTAGAAAGTGTCACCTAAGCATGTCTGGTACATTGTCAGTCCTAATATGAGCTAATTGCACTAATAAGGGAACAGACAGTTGCTTGATTTCAATAATTAAGACGCTTGATATCAGCAAAAGGCCTGTGGTTACTGTGTAAAGTGTAATATGTTATTTTACTACTACCTCTAATATTTAGAATCTCAAGCAGGGTGTCTGTTTTCCTATTTATTTGTCATAAAATTGTGAATTTGTGTTTTTTCTAATTTCTCATTTCATTCTATTGCAGGCTTCCATTATAGTGTTGCGTACACAAAGCCATAAAGATGGGGAAGCTACTATCGAAGATTTTCGGAAATAAGGAGATGCGAATCTTGATGTTAGGATTAGATGCTGCTGGAAAAACTAGTATCCTTTTTCACCCAAAAAATAACCAGGCTATTAAGCTATTCAACTGTTTATACATGAATCATGAGGAATGGCTAACAATTCTACATTTTTTTGGGTCTGAAGGGTTCAAATGATTGTCTTGTTGAAGCATAGGTCTAGTTGATGTAATGGCGACTATTAGGCGTCATAAAATGACCTGATTTTGGGGGAGGGGGCAGTACATTATTTTGCCCGTGGGGCTTTTTTCCTAAATGTCATTCTCTTCGTATTAGTTACCATGATATCTTCCAAGTAAAGTACACAATTGCAAATTGCCATTTATGATTGGGTAAATGATCACTTGCTGGTACAGGTGTTTGAGTTCAAATTGCAATTAACTGAAGCATGGCCCTTGTACACTCATTTTGTCATAGTAATCATGGTTCTCATTGAGTCAACCTCCTGGCTTCAATTGGATTGCACTTCCCCTGTACAATTAACTGGTAACTGTTGGAGCTTCTGGAGCCATTGGTGGCTCTTGAGAGGAGGTCTAAGCTCTGGAGTCTTTCAGCATTTATCTGTCTCAAAAGTGATGGAGCGGCTGTAAATTTCTACCACTCTCATTGGCCACATTTGTGTGTAACATACCCAGTATTACCTTGGCTGTTATACTTCTTCATCTTCTTGCTTCTTAAATCTGTACATAATTATGTTTAATCGGTCAGAAATATTTCCTTGACAATTTCCCAGCTGTTCTATACAAATTGAAACTAGGACAGTCCGTAACAACTATTCCAACTGTAGGTTTTAATGTAGAGACTGTCACATATAAAAGCGTCAAGTTTAATGTATGGGTAAGTAAACTTCTTTTTCTCTTTTAAAAAATGTGTTTGTAAAAAGTGAACATATAACCTATGACTTGATAAGCTGTCAGTTTCAGAAGTACTTCTGACTTGAGCAAAGTTTTTAATGATTTGTGTATTGTCAGTATGTTGTGTTGATTTTAGCTCTACATCCTCAAGGTTAATGTGTAATTGTGTATTGCGTGTGTATAACAAAGGTCTTTAAATCAAGATACTTAAAGGCTGACATCAAGGTCTTGTTAATTCACGTAAAGTGCTGGTGATACATTTGAAATAGTAGAAGGAAGAACAATTAATTCTGATGAACGCTATTGGTTGTTTAACATATTTCTATGACAACCTACTCTAGACATTGTAATCTGGCGAAAATCTGAAAACATTTAAACTTAAAATGATATAACTAGAAACAAAGGTTCCAAGTAACTGCAGATTTTCCAACTGTTTAAGACTCAGTGAATCTATGGTATAACATATTTTTTACATATTCATGATTGTCAATTTTGGGCTATTCCATTTAAAAATCTGGGGGGGGTGGTCGGGCTACGATTTTGACCCCCCCATGCATCTAAAACAATTTTTTTTTACCCCCCCCCCATGCATTAACTTCGATTTTTTTCACCTCTCGTACATACATCACAAAAAATTTTCGTTATTACAATGCGTAGGCCTGAATAGAACGATAGTCCCCCCCCCCATACATCTACAGTGAATTCCGCGAGTGCCCCTTGCATCTACAACGTATTATCGCTCACCCGTACATACATCATACGAAAAATAAGCCAGCCCGACCACCCCCCCCATCCCAGATTTTTAAATGGAATAGCCCTTATTTATATATAAGTGAATTTAATTCTTTCCTTTCCCTTTTCCAGGACGTTGGAGGACAGGACAAAATTCGGCCGCTATGGCGGCATTACTACACAGGAACACAAGGTCTTATATTTGTCGTAGATTGCGCCGACAGAGACAGAATAGACGAAGCGAGACAAGAGCTCCATCGTATCATCAACGACAGAGAGATGAGGGACGCTGTTATCTTGATATTTGCTAACAAGCAGGATTTACCAGATGGTAAGGATGTGCAAATTGAAATGAGTATGTCGTGGAAGATAGTTTCCAGCATCCTTTGCCTCGGTCATGTGTCTTCATCCTCCATCCTTTGCCTCGGTCATGTGTCTTCATCCTCCAAATTAGCGGCATAGCCGCCTCATTGCATAAATACTGGACAGAAAGCCCCATCATCTATCCATTCTAATAAGCCTACCAGGGATATTATTTACAGAATGTGAGTTCAGTGTGAGAAGTAGGCAAATGATTTTATAAAAGTAATTTAACATTTCACTGAAGTGACTAAACTCATTGCCCACAAGTGGTCCTAACAGGTAAATGTATTTTTTGTGCTGGACACATTTTATGTTAAAATATTCCTTCACACTTGTCAGTAATCGTGGAAACTTAAAACTTATTTGTTTCAAGCCATTGTCTAATCCATCTCTAAATGGTCTTTTGAAAGGAGGTCTGTTATTAATGGTATTAATGGTATAAATAACTTCTATTTCAGCGATGAAGCCGCATGAAATTCAAGAGAAGCTCGGCCTTACGAGAATACGAGATCGCAACTGGTACGTGCAGCCATCGTGCGCTACGTCAGGGGATGGTTTATATGAAGGACTGACTTGGTTAACTTCCAACTGTAAATCCTGAGTCACCACCCCTCTACCCCAGTCCCTATCTTGTACATATTAGCACTCCCTTGTGTCATGAGTCGCGTCATGAGTCGTGTCATGACTCATGAGTCGTGATGACGAGTCGTGATGACAAGGACCAACAACAACAAACATTTCACAAAAAACGAGTCGTTGCCAGCCTTTCTTGTTATTAAACGGAAGAACGATGATTTATCGTAAATGCCCTGTTGTCATTAAATGAAAATAGGTACACGTTTTGAATAGAATGATCTACGAATATATGATTCATCTAATATGAACGTCTGAGGAATTCATCACATACTTAACACGATCAAAAATAGAAGCTGCTTCCATCGCCGAACGGATACTTCGACCATGAACAACGTCCTGGATTCCCTTACGATTCCTCCCTCGAGATTCCTAACGATTCTTTTGGAGTCCTTGTGATTCTTAGTGATTCCTTGGGATTCTGAAGTATTCCTTGGACTCCAAGGATTCTACAAGATTCTTACAGATTCCTTGCGATTCTTAAGACTTCCCTGTGATTCCTTGAGATTCTAAAAGTTTCTTAGAATTCCTTGTGATTCCTTAAGATTCCTTACAATAAATGTCTGAAAGTGATAAATCTTGTTAAAAGCTGTCCGACATAGACTTGTAAACGATCTAAGTGCAGACTTATTTTTCGAATCGGCATACAATGTAGCGTCGCTGTTACGTTGTTTCGTACCTTCAGAATTTCTTTCGAAATATTCCCTGAACTTCTGAAGTGTTTTTGTTCGGTTGATCAATCCATTGCAATATTAACTAATAAATTTATCACCTGTATTATTTCTGATCTATCTTGCCTGCTAATGTCGCTGCGACCTTATTGATGTCACTGCGACCTTGTTAATGTCACAAAGACCCTGTTTTTGCAATTGAAGTGTCATTGTGGTCACTTCATTGACTGGGTCGGGGTGGCATGTTTGAAAGATAGATTCCAAATATTGCAGGCTTATGTTACTTCATTTATCCTTTACAATAATAATAAGAAAATACTTATAATTTCAGTATCCTGCTGCGATTCATATTTCAATTCATGTATGAAAAATTATACGAGATATATATACGTATTGGTCTATGCACTTAGCCATTATTATAATATGATGATTAAGATTCATTAATAATCATTATTGCATTCATGAGTATGTATACATCAAGTCTAAATTCCTTCATCTAAGTGAATTGTTCTGTCTTAGGATATTACTGTTTTGCAGTGTGCATTGAATTGATCTATTAATTGATGATGATAAATTAATTAGATCCTGATTTGTTTTCGATTGTTATGAATTGTTGCAAGTGATTGTAGTGCTATTATTTCTGTGTTCATTCCCGACTGCAAGGTTCCTGTCTTTGATATTTTAAGTAGATTGAGTACTTAGTTGAACTTGATAAGCATTTCGTGTAACCAGTATTGTTAACTTGCGAGTTTAACTTGTTTCATAGTTAACTTGGTAGTTTAACTTGCATGTTTAACTTGTAAGTCGAACTTATAAGTCCTACTCTCTTGTCGAACTTCCAAGTTGAATTTGGGAGTGGAATTTGTTAGTTGGACTTATGAGCTTGAAGTCAAATGACCATGTTGAACTTGTCTGTTAGACCTAACTAGCAAGTTGGACTTACTAAGCAAGTAAGACTTACTGAGCAAGTTGGACTTACTAAGCAATATAAACTTAACTAAGCAAGTTTGACTTACTAAGCTGACTCATATTTGGCTTTCTGGTTAGAAGTTATTTTACCCTGAGGTGATATCTAGAGACAAGACTTGTAATGTTGCGTTATATAGTAGAAGCTTTAATTTTTATATACGAAAAAGATGCCATATTATTTTCTGTATTTTGTTGGTCCCTGTCCTTATTTTAAGACTATGCAAGTCTATAATTCTTCATTCAAGTTTAGTAAAAGTTAAAATGCCATGATTTCTAAACAAAACATTTACGATTAGATTACGTGTAAGTTGTAGTATAAGGTGAAAAGGAATCTAAGGCCAGGAAAAAATAGTTTTTAGCTTTGATATTCTTCAGAAACTAAAAATCAAATAGGTCTGGCCTAACGGATATGGAAAATTAAGTTGGAGTGGAAGTTTAATTATAAATAGATTTTGTCACGCAAAATCTTGTCATTCTTAAGATTTGATTTGACTTAAATATAAAGTATTGCACTAAAACAGCAGCTACATTAGAATTGTGAAAGTATTATCCGCTCGCCACTTATTTTGTTGTCAATTTTGAGGTGCTTCATTGTACAGAGGAGCCTTAAAAATGGTAATAAAATAGTGAGGCTTGTAGAAGTACTTTCAGCTCAATAAACGACTAGTAACTGACAATGTTTTCAACATTTAACATTAGAAATAGGCAGATAATTTCAGCCAAAGACAGCTTAATACTCAAGATTCATGTATGAGCTTGAAATATTCTTTATTGACATGAAGGTATATGTTGAAATATGATTCTTCATTTAGTTACGGATTAATCATTATGTAGGTCGACGTTTTGTAGAGCTTAATATTTTACTGATACGAAATACTGATATAGTTTACTGGTATAATTACTGATATATATCATAAACAATTGATTATAATTGTATTAAGTTATAACTGCATGGACTTCCCAATTATACTTTATATTTTATCTTGAACACAAAATATTCCTTGTAAGTACCTGTGTGTTAATTTATGGCTGTTAGTTATGTCGAACCTCTTGATTCATTAATTGTATTTATCTGTCGGCTGAGAGGTCTAAATGTATGTTACGCACTTCAGTCATTTTGTTGATTACATTCTTATGATTTAGAAAGGGTTATTTATGGTATTATATTTTACTTCTGTTATGAGAATTAAAGACTAGTTTAGTTCGCAACATAACGTGTTAGATGTATAGAATGTATGATACTGGTTTATTCTGGTTTCTTTATTATGATGGTCTTTAAGTTCCGATACAGTTGAGCTCAGAATTATGCATCCTTATGTATTTGACCATTGATTGAAATTTCTTTATTGTAAAATCACTGTCTTTGGATGCACACTTGCTTCGTTGCTGTTGGTCAGGGTCTACCAAAACTTATAACAAATATGCTATGTACCCCCAAGGTATCGGGGATTTTCAAGTTTTGTGTCTAGAGCCAAATTGTCAAACATCAAACAACTTCAGTTATTTAGCCAAACAGGGCACAGTGTGCCTTATGATATATACACACTGGTAAAATCATATTTAAATTACAGTTTTAGCACTGCTTCTGGTAGGGTGTTAACCTGCTAAATTGTCAGTAAGAAACTTAAGATGGCAAAAGTATCATGTTCACCACTGTGATGCTGACAGCGAGTTGATGGCTAGTTTATGTATCAAAGTATCAATGTGAAGCTGCTCAAGCTTTAGGTCAAGTATAGAGTATGCATAACTTTTGGGCTCGGCTGTATAATGTTATTCTAGACCATTCTTGGTACGTTAGAAGTGACCTGGATAAGAGGGTGTCTGCTCTGAGTAATTGTTTACATATCTTTGTGCTCAGTGAGCTGCTTAATTGGTTAAACGATTGATTAAATGATTGATTGGTTGATTAGTTAATCAATTAAATGATTGATTAATTGATTAATTCTGTTAATACTTATTGTAAAATGTGTGGATACTATGGAATGATGAGTGACAGTGACAACTTTTTTGTTTGCCAAAACAAAATTTATTTCATTTATCTATGATAGGCGGTATGAAATTGTTTTATCATTACAATAATTTCCTGTTTGTAAAATTGTCTACTGTGTTGAATAGAATTTGTCATTATTTTTCTGGAAGTTGCTATCAAAGTACTTAATAAGTGCAATGTTTGAAAGGTAAGTGAAACAACGCTGACTGCTAATTGAACATATTTTAACCAATTAGCTGATTGGCCCATTATATCTTAGCATTGTTTTGAGATAATTAATCAGCTTAACTTCCTTTAATATTTTTTTGCTTCAACAATTAATTAGTTTGTTTTACTTCTTTCTTATTGTATTTCTTGCCTGTCTTTGCCTTTTTCTGTGGTAAAACACACATAAAAGTTTTTGATTGTCATCAAACAGATCAGTAGATAGTGAAATCAATTAAGTCTTATCTGTCAACCATCATTTCATGTAGCACAACCGTAAATGCGATTTTTGCCAATTTCATGTTGATAAGCGTTAATAGGGAAGGTTAATTTTAGCATCGCAATCTGTCCAAATATGTGGGTCATCCCCGTTGTTTTAATTGTACAGTGGCGTGTAATAATTACGTTGTAATACGATTCCCAATGTTGATAAATGGGCAATTCCGTAAAGTCAGATTTGCAGATTTGACACTTTAGCAGCTTGTGTAACCTTACCATTACACCTCAGCTATTTCATTGTTATCTAGACAAGAGGCCAGGTAATAGGGGTATCAGACAAGCAACCAACCAAAGCTCCAAGTGTAACAGGAGCTGACCTACTAGCCAAATGTCATGGTGTCGGACGTACATCACACGGTGTACGTCTGACACCATGACATTTTGCCATAGCTCAACTCCTGTTACACTTGGAGCTTTGGTTGGTGGCTTGTCTGATACCCCTATTACCTGGCCTCATCCCTGTTTAACAATGAAATACCTGAGGTGGAATGGTAGGGCTGCACAAGCTGCTAAAGTGTCAAATCTGTGAATCAGAATTTACGGAATTGCCCAAATGCTTAAAATGTTTCTTCAGATAATGGATGTACACTTCTCGTTTCTTGAGATATAATGTGATAAGTAAATTTAATAACGTCAGACAAAATCTGATGACAATGGACTTGGGTTTGATGGTGTCTTTCCAGATATATTATAAGTATGTTAGTGACCAATGAATGCCATATATTTACTCACGAATGCCAGACTTACTCTCTTAGAGGCCTGGCATTTATGTGTTTAGAGAGCCCCTTCACCTTGCTTTTAAACGAGGCAGGGTTTATGGTTTTAAACAAATGTTGTGTGCAACAGGCTGGGGAAAAAAGTTATTAGGTGAGGTCCTTAAGTATGTGTATCCAATCAAACTGTTGAAAGGATGCTAGTGTTTGTAGTAAAGTCAATGCTTTGGAATGAAACAGAAAAAAACAAACTAGCCCTAAGCATTTTCAGCCCAGTTTTGAATCCATTGATTCTTGTTTTCGGTGTCAGTCAACTGGGAAAAGTTTCGGCTTCGTAGAATTAAATGAGACTGAAACAATTTGGTTTTCATAATTGGTTAATGTTCATTTAGTAGGACGTGATATTATATATGATAACATCAATTAGCAGATAAGTAATCAAGTGCTACAGAATGCAGATAAGTTAGATCTAAATTACCTCATTTGAACTCTATATTTACTTGGCCTAATACATTAACTGCATCATTAACTCTGAAAGGGGAAGGTCTAGCACTGGACCATAATTTCGATGCTTGCCATTCTTTGTGTTGGAGTCAATTTGAAATTAACAATTGTTATCTTTTTTGCTCGGTTTTCCTTTAAAAATTGATATTCTGTCACAGATAATGGGTACAGAGTGAACTCCATTTGAAACAGTTTGTATATCAATAAGAATATAGGTTTTTTTTGTTTTGTTTTTTTGAGATAGGTTAAACTTTTTCAACACAGCAAAAGACTTTTCTCACCTTGGGAGCTTTCAACCTCAACCAGAGGCCTTAATCATCCAACTGAATGGAGGCGGGAAAGGATATAGGTTCACTTATTTTCAAATTATATAAATTTTTTAAGACACTTTCTTTAACCATGTTATTAAAAATTAAGCATTCTAAATAAGGAAGTATATCTAAGAATATAATAACAGTCATAGGTCAATATAAGGTCTTCTACTAGTTGCATGATTCATATAAATATGTTAGAAAAGTATTTACTGGAAATTAAAACAAATATAGTTGACATGCACTGTTGTTATACAGTCATAAATTGTACCATGATACTTCCTCTTCTGGTCTTTATGAAATTATCGAACTCAAGTCTGTTGTTTTAGGTGACATTTCTGGACTCTTAATCGTGTCAACTTTGTGTCATTTGCAAAGAAAAAGGCTGTTTCTTCAGTTGTTATTTTTTTGTCGTTAAAACTTTGCCTATTACCCTTTCCTAAACTTTGGCTAAAGTTTCTGTGAGGTTATATTGTTTTTCTACATACTTCCAAATTAACCCTGCCACTTGCGATTAGTTAGTAATACTTCGTACAATGAGCAGCCTTTTTCGAATTTTGCAAGTCGCCACAGAGTTTGATATGATCCCACATTGAAATTATGCCTTTCATATCTTTTTGCTTGTTGGTATTCATTTCTGCATCAAAACCTGCAAAAAATCTGATGATGAAGTTAAAATACTGATGGTGTAAAGTTGTAAAAAAAAAAGACACTATTCATGCGTCTCATTTTATTGTCCTCATTAATTTTTTGCACAGAATGAAATTGTAATAAATACATGCAGCAAATGAATACCAACTTCGAAAAAGATGCGTCATGAAATGTTTATTGCAACTTCCTTTTATCCTCAATTTCTTCAAATTAAATTGAATATGTACTATTCCCACTGTAAGTTATACATGTTTTGCCGATCGTTTTCTGTTGCTTTGTTATTTGTGATTACTCTGTATATCTGCAATTTGCTATTGTTAGAATTTGACTCGTGTGAGGTATGACTCTTGTGAGATATGACTCACGTGAGGTTTGAGAAAATGCTAGGCCAATTGAATTGAAACTGTGTTTAAGACTGTGTTTAAAAGCCGTTTATTATTATCTTTAAATAAGTGAAATGCACTGTGTATAAAATTTCCAATGAAGCCCTGTTACAATGACGTGTTAAAACAGATATTGCAAGTCTGGATTAAGACATTATCAAGTTCATATATATAGCTACAATGCGGTGGTACACACTACGTATGTCTACCACTGGTTATTACGTTGATGAATGGGACAACCGCAAAAAAGGCAATTATTATAAGTATGATAGTCGTAAACAAATTTAGACTGAATGATGTTTTTAATAAACTGTAAATAGAATAATGTCTGGAGTTCATTGTGATTTTCGACAAATTATTATTATGAGTGAAGATTGTGTTGATTGGTGCTTTACCATTACAAGAACAGGTTTTTGAAGAATTGATTCAGAACCATGTTTTCTTGAAAGTTGTGGGCGTTTGATAGATTTGTTTTATTAATGGAATTTGAATCGTGGTCTGTGCATTAGCCCATGTATTTGTGCGTTGTATTAGCCAATGTATAAATTTTGTGCGTTGCAGGCTGATGAAGTGGCTGCATATTGACAAAATTCAAGTCCAATTGCATATGAAATTGGCTTCTGGGTTACTAGGGCAGTTTCCTATCAGGTCCACGTCCTGCAGGACGCCACAGAACTGTGCTAGACAGTTCAAAAAGTGCATGTGGGCACAGACGCGTGAAATTTAGGCTGCTCCCTCACCGTTGCAACTAGAGGAGGCTACTAAAGCATGGGTCTGCTTAGGCCCTTCACTTCAGAACCAGTAATGCACAAAATAACTAAAAAAATTTCAGAACATTATAAACCAGTTTAATACTTCATCTCATTTTGAAATCTCACAGCGTTCCAGCCTATTTCTCCTATTCGTCCATTTTTGGCAACGGGGAATTTGGCTGAAGGGGCGCTTCTGAACAAGTAGCCCGATGATAGCGTTGTTTCTCTTGTGCGATCTGATTCGCCAACGAAAATTGTGTCGTCTCGGGGAACTACTGCCACTCGGTGGTGCCTTAAGTTGTCGGGTCCTGTAAAGAGAAATGAGATGATTTAAATTTAGAGACACTTTTTGGCGACAATCTTCATGTGGGAGAACTGTTGACTGACCTTCATTTAATCATTTGTCTTCAATTTTTAAAACATTATTATATTCAACCATTTAAGCTGACGGCAAATATACCAGGGTGACTGTTGTTCAAAAACTAAATAGCTACTGATTAATTACATAACCCTGGTGATATTTCTATTCAAAGCTTTAATTATGGTTCTACATTGTAGAGTGTGTATATGTACATGTCAGTCTGTTGTTTTTCTGATCAGCATGACTCATTCTGTAGTGGTTAAACCCAAATATTTTGAAGGTGTGTCTATTGAATCATTCATGATGCCACCATTTAAACAGGATGCTAGGAAGTATTCATTTGTAAATAATATATATGTCAGCATCAGACAAAAAATGTACTGTGTTTGCTAAAATAGAATAGAATAGAAATTTAAGGAATCTGAAATATATACGAGGTCATAACATATATTTACACTGACCTGTGAACATGAGAACCTGGCGCTGAAAAGTGTCTGCAGCGTCCATGTTCTTTTCGCTAGAATTGGACTTAGTAGTTGACGCAGACACATGGCTCCTGGTGGCTGAAGAGGCTGCTGTTGAGGGTCGGGATTTGCTGCTCATGATTGAAGAAATGCACTGAAAATTATGAATAGTTAATTAGGAAGTGCCTTGTATTTTGCTTGTCCTGATTACAAAATGTATAATTACTCTCAATATATATTCCCTGAAAACTAACACCATGATACAGTCCTTTGACTGGTGACATCATGACATGGCCTTCTTTGACTAGTGACACCGGGACACTACCTTTCTTTGTCTAGTCATTAGTAGTAGTCAATATATGATAGTGATACAGCCATTTGACCATAGAAATACATAAAACGGACATGAGGCTCTAGCAGATGAAGCAACCAAATCCACCATCTTGGAACTGCCTGGCAGCCTGGCATTTGGTAACTATGACGTCACCAATAATATTGATGTCACTAGTAACAATGGCATCATTTCATGTCACAATCAGCCAAACACAACATCTTGTTGCTGCTGCTGTGACATCACAATGACGTCATGTCTCCGGGCAGTTCCAATATGGCGGATTTGGTGACCTCATCTCGAGGTGGCGTCATACAGCCTCATGTCCGTTCTATGTGTTTCTATGCATTTGACTATTGACATCATGACTTGGCCTTCTTTGGCTAACTAGTGACTCCATGACATGAACTTTCTTAATTTGACCAGAGACATGACATGGCCTTCTTTGACTAGGGACACTGTGGAACTGCCTTTCTTTGACTGGTCACCCTGCTACAGTCCTCCTTTGACCAGTGACAACATGGCTTGGTTTTCTTTAACTAGTGACACTGTGACATGGACCTTTTGACTAGCGACATCAGGACATGGCCTTCTTTGACTAGCGACATCAGGACATGGCCTTCTTTAACGAGTGACACTGTGACACTACATTTCTTTGATTAGTCAATGTATGATTACTATTGACATCATGACTTGGCCTTCTTTGGCGAACTAGTAACACCATGAGATGAACAGTTGATGAACTTTCTTAATTTGACCAGAGACATAATAAATTACTTGGCCTTCTTTGACTAGTGACACTGTGACATGGACCATCTTTGAATAGTGACATCATGACATGGCCTTCTTTGACTAGTGACATCATGACACTACCATTCTTAATGGCCATGAGTCTGTGACACTACCTTTCTTTGACACCACCTTTCTTTTGACTAGTCACCATGATATGGCCCTTCTTTGACTAGTAGCACCTTGACGTGGCGTTTATTTCAATTGTGACATTGTGACACTTTGCTTCTTTGACTATAGTGACACTGGCCCTTTACGCACATAAACTCAGTTGACGTCATTCACTTTATATATATATATATTATATGTAGTACTTGTACAAGTTGTACATGGGTGGTTAGAAATGTCATGAAATATGTTTGACCATTTCCTGGAAGCCTTTGCTAAACCAGGCCACTGTGGTTAGCCACAGTTATGCAGGCTCCAATTTTAGATGCTCTAAATTTTATTGTATTGTGATATCTATTTAAGCTTGTCTTTGATCCTATTTTAATGTGCTACCGGTATGTGTATATTTATTCAACAAAATATAAAACGTATGAAAAGGTACATTGTTGGCTTAACTATTAGCTTAATTTTTCTTTCGAAAGGTTTGTGACAGTAGCAGGGACACTGCTGAAATTACTTCATATACCATGATTATTCAATACATACATTTACTTCACAATTCCCTGCTGCAAGATATAAAACATATTATGAACTATTTTTTCAAAATTAATATAAGGTAGTAAGGTGTAATTTCTGACAGAAATTCCAGTCACTCTTAAAGAACTTAGCTTTGGGCCCAGACTCCAGGGCACATTTAAATGGGCCCTTAGCCACATGTATATTGCTGTTGGCAATGTATGTCTCCATACTATTGATCCGTAATGATATCAAAACTGAATTGCAAAGTACTTGAAGAGTGTAATCTGATGGTTATTTCTATTTTTAGACCTTTTTTTTGCAACAAGCTATTAATAACTCACCTTGAGATGGTAGATATAACTTGAGGTCTTGAGGTTATCTTTGGTTGAACTTGAATTGTAATTTCAACAATGTTGAAGAGCTTTGCAAATACTATGATCATGTAAAGATATTTGGAAGCGTATAACATGCATTACCAACCGAAGTCAGTTTAGTATGAGATCAGTACTCCAAAAGTGTCATGTAACATTTAAATCTTATCAAATATCAATTCACCATGTGTATGTTTAGTTGGCATAGATCTGGATACCTCTACAATGTTACTCTGTATGTGTTACTCTCTATACTAAACTTATTTATTGTCTGACAAATGTTTCATTACTTCATTTAGCTGCATGTGGTCCATGCTTAATCCGTATATAATCCAGATAATCATGTTGTTAATCAGAAATCAGATATGTCCAGAGCTCTGTACATGTGGTCCTTCAGGAGGTCTTCAGACAGCAATGTTAATCCCAGTCTAATTTGGCCTTTGCTAAGCTTTGGACAATGTGGACTTGCAGAAGTATTCTGTCTTGCCAAGTTACATTTATCCAGTAATCAATGTATTGTCAATTACATAGGATTATATGCATGTATTTATCATACATCATGCATTTGTAATATCATGGTCTACTCTTTCCGGCTTTAGTGTTGAACTCCGATTGGTCAGATTGGTGATTTTTCGCATATACCATAGACAGTGGCGTCCCTATGGGGGGCACGGGGGGGGAGGGCACAGCCCCCCCCCCATAGTGGACCTGTGCCCCCCAGGTGCCCCCCCATATGAAGTTTCCAACTCTGGCTAAAATATACAATTAGTATAGTGGGTGCCCCCCCCCCAGAGAATTGCGTGCCCCCCAGGTGCACCCCCGCTCGAGACCCCCCAGTTACGCCACTGACCATAGAACGGGGTAAAGTTGGCAATCCGTAGGGAAGTTGGCCGGCTATTTGAGCCCAGTTAATGGAAGAAATGCCTACTTTTCTCCCTGACACATGTTTCCGTGGCAAATTTGTCACCTATGTCAGTGAGGAGAGTTGGCATTGCAACCATTAAGTGGCTTAAATTATCCAGCCAACTTTCCACCGGATTGCCGACTTCACCCGGTTTTACGGTAACATATACAACGAGTGCCAAAGACTGCCCATAAAGGACTTCTGACCTTGAGCAGGATCCTACAAAAATGCTAATGAAAAATTTCATTACTTGGCCAGTTATAAATTACATCTGTTACATCAGTTGTTTTCTTTATAAGTGGAAATCTCTTGCTATTGAAAGACATTTCTTTGAAAACCACGGATTAATGCGCCAAGAAAATAAAGATGAAAGGTTGTTCATAGAATTTTGCTTGGATATTCTATTTCAAAAGCTAACCTGATACAAGTCTCTTTTAGAGCAATTGATAGATTTGCACAACTGATGGATCGATATCCTTTGGCACAACTGAAATATCTCCTTCGGTGAAATTGATAGATCTTCTTTAGTGCAATTGACAACTTCCTTTGGTGAAAGTTTTAGTATTGTGTGTTCAGCTAATGCCCAGCACCTTAACGGTTCAGCCAAAGGTAGGGGAAGAGGGGGTGAAAAGTCACAGGGGTAAAAAGTCACAGGCCTTTTTGACCAACTTGCAGTGAACTAATTCTTAAGCTTAAATCATAATTTGGGACACTTTATGAGAAGAATGTCTGCAGGGAATATGAAAATTATGCTCATTGTGCAAAGTGGGTTTTTACCCTTCTCATGCATTTTTGGTGTCCCAAACAGGTTTTATTGATTCTGAACTTTCTCTATTAATGTCTGGTCACTGTGACATAGGAAGTTGTGCTGGTGTTTCAAGGTCTTTTGGATAATTGTCTTTCATGCTGTGAACCCATTTTTGGCCATTTGGTCACCAAGTTGCCATGATCATGTGTTGAATTTAAAAAACAGCTGAGGGGTGAAATGTCACACTGGGACATTTCACCCCAGCACTGTGAAATTTTACCATAGGGTACCGGGAAGTCAGTATTCTGTGCTAAGGAAAGTAAAATATTCCACACTAGAAGCTTTTAGCTTACAATCTTATCATCATCCATCATCAATAATACTGATGAGAGAGCATTGCAGCAAAATTTCATTTCGCAAACTATGGGCAATTTCTGACGGCGGCTTTGCTGAAGGTGCATTGTCATTTCATGCTGATAGCTTTGGAAGGCTCACTATAAATTTCATGCACAAGGATGACTATCAAGTCTAGGTCTGCATATTACCTCACGTAGTGTTGTATGTTCACAACAATTGCATGTGACTTGTTACCCCATGGCTGTGACTTCTTGACCCTGATATGGGGTAAAAAGTCACATCGGACTTTGCCTTAAATAATTGTGAACTGACTAAAGCCTATTTATAGCACAGCATCTATCATGTGATACATCTATAGTCAACTAAATACTGCATAATTGTGCCAAAGGTCATTCAGATCTAACAAACACCTGCTCTGTTCTGGGGCTTTTTCTGAATTTTGTGACTTTTGACCCCCGCCTCCCCTATACCAGTGGCCAAGGGTCAAGGTGTTGGGGTAGCTTCACACAGCCTGGTTTCAGAGCTGGGGTTGTAGGATGTGCTATTTATAGACACAGCATAGCAGACTTGCTCACCAAGCCCCTGGTGAGAGAACTCTACATGATATTAGATATCCTTTGGTGCTATTGATAAGTCTCTATTAGTGCAACTGATAAATCTCCTATAGTGCAACTGATAGATCTGCTTTTGTACAACTGATAGATCTTCCGTGCAGCTGAACTTTAGATCACTTTAAGTGAAACTGATTGGTGTCCTTTAGTGCAATTGGTAGATCTCCTTCAATTTCATCCGACAGATCTCCTTTTGTGAAAGTGATCTCCTTCAGTGCAATAGATAGATCACCTTCAGTGCAATTGATAGATCTCCTTCAGTGCATCTGATAGACCTTTTGTGCAACCGATATATTTCATTCAGTGCACTGATAGATCTCCTTCAGTGCATCGGATGGATCTCTTCAGTGTGTCTGATAGATCTCCTTTTCTGCAAATGATAGGTCTCAGTGCATCTGATAAATCGCCTTTAGTCCGACTGATCAACCGCCTTCAGTGCAACTGGTAGATATCCTTCAGTGCATCCTATACATCTCCTTCAGTGCATCCAATAGATCTCATTCAGTGCGACTAATTGAATTTCTTTTGCACATCTGATAGATCTCCTTTTGCACATCTGATACATCTCCTTTTGCACATCTGATAGATCTCTTTTTGCAAATCTGAGAGATTTCCTTGTGCACATCTGAGAGATCTCTTTTTGCACATTTTATAGATTTCCTTGTGCACATCTGATGGATCTCCTTGTGCACATCTGAGAGATCTCCTTTTGCACATCTGATGGATCTCCTTTTACACATCTGAGATATCTCCTTTTGCACATCTGAGAGATCTCCTAGTGCACATCTGATAGATCTCCTTTTGCACATCTGAGAGATCTCCTTTTGCACACCTGAGAGATCTCCTTTTGCACATCTGATAGATCTTCTTTTGCACATCTGAGAGATCTCCTTTTGAACATCTGATAGATCTGCTTTTGCACATCTGAGAGATCTCCTTTTGCACATCTGAGAGATCTCCTTTTGCACATCTGATAGATCTCCTTTTGCACATCTGAGAGATCTCCTTTTGCACATCTGATAGATCTCCTTTTACACATCTGATAGATCTTCTTTTGCACATCTGAGAGATCTCCTTTTGCACATCTGAGAGATCTCCTTTTGCACATCTGATAGATCTGCTTTTGCACATCTGATAGATCTCCTTTTGCACATCTGAGAGATCTCCTTTTGCACATCTGAGAGATCTCCTTTTGCACACCTGAGAGATCTCCTTTTGCACATCTGATAGATCTTCTTTTGCACATCTGAGAGATCTCCTTTTGAACATCTGATAGATCTGCTTTTGCACATCTGAGAGATCTCCTTTTGCACATCTGAGAGATCTCCTTTTGCACATCTGATAGATCTCCTTTTGCACATCTGAGAGATCTCCTTTTGCACATCTGAGAGATCTCCTTTTGCACATCTGATAGATCTTCTTTTGCACATCTGAGAGATCTCCTTTTGCACATCTGAGAGATCTCCTTTTGCACATCTGATAGATCTGCTTTTGCACATCTGAGAGATCTTCTTTCGCACATCTGAGAGATCTCCTTTTGAACATCTGATAGATCTTCTTTCGCACATCTGAGAGATCTCCTTTTGAACATCTGATAGATCTGCTTTTGCACATCTGAGAGATCTCCTTTTGCACATCTGAGAGATCTCCTTTTGCACATCTGATAGATCTCCTTGTGCACATCTGATAGATCTCCTTTTGCACATCCGAGAGATCTCCTTGTGCACATCTGAGAGATCTCCTTTTGCACATCTGATACATCTTCTTTTGCACATCTGAGAGATCTCCTTTAGTGCAAGTGATAGATCTCCTTCAGTGCATCTGAGAGATCTCCTTTTGTGCATCTGCTAGATCTCCTTCAGTGCATCTGATAGATCCCCTTCGTGTGAGTCTCCTGTGCATCTGATAGATTTCCTTCAGTGCGTCTGACATCTCCCTTAGGCCAACTGATAGATCTTCTTCAGTGCAATATTGTAACTTATATTCTCCTGTGCAATTGATAGATTCCGCCAGATCTCTTTTGCACAATATACAGATCTCCTTTTGCACACATAATACATGTGCCATGGCACAAAGTTCTAATAGATCTGCTTTGGTGTAACCGATAGCTCTCCTTCAGCAGAATTTATATTCGGCCGTAGAATCTTCAGCAATCAAACTGTCCTGGAAATGATGCGAGTTTGTAGACTTCCCAGACTCTCCTTCTAGTATTCAACCAATTTTCTTTGCATGTGATGTAAGCACCCTGACCACTGGGCTACTGAACCTCCTCCATTGTAAAAAATATCAAAAGAATCATTTATCAGGAATTCGACCTTTGTTTAAAAATCTAGCAATCAATGATGTACTGGTATCTTAAAATTAGAAACCAGCTCAGCTTACCACTGGGAAAAATTAACAAGTAAGAATTACAGAATTTGCATTTATTTACTTTTTAATAAATAACTAAATAACATGAAAGAGCAACAAAATCTAATTTTACTATCCTAAAAAAATTTTCAGTTAAACATAGGTCCCGTTGAAGGCTACAGCCTATATCCCTGCCGGGTATAAGATGCAAAAATCATAGGTGCCATGCTCACACCTTCAACAGCTAAAAACTCCTCCCCGAGCAATGCCACTCACCTTAACTATCCACCTATCCTTATTGATCTATCCTGTCCTTCTGATAACAGCAAATAACAGTGAAACAGCTCCTTTATTTACGTTTTCTGCCTCTGCTGTTGTTCCCCACAAGGGGCGCATGAATCTCCATCGTAGTTCACTGACTGCTCACGCCAGAGGCTGGCGCCACTGTCTCTCTTCCCGCCAAAACCATCCACACACTCCAGTGTCAGCTGCTTCTCATGCCTGCACACTGGCTGACCCACTACTGTGTAGGATTTGGCAATGTGCCAAAATATCACTAACTCTGTTTCATCACCAATACTTCCTGAAATCCATTCACATCTTTTCCCTGCTCAAGTATATTCTCTACCTTTTCAATCAAAGCACATGCTTTCAGACAAACTGCAGATTTTTATCATTTCCCTGTCAATATTTCCAGTGCCATCACTGGGAATCAACCTCTTCATTTTCACATATACTGGGGGGTCAGGGGTGGGGGGTTGGGCTCCATTCCCCCTAAAAATGTCCCTCAATGGGTATATCTAGTTGCATATATGTCATCAAGAAAAACAAGGCAAGTATGACATAATTATGGCACGTTTAGGGATATAATAAGACCTAACAAGGAGTATTTTTGGTGCATTACTTAATTACTTAAGGATCACTTACAAGTAATAAATATATTTCCTTGATACCATTAGACACCTCTGCCAGCCAGTCACATGCCAGTATTGCAGGGAAATAATTCCCATATTCTTTGTTCTCCAGTTATCCTCTCATGTTTGAGTTTGTCTCATAGTATAAGCCAGTTATTCACCATGGGATCAGGAATATGTGTTTATCACACCTCGGGCTAAAGCCCTCCGGTGATAAATCACATATTCCCTCTCCCGTGGTGAATAACCTATACATACAATATTTTATATGAAAAACTCAGTAATGATCGATGCGTGGTGGGCAAATTCAATCAGATAGAACTGATATCTTACTTCATACATAACCTAATAAAATAATTGAAAAGGGTGCAAGTTGTCAAATAACTCAAATTTTAGAAGTATATCACATGAAAGCTGACGCCTAAAATTGATTTGAAATATTTTGTCACGGAAAATATATTAGATTGAATTGACCCACCACTGATATTGCACTTGGCCTATCGGCATAAATTATCCAATCAGGCGTCATGATAACATTAACATAATCAAACCCCATAGCCACCGATTACCCTGGTTATAAAAATACAGAAAATTGGTAAATACTATAAAGCCTTCATTTTTCAAGATTGCTATCGTGACAGTAAATACCTTGGCCTGTTTTTATCTACCAGAGCTAAGACCAGGTTTCAGGTTTAGCCTGAACAGTCTTAAAGTATATTTCTTACAGTTTAATCGGTACTGCCATGCTGAAATTGGGCAGTGTTTATTTTGGAACTAGCCTACAGCAGCTGGTCTTACAGTGCACCAAAAAAGTTATGGGAAAAATTTGAATGGGTCTGTTTTTGCTCCCAATTACTCAATAGTTAATTTCCGAAGGCAATTATTGCACTTTTACCCTTTCAATAGACATCTCATGAACAGATCTACCTGGTTACATTTTTGTTTTAATCTGTAACCGGGTATGCCGGGTGATTCTTCGTTGCAACTCCAATTTTTTACCTCAAAAAAGTTATGGGAAAAATTGTATTTCTTCTGAAATAACAACTTAAAGATGATGTCTCTTATACAGATGACATCAGTTATATTATATAAGACTATATTGGTCAAATTGAACATTGTTTAAACGTGAAAGATGTTAATAACAATGGTTTCTAGTCATTTTTAACGGATATTAATTATTTTAATGAAATGCCATTTAAATTAGGTATGTTCTTAGAAATATATCCTGTAGCCTACTCAATGCTCTGGTATTGCGGAAATATGTTAGCCATAAGATTATCGAGTATGTATAAATTGTTTCTGTAATGTGGAGATGAGCAGTCCCCTGAATGATGATCATCTTGAGGCAAGATAATAGCTAACGGCATAATATAGGCTCTATAGATGATCTTAATTTACCTTATTTTGCTTGGTATTGCATCTTAATTGGTTGTCATCACGTCCCAGGGCCTTTATACAATGTTTCACAAGTTTCCAAAAGGATAAGGTATTACAAATGAATGATTGAGGTATCTGTTGCAAACTAGTGGAATATGGACAAACAATCAAGATGCTGTAAAAGCCAAAGTTAATTTTTCTGTATCATTCCAATTGATACAATTTGATGGATGGTGAGTGAAATTCATCTTTGAACCTTGTGAACTTGTCATTTGTGCATAATATGACCATAGATAGGGAAAAACGCAAAGGAAGCATTTGACCACTTTTGCAGTATGGAAGTGCAAATAATTCAGACAGTGTATAAAGTGGTACGTGCTGTGATTTCTGTCATTCAAACTGTCTGGACAACCTTTTCACTTACAAAAGTAACATTTTAATGCAGTTTCACTGCAAATAATATCAAATTGCTGAAAATTCCTGATGCTGAATATCAGCACCAACACATGTGTTGACATAAACTTTGAATTTACTTCAGTCCTGGCTTATAAAAATGCAATTTTCTAAATGAAAATGGGAGCCCCTACCAGTAAATTTTGAAATAAATGCTGTGTCAACAGATTTCCAGGATTAAATTGGCATTTGGATGGCAACATATTAATTTGTGAATTATTTGAAATAACATACTTTATATATCATTAAAAATACATATTTCTTGAAAATGTAACCCCAGGATCTCGACCAAAATGGGCCCAGAGTCAATTCCCTACTTCTAGAAACTAGCATGACAACCACAAACCAATAATTCATACTTACATTTCAGTATTTGACTGTGTCATGAAAAATTCCCATAACTTTTTTGAAGGCAAAAAATGGTGCACCCCACCAAGATTCACTGGCATATGCATATCATAGCATAAAACCATGAAACTATTTTCCGGACCTGTTCAGGAGGAGTGTATTGAAATGATAGAACATCAATAATCATCACTGGAAATGTATTTCTTCAGAATAGAGGCAAAAATGGGGGCCACGGCTTTTTTCCCATAACTTTTTTGGTGCACTGTAACTCTGTTGGTGAAATCAGACCTAATTTTTTTTTTTGCAAATATCGCCACTATAGTATCACTACGTGATGCAGTTGCAAAATATTTATGAATTCTGATGATGTTGACATTGCTACTTTGTTCATGATGCGACGTTGACGCCAGATGCTTACAATAATGACAAAGATACATGGAATTGACCTACCTAATCCTAATAATAACATCAAATTGTTCTTTGGTCACACTCAAACAAGAAATCAACAAAGAAAATGAAATGTCACCGGATAAAACATGTCTGCAAATAATAAATGCACTCGCACTGTTGCTCAATGACATAGCAGATATTCAAGTAGTCATGTCAATCAAATATTGATAAATTAAATGGTATAGTCATTATTAATACCGCCAATCAACATTAAACATTCCAATAATATATATATCCAATCAAAGGCAAGTTATCAATTACCACATCATCTACCCGGTCACCTATTTCTCAGGAAATAAATATTACACAATTTCGAATATATATATACCGTAAAATTTTACCATATATTTATATTTTGAGGAATGATTAGTATTCAACATATTAAATAATAATAAACATCTGCAAATGCATTAAATCAACAGGTAACCAAATGCAAATTAATTGGGGTAAAATTTATGTGACAATTAAAACAAAAGAAAGTAAATTCTATAATCTAGTATGCATCTGCAAAATAACTCTAAAGGTCAATATTTATAGCCCTGGAATCGAAAGCTTATTGATGAAACGTTTAAAAAAAACATATGTAGTTTTGTGTACATAACATTCATCAACCGGTAACCACGCATGACAATTATAAATGCATTTATGTATTCAAGTTGGTTCTCAAGGATCAAGACGCACATGCACTGCCATGCAAAACTAAAATTTCACAAAATGTAAGACAGACCCAATGGTCATGGTCAAAAATATTCATGATCGTGAGGCTGAGACTTGCACAGTGGTTTTGAACTTCTGAAAATAAACTCAAGGCATCTTCAAGGCGAGAAATTGTTCCTTCTTGGCGAAATATTCGTCTAGTCTTATCTTGCTGTATCTGAAGTACAAAAATATAATAAAACATATTATCAATTATCAAAACTACAATCACACGAAAAGTGCAACAGTCCACTGCAAAAATCCCTATGATCTTGAGCATTATAGTCATAAGTGTAGAAACCGGGGGGGGGGCCTTTTAAATTGACATTGCATTCGGGCAAAGATTTGAAAAATTCGGGCACAAAGCCCCATTGACTCAATTATGGACTGCCCCCCTAAATAAATCGTCTCTCATACGCCTATGACACAAGTCTAGATAACTGAATGACCACTGTGTAGCGGCTACAAGATTAAGACAATTTTACTTACTCCAAGTAATCAAAGTCTATGGCAGAATATCTGGACTGGATCAGCGCCCAAATACCCCAGAAAAAATGGCCCATCTGAAAAAAATAAACAAGTTTATCATATATTCAAATTAATTTTAAATTGCTAAAAACTCTAAATACTGTTCCATATAATCATGGTTTCAAAAAAGATTTAGGAAACCAATGAATTTGGAATCCTCCCCCCTTGTGGGGGCCAGGATTCATCTCTGTGAGTGAAAACTCACAGATTTGTGACAATAAATTGACACAGTAAATTTATTGGATTAACTCTCGCGCGAAGCGTGGAAAGACCGAGATTTTAAATTACGCATGCGCTATGCGCCCGGAAGTACGACGAAACGTCCCCATTCTATTTCGAGGAAGAAACCACGAAGTTGGGAGGTGGGTGGGTGACTCAGCTTGTCACAAATCTGTGAGTTTTCACTCACAGAGATGAATCCTGGCCCCCACAAGGGGGGAGGATTCCAACTCTATATCATTCGACTCACAGATTTGTGACAATAAATTGACACAGTAAATTTATTGGATCGAGTCCCAAAGAGGAGGAGGGAACTCAAAAGACCCGTGAGTCGGACTGGAAGAAAACCCCAACTAAGCTGAGCGCCAAAGGCGGAACAACTTAGGGTGGCAAGGCCACACAAACGAAGCCTTAAAAGGAAACCAGGGATGCGTCAGCCAACCAACCCAGCGGGAGGAAGGCGAGACCAGAAAACTGAACCCCTGGGAAAAGGCCGGGCAGCTCTGCTGAGAGAAATAAACTGCTGCCTAGAGCAGACCAATAAGCAGAGGAACCATAAGCGCACGCAGAATGAGGAACCGCCAAAGGAGAACCAAGACCAGTAAGCAACAATAACCAGTGAGCAAAACAAGCGACAGGAGAAAAGTCCTGAGACATCCCAAGGGATCCTATATGCAAGTGCCCACATAACTGCCCCTGTGGGCGTAGACCTGGTCCAGGTGCAGGAACACGGAACCTCGAGAGAAACGCTCCCCCCCCCCTCTCTTGTGAGAAGAGTAGCACGGCAGCTGCAGAGGAAGAACTTAGAGATAGACCACCCCTCGACCAACGAAGGAGGCCGGACTGGAGAGGGAAGCAGTAAGAGAAGTGGGAAGAGTAACGGAAGCCAGCCCGTGGGCAGACCCCTAGAGATCCCAGGAAGCCGCAAAGAGCAAGCCTGTGAAGCCAGGCCGAACTAGCAGCCAAAAAATGAACAAGGCAAAGCCAGCAAAGGGGAGAAGCCAACTAAAATGAAACCCAACCTGCCACAGCTGGCAAGGCAAGGGATACGAGCAACCGCCGCAAGGGAAAGGAGTATACATCCCATAAATGCGACAAAAACTAGAGAAGCAAACCTGGCTAGCTAAGAGGAAGCCACCAGGGGACCAAAACCATGGCGACAACAGAAAGCGTGACCATTGTCACCAAGGACCTGCCAGGACACCAGTAGGGGAAGCCCTGGCAAACCGTCTATTGGGACAGCACCCAAATTAACAAGAGGCCAAGCTGTTGAGAGGAACAGCGGACCAAAGAAAGCCTAGGCCGGGGCCGAAGCAAGAAGCAACCCAAGGCCTAAAGAAGAGGGCTCAGCAAGGCTATAGGAAGCCGCTAAAAGGGCCCGAAAGAGCCCCGCACCCTACTACCAATGGCGGAGAAGGGGACAGACCTGCTCCCGACCAGTGCCAGGTGGCAACGGCATGCGGCAGCCAAAGAGGAAGCCACTGCTGCCCAGGAACGAACGGATAAGAGACGCCCGAGAGAGCGCTGAGATGACCCGCCCAAGGAAGAAGAAAAGAACCCCCAGAGGAGAGACGCCCGAGGCAGGGACGGATGCCCGGCACGAAGAACGGCTCTAGACCAAGAGAAAACTCGCCAGTAGCCAGTCACGTTGCCGAAAGCCTGTTGGACAGGAGTCCGGGGTACGAACACTTGCCTGGTGCGCCCCAGGAATGACCGAGGCCCCCAGGGACAGTACCGTGTGACCAAGAGGAGACGAGCTGGGAAGAGCTCGACCTAGGGCCTACCTAGCCGCGAAGGGCATGCGAAGAAAGAGGATCCGCCGCGGACACACCCAAGAACCAACAGAATGTCCCAACGGAGTAGCCAATCCGAAACGGCCCCAAGGAGCCACAGAAAACAAAGGCCGAAAAGTCTCAGGCAACGACCGATACTGAGACAGGCCAAAATCATAGCCAACACGCAGGAAGGCCGGATGACTGCCAGACTGAGGAGAAGTGAGAGCCGGACGGAACGGCAATCCGACCCCGCCCCACGGAAGCTTGCAGGAAAGTCAGTGAAATGCAGCCACCGACAAGCCGAGGGACTCCCTGCCAGGAAGGCGTAAGGGTACCGACGACCATGCCACAAGGCAAGCCAAAATGAGGCCTGAAGGGTGAGAGAGAGAGCGAGTTTGTATTCCAAGCCCAACAGCCCCAGTGTGGGCTATTTTGAGGCAACGAGGCCTGAATAGACCAGATGGAAGGAAAGGACGCAAGCCCTCCTAGACCCACCTAAAGCACAAACTGACCTGGACCAGATCAGTTGTGTTGCATCATCGACCTGGAAATGCCAAGGCCAGGGAACATCAGAGACCAGAAAAGGCCCGTACAGAGGAATGATCCCTCCCGAGCTGGGCCGACGACCCTAGCCCTAAGTTGGGAGGAGAGGAAGCGCAAGAGAAGAAAACCTAGCGCTGCCAAGGATCAGGGAACTCCAAGGCATGAACCATCGAACTTATGCCCGCAAGAAGGAGGAGCTAAATGGCAGGGATTCGACCGTGAAGGCTTGGGCAGAGGGAGGCGGACACGCCCCGACCAACACCATGCACAAGGTCTGGGAGGACCAATAGCTCGTCCCAGTTGGTTCATCCCCCAGACCAAGAAAGCAGGACCAGGCCACATTGATATGGAAGGAATGTGACTGGCATGCGTAGCAGGCAATAAGGCCCCAAAGGAAAGGACAACAGCTGAAGCAACAGGCTGGCCGCGAAGCTAGGGCCCTTCAGCCCCCGAAAGGGCTATCAAGCGGCCCTGGGGTATGACCAAGGAAAGGCAAGGGAAAGAAAGCCGGCCAAGGCGAATCAAGCACCCCGAGGCGAAACTCAACGGAGCGCTCAACCACTGCTCCAGAATATAGAGCCGACTGGAACAAGACCACGGCACCCGCAAGGGGCCGCATCAAGGAATGCCCAAGGAGAGGAGAGCGTCTGATTAGGGGACACCAAGAAAAAGCGCATCAATTGAAGGTAAAAACGCACCCCAGATCAAGCCACAAGAGACTGGGGAGACTCTGAAAGCCAAGTGAAGACCGCATGGCCAAAGCCTTCGATAAGGTAACCCCCAGAACCCGGCCGACGACCAGGATGGGAAAGGCATAAGGCAAGGCATTCATCAGACGTGAAGGTAAACGGCAACTGACCGAGACCGGCACCAGCACCCTGAAGAGTGGAGGCCGGAGACAGGTAGGGCACCCAGAGGCCCTTGAAGACCAGCAAGGAAGGTCAGCTGATATTGTGACCTAAGTCCAGGGAAGGACTCTGTCAACAAGTAATAGCGAAGCCCAATGCCTCTGTCAACCAGAACGAGCAAGCATCGAAGACGGGACCTTGCAGCGTTAAAACCAAGAGACGAGACCCGAGCCAGACTCAGGCGACAGAACAGCAAACTGTTGAGAGTCGAAAGGCCGTACTCAACCGGAGAATAATTGAGGGAAATAAATGCCTGTTGGGAGTCGTAGAGCGGGACACCACAGGCGAAACATGAAGTTGGAGAGTCGAAAAGTGCGACTGAACCAGAATCACTGTTGGAGGCGAATGTTGGGTAGACTCAACAGTAGAAGCCCAAATTGCGGCCAGGAGCCGCAAAGCCTGACTCACTGGCAGTCCGGCAGTAGACCAAAAGGCACTATTAGCCTTCTCCTAGGACTCGAGCCCGTGACGCGACTCCGAGGACCTTGGAGCAGAAAGCTACTGTTGAAAGTCGTAAGGCGTGACTCAACAGGCGAATGACTGTTTGGAGTCGGAAGGTGTGACCCAATGGGATACGCATGCCATTGCAGTAGGAAGGCATGAATCAACAAAGTGTACTGTTGGCAGTCGTAAGGCTTGACTCAACAGGAGAAGCATGAATTGAAAGAGTCGGAAGGCATGACTCCACAAGAATTACTGTTTGGAGTCGTATGGAGGGACTCAACCGGAAAATTGCCGCAGAGAGACGAACTGCAGGACTCAACAGCAGTCTGGCAATAGTCCAAAAGGCACCCTCAGGCCTCCCCGAGGACTTGAGTCCGTAGCACGACTCCGAGGACATTGGCGGAGATAGCTCCTGTTGGAAGTCGTAGGGCACGACTTAACAGATGGACGACTGATGGGAGTCGGAATGCGTGACCCCCCAGAAAAAGCATGATGGCGGAGACCGAAGGTGAGGCTCAACAAAATTGACTGTTGGGAGGCTGAGGCGTAACCCAACAGGCTAAACATGCGTTCTTTGGAGGCGGGAGGCGTGACTAAACCAAATGCACTGATGGGAGTCGTAAGACGTGACTCCACAGGAGAAGCATGATCTGACTGAGTCGTAAATCATGACTGAATAAGAATTAGTGTTAGAAGGTGCCTGGCTTGACTTCACATGAGAATTGCTGCGGAGAGTCGAATGGCGTGACTCAACCGCAGTCAGGCAGAATGCCAAAAGAGTGTCCGGACCAAAGACGAAGAGTCTGTGGCGCGACTCAGAGAACCTTGGAGACTATAGTTACCTGAGACTCAACCGGAGAAGCATGATCGACGGAGTCATAAGGCGTGACTCAGCAAGAACTACTGTTGGGAGTCGCATGGCGTGACTCAACAGGAGGAAAGCTGTGGATTGACAGAGTCGTTGACTCCTAAGAATTACCGTTAGGAGTCGCATGGCTTGACTCAACAGGAGAAATGCTGTGGAGAGTCAAACGGCGTGACTCAACAGCAGTCAGGCAGAATTCCAGTGTCCAGACCAATGACTTGAGTCTGTGGCGCGACTCAGAGGACATTGGAGGCTATAGCTACCGGAGACTCAACCGGAGAAGCATGATTAGAGTGAGTCATAAGGGGCGATCCATCAAGAAATACAGTTGGGAGTCGTATGGCGTGACTCAACAGAATAGCTGTGGAGAGTCGAAAAGCGTGACTCAACAGCTGCCTGGCAAAAGGCTCTACCGGACCAATGACGTGAGTCTGTGGCGCAACTCAGAGGACATTGGATAAGATAAATACCTGAGACTCCACTGGAGAAGCATGATTCGAGGGAGTCGTAAGGCGTGACTCCACACGAAATACTGCTGTGAGTCGTAAGGCGTGACTCAACAAAATGGCTGTGGAGAGTCGAATGGCGTGACCCAACAGCCGGTTGGCAAAAGGCTCTCCCCGACCCATGTCTTAAGCCTGTGACTCGAACATAGGACAATGGAGCAGATAGTTACCTGTGAGCAGGGGAGGTTGAGCGGGCTGCTCTGAGGCATAAGATGACCACATGACTGGGCAGTCCATCAAAAGTGTGGCTGTCCAAGGGAGAGAAATTTGGTTCAAATCAAATAAATTTTATTTAAAGTCGGACATACATGGGACGAAGACAAAACACTAGCCCCAGGCTATGACATACGCCATAGTTATCAAAGATAACATGAATTATGATGAAACAAAATATCTAAATCTGAAAAAATCTAATGAGTAGACTTGCTGCCCATAGACTAATCGTAAGAAAAAGAAGTAGAAATGCCGACAAATCAATCTTTGTACTGTTAGAACGATGTCAAAGACGATTAAAACATTAAACCCAACACACCAGGACGAAATGACAGCCACGTGGTGATGGGCGATAATACGTGAAGTTGACAAAACCGCTCGAAAACGGGTCAAAACTTACCGAAAAACCGCTACAAAGAGTAACCGCATCAGGGTAAAGTAGCAATGAAGAAGAAAGAGTGGTATAACCACAAATAAAACATTATCTCAGCTTAGTACGTCCGTTTTTGACAACAGACGAAGCACGTCTTTCCAACGTAAGACCGAGAAATAGAATGGGGACGTTTCGTCGTACTTCCGGGCGCATAGCGCATGCGTAATTTAAAATCTCGGTCTTTCCACGCTTCGCGCGAGAGTTAATCCAATAAATTTACTGTGTCAATTTATTGTCACAAATCTGTGAGTCGAATGATATAGAGATGATAGTTTGTATTTGGCTATAAAAGGAATCAATATTTCATATATATACAATTAAATTAATTAATAATCTCAAAGCACAACATTTCTTTCGAAAAGCATAACGACCCTATTGTTTGTATTAGGCGCCCGATGGGCAGATGTAATGATGAGATAGGTAAACTGTTTCCAATGGGCCCCTCGCACCCCAAAAACGCTCTAAAATTCTGAAAAGTACATTCTCGCGCCAGTTACCCGACGCACTTTCTTTACTGTCGACACTCTTTTCAGCTTTCTCATGGGCCCCCCTGAGGTCATGGGCCCGGGGCAAGTGCCCTGTTTGCCCATAGGTTAATACGGCTCTGGATAGGTTATTAATTCTTTTTTACATTAAAAACTTTGGACAAAGTCATTATTTGATGGAATTCTGTTTAAAATTGGTTCTTTACAGAGCTGAACACATAATTTTACGAATAATTATCTCTTGGATTATTTATAATCAAATTACAGTGGTAGACAAATTAACAAAAAAAGTTAGAGTTAACAGTTAATAAGTTAATCAAATCATTAGCTAAGTTAAAGTTAATAAGTTAAATGTTTTGCAAGGTTAACTGAAGTTAAAGTTAAAAAGTTAAGTTAATTTTCTTTTACTACGATAAGCATGAGACAATATCTGTGCAAATATCTACTGCAAGTACCAGAATGAGGCTCTTCTCTCTCAAAAAGAGGCACAGTAGGGCGTACCAAAAAACAACAATGTTCTTTGATTTTTGCACCCGTCGGAGGAATTGTGCCTTTTGGTGAGTAAATCAATTGGAAAAAAACATTTTTGAAATCGGTCAACTCCTTACGCCGGTTTACCCCCTTTGAATAATAACGGGTCCGAAAACACCAAAAATCGCAGTTTTTATGAAGTTTTTGTCACTAAAGAGAGTCAGAGATGAAATATTTCACCCAGAATGCTGTGCATACCCATCAGGCAAGGTTATGACATCTATATAAAACAAATTTGACAATTTTGGTGATGAAATTTATCAAAAATGGACATTTTTTAAGGCAAAAATGCCGAAAATTGCAATTTTCCCCTAGTTTTAGCATGTTTTTTCCTAAATGCAGTACATTTCTTATCTGGCAAGTGTTTTTTGTTCATTGATGAAGCCTTTTTACCCTAAAGGTATTATCATTGTCAACGCTTGTGCCCTAGATCATTGCAGATCTTGATTTTGTAATGCTGAATGCCAAATACTATGAATAATATCAATCTTCTTTCGGCTCACCTTGCTTGTGTTGAACTGTGCCGATAAATTGCAATATGAATTTTTGTATTTCATGTAGATGAAAATAACCACATTTAAGGAACCTAAAAGGAAATTGTATCTCAAAGTTCCTATATTGTGTAAAGAATGCAATCATTCATGATAACAATACATAACCTGCAATGTAACAATATATAGTATGATTTAATTCAAATGGCATCCATTCCAAAATATATCTGCTCACCAAGTGCTGATCACCATACTGACTGACAATCTTTCCAATCATTACAATGATGAGTTACTGATGACCTCTGGACATAGCCAGAGTAGGGTTGGAACTTAGAACATCCACTGCACACAGGGTAGATACATGCAGACCACATTGCATGCCTTTGTGCGATTGGTGCCACTGTCACACATGAATACCAAATATTAAATCCACACTAATCAATGATTCAAACTTATATTAAGCCAATACTAATTCTTCAAAAGAAAGTGGTTCGCATCATGATGTTCTCAAATAGACTCACTCACTCATCACCATTATGCAAGTCTCTTCGTATCCTACCCATCAATAAGCTGTATTCAATGAATCTATTTATTTTCATGTATAAGGTACACTTTAGTTGTCATCCTTCAGTCATCAATCATATGTTCATTAAAAATCAAGACATTCATAACATCAATTACAAGAAATAAAACATTATTTAGAGTTCCTTACTTTACCTCAGCTAAATTGCAGAGAAACATAAGATATAGAGGAGTCATTTGCTTTAATACCCTGGGCAACTCCATTGATTACCGCTGATCCCTTCCCGTCTTGAAAAAACGTCTGAAAAACTATTTATTAAGTCTGTAATATATGACTTATGTTTATTTAAGTCTAAAATATTTTATCTCTTTAACTATTACTCATATATACATGTGTGTCAGTCACAAATTTTTGATGAAATTCTTGGCCAAATACACCGAATGGTGTCAGGCCCCTGTACCCTATTGGTATTAAAAATAAACACTTGAACTTGAACAATCTACACTATTTCTAAAAAGTTAGGTCCAGAAAGAAGACACCACACGGTCACCACAGAGAAAGAACTATAAGTTCCTATTGTGCATTTCTTAGATCAGTTATGTCATTTATGAAAGTGAGCACATTTACACCATCCCTGCCTTAGTGCTGTGGTACTGGGCAAGAAGTTGGAAACAGGAAATACATGCTGCAGGAATTTGCCCACACTTGGAATGCCTACATGTGAAAGTTGAGCATGAGAATGCCAGTCAGTGTTGAGAATGACTGGTAAAAGGTTTTTAATATCACAAAATAAACGAATATTTCAAGTTGTAAATTTTATTTATCTTTCTTATTTGATTTGAATTGTGATAGCCCTTTCCGCCTTTTATACTTTTACTGAATCAGTGTTGTGTTTGCATTGTGGGAACCATCTAATTTCCTGATGTCAAACTCATTCAGAAATCATTGTCATCCAGGTAGTAACAAGTCTGAATAAAATTGACTTATCGTGAGGAGTCTAAAACCCGATCTGCATCTGAAGCTGGCATAGAGTCAGTATCAATTACTTTACCAAGCTAAGACAATGATAAGCAGAATTGTTTCTAATGACTAATGGTTGATAAAGATTTGCTGTGAGAGGTTGACCAGTAAAACAATTTATCGATTTTGTAGTATTGAGTATGTTTAGGGTTCCAACATCGTAATGATTAGCAAAGTACACATAAATCGGTATTTATAATTCATTTTCATTGCAGGTTCATTGCAATTGAGAATATAGTCCTCTCAACTGTAAACAAATATAGTAATTGATAATACTAGCTACAAAATAATACATAAAACTAAAAAACCATGATGGAATAGAAACATAACATCAACTTGAGTAAAAAAAGAATTATTTGCAATAGATGGCTTATTTTTAAAGACTTCAGGGTTGACAAGGATGTCACCAATGGGATAAAATGGCTTCATGAATAAAAAACATATTCATCAGACAAGAAAAGTATCTGTAGTGGCACTCTATCTAAGAAAAACATGCTAAAACGAAGCGAAAAATTGTGATTTTTTGCATTTTTGCTTAAAAAAAAGGCAAAACAGATAAATTTCATCACCAAAATTGTCAAGTTTGTTTTATATAGATGTCATATCCTAGCCTGATGGGTATGCACAGCATTTTGGGTGAAATATTTCATCTCTGACTCTCTTTAGTGACAAAAACTGCATAAAAACGGCAATCTTTGGTGTTTTGGGACCCCTTATCATTCAAAGGGGGTAAACCGGCGTAAGGAGTTGACCGATTTCAAAAATTTTTTTTTCCTACTGATTCACTCACCAAAAGGCACAATTCCTCCGACGGTTGCAAAAATCAAAGAACATTGTTGTTTTTTGGTACGCCCTAAGGCACAGGTTACATTTCCACACAGAAAAAGTCAGACACTATCTGTCTGGGTTTCACTTTTTAGTTATCTTTTGTCTAGTCCAGTCTTTTTCATAAACTAACAGACTTGTGGCAGTGATTAACTTCCGTTGACTGTCGAATTACGCACCAGAGCGAACTTGTTTGCCTGGACATATAAGGTCTCCAAGTCCTTTTCCGTCACTTCCGAAGAATTTCTTCCATTCATTTCATATTTATATTCCAAGTAATGGCGCAACCACGGCAACTGAGTGGCTTTATCTGGGTAGAGATTGTAGTCAACAGTATCGATACCTGCACAACGTAAAATGTGAAAGGTAAGACAATTAATTTCAATTCATTATCTATTTTATATACACCAACAAAAGACATCCAAGTTATTCAAAGTGTCCCTCGCCCATAAACAATTATCTTAAAAGAATGATGGAAGTGATTTCATGTGTATTATGAATATACTATCTGGTAAGGGATATTCCATTTAAAAACCTGGGGGTGGGGTGGTCAGGTTACATTTTTGACCCCCCTCATGCATCTAAAGTGAATTATTTTCGACCCCCCCATGCATTAAATGCAAATTTTTTACCCATCCCACATGCATCAAGTAAAAATTTTATTATTACAATGTGTAAGCCCTCATGAAGCGATAATGCACCCCCGTACATCTAAAGCGATTTCTTTTGCATCCCACCGTACATCTGAAGCGAATTTCCGCCGATCCCTAAATCCATCTTACGAAAAATAAATCAACCTGACCACCCCCCTCCCAGGTTTTTAAATGGAATAGCCCTAAGATACTTCCATGCAGTCCCATTTTGTGATGACATTTTTCTGATTTTGTTTCATTAACAAAAATATTCATTCCTGCAGTCTAATTTTCATTTATTGATAGCATCCATAAATTAAAGCCTTTGTCCTCTCTATATTGTGTAAAACTTAGTCTTTTTTATTCTTTACATTGGTTTTTCCATTTCATTATATATCATATATACCAATATAGGCCCAAACATGTGATTTGGTGATCATACCTGCCCATTCACAAAAGTGATTTCCTATATCATGAGCTTCGTAGTTGAAGGCACCATATTCATAGTCAATAAATGATACAGAATCTGAAATTAAAAGAAATATTTGATTTGTTTAAAAATGTAACACAAAAACGTATTATTCACGTTTTTAAATTTCAAAATAGTGGACAATTTTCACTTTTTGCAAGACAATATCTCTGCAACTTGTAAGTCCTCACCAACATATATAATTAGCGCCTAGCGGCTTTATAATGGCTTCTTTGGTTTGATATATTATAAGATAGGAGTTATTGGCTGGAGGTCAGGGTAGCTGTGGAAGTTAATTGAATGAAGTACTTGGGAGTGTGAGAGAAAGAATGAGAACCTGCTGATGTGATACATGTAAGAGACACAGAAGAATGGATATGCACTGCACTTAAAGGAGGGGGCACTTGTCAGACAGTATCTCTGCAACTTGTAAGTCATCACCAACAAATATAACAAACCTCATTACAGATCTAAATCAATCTCTTACCCGTCTCTTTGTTGAACACAATATTTTTGAGTAAGATATCATTGTGAGAGAAGACAACAGGCGAACCCAGGACTGACAGATGCTTCTCTAAAAGATTCAATTCTTCTTGCAAGGTTTCTTTGGACGGTACTGTCTTTTTCAATCTGAAATTGAAAATAAAGTTATTTTAAATTTCGCTACGCCAGACTGTTACAGAAACCAGTGATGTATAATGGGGGGGGGAGCTCGGGGAAGTCGAGCTCCCTTGACCAGAAAACTGGGGGAGCTGAGATCGCTGGGCCAGAAAACTGGGGAAGCTCTCCCCTGCTATATATCTTCCCTGTGATCGTGGTGAAAATACAATTTCCTGTTCAATTTTTCAGTCCACCAAGTGTTATCAGCCAAAATTATATTCTGGTGGCAGGGCGTTTTTTCCTTTTAAAAATTCAGTATGGCGCACGCCGCCAGACCAGCCAAGAGTTCCTCCGACGAAAATTTTCATTTCCATCACTGACAGAAACTGATAATTTTATGAAAATATTGCATTTTTGACGGTTCACATAATATGATGAAAGTTTTACAAATGTTTCAAAGTCTGGTTATGTCAATTTCACAGTACAACAGGAGCGATCTAAACCCACCAGAAATATGATCTTCACTCACTTTTCATTCTTAGCAGGGTCTTCAAATGAATCCGGAGCCAACTCAAGGAATGTCTGAGTTTTCTTGAAGATACACGGCTCTCTGTCCATCTCAAACTCTTTTCCTAATTTTGAAGGGTCTACGGAATGCATCTGAACCATTGCTCTGGCGACCAGGCTGAAATTGAACCAAAAAATTATGTTATTATTAGTAAAACAATTTCAATGTCTTGCAAAGTTTCCAATTGTGTCACACTATTAGTCCCAGAGCTACGGGGGTTTTATTTATGTTTTTGAGGCTAAAAGGTTCAATGGGTGGGTTTTATGCAGAAAATTCTCAGGATTTCAAAAATGCAAGTCTTACAACTGTAAAGGCAGACACAACTTCACAATATTTATTTGAAGTGGGGTAGAACAAGTCAGACACTTTGGATAATGTCAAATGTGAAATTGTGTTTATTTTAATACATGAATATGTGGTATTTCTCTGTAGCATTAACAGCTGTGCTAATGAAATGTTTTGAATCTTTTGTTAAAAGATTATTATGTAAAGAGGTTGTACACATGTGTGATAAGTTCCAGTTTGCTTATAAACCAGGTCGAAGTGTTGATGATGCTGTATTAACATTATTGAATATCATCTGCTCCCACCTAGATAAAGGCAAAACATACACCAGAGCTCTTTATGACTTCTCTAGTGCCTTTAATACGATCAAACCACATGTTATGTTAGACAAACTCTGTGAATTAAATGTAAATCATAATCTTATTAAGTGGATTTATAGTTATTTAACTGAAAGACCCCAATATGTAAAACTTCATGATGTAACATCAAATTGGTTATATACCAATACTGGGGCCCCGCAAGGGTGCGTAGCATCCCCCTTACTTTTTACATTGTACACCCATGACTGTTTAAGTAACTACGATAATTGTCATATTCTCAAGTATGCAGACGATACGGTAATAATTGGAAATATTACAGACAATGACACCAATACATACTTACAGCAAGTTAACAATTTTGTGAAATGGTGTGCTGATAATTACCTAAATTTAAATGTCAAAAAAACTATGGAAATGGTCTTTGACTTCAGGAAGGACAAAAATGTACATGATCCACTTATTATAAAGAATGAAACTGTACTGTTTACAAAATGTTATAAATATCTCGGTGTACACATTGATGATAAATTTGATTTCTCAGAAAATATTCATAATTTGTACAAGAAATGTCTGCAGAGAGTTCGTCATCTTAAAGAACTTGTTAACATCAGAGTTGATAAAGATATCTTGTCATTGTTTTACCGATCTATAATAGAGTCTGTTCTGACGTACAGCATTGTATCATGGTTTGGTTCATCGCACAAGAAAGATCAGAAAAAACTTAAAAAGATTATTAGAATTGGTAAAAAAAGGGGGTCTGCACAAGGAGTTTGAATGATTTGTTCAATGAATATTGTATTAAAAAGGTTGTAAAACTTCTTAAAGATTCAGAGCACCCATTGTATGATCAGTATGTATTTTTGAGATCAGGAAAACGTCTTATGGTGCCAAAGCAAAGAACAAATAGATATGGCAATACATTTGTACAATCGAGCATAAAGCTGTATAATTATCATCTCACGAAGGGTAAAACAGTGTAGTTAGTACCAGACTACCAGTGTATATAAATGTTCTATTTTTGCATAATTTATTATTTATAATCACTTTGTTCACTTGACATTCTGTGTATCATGCTACAACAAGTTTCACTTTGTGACTAAATAAAGTACTTCTTATCTTATCTTATCTTATCTTACTTCAGCTGCAAAATTCACAAAAATGTCAGACATTTCTACAGTTTCAAACTAATGCAGGGAGCTAAAGAGAATAGATAGGTTCACATAGTATACATATTTGAAATCCTGAGAATTTGTACTTTCCAAATGACTTATTGACAATATTGGTTTGAAATTCATAGAGGCCTACTGGAATAGTCAACATTGAAACACCCTTCGCCTTTTTTATTTAGATTTGCGGCCATCTTTAAATGCAAATTAAGGAGTCATATAATTTATTTAGAGTAAAAAAAGTCACAGATTTGGAATCAGCATCACAACATTGACCAGGAAAGTCAATTCTAATGTATTTTCCCCACACAGAATGGATTTAGGAACATATTTTGTGAAACCGAGGCCCACAAAAATCTGAAAAACGAGATAAGGAGGTACCCCACTTCAAATAAATATTGTGAAGTTGTGTCTACCTTTACAGTTGTAAGACTTGCATTTTTGAAATCCTGAGAATTTTCTGCATACAACCCACCCATTGAACCTTTTAGCCTCAAAAACATAAATAAACCACCCATAGCTCTGGGACTATATGAGCTGATGAGACTTTCCTGAAAGTATAAATTATGTAATGTAAAAATTTCACAAAAAATTACATGGCACTGTAACATGTTGAGCTAATTTCCTGAGAGAACCCATAAAAGAACTGAACATTTAATAAGATCTTAGATGACTTTGAATTTATTCACATCAATGATTTAATAAGTTTATTTTCAAACTTTTAATTTTGTAAATCTGTCTAACATTTTAAATAATTTTCTTAAGAGTTGATCTAAAAATATATTTCGATACATAAATGTATATATATAATAGAACTACCAAATATTACATTGGACTACTGAATAGTGATAATACCCACCTAGAAACGTGAGGGTCTCTCACCGATTTTTCATCTAGGCATTCTCCCTTTGCAAACCCATAGGCAATGCCGTTCTTGAAAGAGGCTAAGAGGGGGGCGCAGTACCCAAAAGCGTGCAAAAGTTGCATATTCTTCTTCTCTGAATCTCGGTCAATTATCAAGTCCGTTTTCAGACCGTACAGTCTAAACACGATGGCATCCTTCAGCCCAGGGTCGTTCTTGTTGTGCACACGGAATAATTTGTTAGTGATACCTTCAGTGAAAACCTATAAAATAAAATAAAAGACAATTCCGTATACAATTCTTTGCGCCACTGTTTTCTAAGACATCATCATACATGTGACTTCTGGTCAATCACTGGCAATAATTATGGCTCTTGCACAGCACCACTGATAAACAGACAATCCATTTAATAGAGGGCCGGCACGGGCCTCCCCCAAGGTCACAGCATGTGCGACCTGTCAATCAGCTACTCCAGCCTGCGATCCAATTTATCTTGGTTCATGTTTTTGAGGCGTTTATTTATAGCACAATGTTGTGATGTCACCAGCAGCAACCAATAATCATAATTCTCAGCTGCTGCTTCATGATCTTTTCTTGTAATCTTGCAAGCACAAAAAACGTCCACTCTTTTGCAATTTGACAATGATCTGTTAGGGCTAGAGAGAAGCGGTTTGAAGCTTTAGATCCAGAAGAAAAAGATACATTAGATTTTATCAGTTTTGATTTTCTATTAAGTATAGAAAATTTTCCGAAGCGATTTTCGTTAAAAATATTTTGTTTTTCCAAAATTACTTAGTTGTACAAATACTGATTTATATAAATTTCCATCGTGATGAGGACCCCTTTTTATTTTGTTATATTGTTTAAGACAAAATTTCACAACACATGACAAAGTAATAATGTTAAATTCTGTTTATTGGTATCATTTCAGCACTGTGGTTCAATGATTTCAGAAACGTTTTTCTGCATTCCACTGCCGTTTTGTTTAATTTCTCAGGATAAAATTCACTTACATGTATCAAATTTACACAAAATACCATACATATAGTACAAATTAGAAATCCAAAATTTGAAAACGATATCTCAAAAACTCTTGCCACGAAAAAATCATAACTGAAACAACAATTTTCATTTCAAGCATAAAATCACATATTTGTGTCAACGTTTTTTTGTCTTGCACTGATGATATCTCAAAAACTCTTGCCACAAAAAAAATCATAACTGAAACAAGAATTTTCAGTTCAAGCGTAAAATCACAGATTTGAGTCAACGTTTTTTAAAGTTCCATGGCCGTTTTATTTTATAACTCAGGACCTAAGTGCACCAGATGTATTAAATTCTCCATTACTGTCATAAATATAGTATAAATTACAACTCCAAAATTTCAAGGCGATATCTCAAAGACTAATGCCACTAAAAAATCATAACTGAAACAAGAATTTTCAGTTCAAACGTAGCATCACAAGAAGTGAATGCATTCATGTACAAACCCTTCGGGTCTCGGGAATATACTGGGGTCTCGGGGAGTATACCGGGGATGTACTGCACCTACCCATGGTATAACCTCATAAGCATTCTTGTTGAGGATAAGCGTTCTCATTGAGTTGTGGACGCGTTCTTAGAGGATATGAGTGAATTCTTTCGGAATTAAAGAAAAGCATTTGTGAGGATAATGATACCTCAGTTACTTGCACTGCATTGCGGAATTAAAGAAAAGCATTTGTGAGGACAGTGATACCTCAGTTACTTGCACTGCATTGCGTGGTTCTAATCTTTGAAAATTTTATCATTGCATGGATTGCACACAAGCCATGAACTACCTTTCTGGAACTCCATGCAGTGTGTATTTATGACAGAAATGGTAACTTGTGCTTGGGGATATATTCGACTTATTTCATTTGTTTGTGTTTCTACCTGTAGCTGGGGTGGGGTACCGTAACGTTAAAATTGCGATAAAAAAGTTTGTCGCGCGTGCGCATGCTAATAATTTGTTCGTCAACGCTTCGTGAACAAAAAAAAAGTTCGTCCCGGGGGTAAAATCCATAGCCCCCAACTATCATTTTTTTAAAGATATTGGCTGAAGTTTTATCAGCAGTGAAATAACACTTAATTTGGCCGAAGTCAATAAAAAATATAGGCCTACAGACTGAGTCCTGCGAACTTGAATTTGGCACTTAGGCCTATTCTATTAAGTGAGAAAAACCACTGCATGAACCTAGAGCAATGCAAATAATTAACCTTAGTACATGGCCAATTGTGCAGCGTACGTAAAATGTGCGTAGCTCTTTCTTTTGAATTTCGAACGTAATTTGGTTGTTTTCACGTATGAAATACGTACAAAAATTTACGTAAATTTTCGTATAGATTTCATACGCGTTAAGTTGGTTTTTTGGGCTATCTTGACTTAGTTGCTGATTTTTTTTAGATAGGCCAATGCAAGGTCTAAACTTAAACCATTTGTGATAACCACATTGCACTAAAATGGCCAAAGTAACTGAAAAGTACCTGTGTGAAATTTGTATGAATTCGTACGAAATTCGTACGAAAATGTACGTACGTACTACAGATCGGCTCTTTTTTGTGAGTTTCATGCGTAGAATTTACGTACGTAATTCGTACGCTACACAGTTGCTAGCGTACTTTCTGTGCTAACAGCATTTTTATTCGTTCTCATAAAATTTTGTATTCTTTACTACCTTGTTCTTCTTGGTAAACTCCTGCGCCATAATGACTCAAAACTAGTTAAACAATTGTGTATGTATATTTTCATCGCCGAGGCGCAGCCGAGATGTTAAAAAATTAGTTACTATGTGATATCTTATATCAAAACTTTGTTAAAATTTACCTCTCGGCCCTCTACACTAGACATTGTCTACATAATTATATTATACATACATATGGAAGTCACAGATAAAAAAGGCTTCTAGAGTGAAGTACAGTTTAAAGTACATGTAGTGCAGTAGTACATGTGCAAGTGGGCAAATTCTATCTTCAATGCAGTGTTGCACTGATTGGTTGATCAATGTCTAATACCTGGATCGCAGAACCATAGTTCAGATTTAAAAGGTTTTATCCAGGAAAATTCTGTTTTCTAGGAAAGAAATAATCAATTGGCCTATTCACACATTGTGAAGATGGTGTAATAGCCCAATTAGCCCATAATAGCCTGCTCCCCCTCCCTGGGCCCCCCTCACCCCCCCCCCCCTCAATCGCCCTACCCCCTAAACAGGGCCATAGGCCGGACATAATTGATCTTTAGCTTCTCAGATCTTCTTGAGGCACTTTTTCTACTTAAGGTCAGTCAATATGACAAAGAAGAATCCGAGGATTCAAACACTGGGTTTAGCAAGCTTTGCATGATTATTATTATTAGAAAGATTTTTAAAGACGGGATATGTTTATTGCTGAATGGCCTGCTTATTAAACTCAATTTACATGAACTTTTTTTTTTTTTTCACTTTGTACACACAAATCATAAGCAAATATTTACAAAGTACTCAATGAACTTCCCATTTTGCTCGTACTGTACTGATTGAAAAAGGAAAGCCTTGTCAGGTTTGCAGATATATCACTAAATTTTGTGAACAGAGATACCACTTACATTCAGCGGCGACACAAGGGGGGGGGGCTGAGTCACAGTGAACAAATCAAGAAATGTAACCATTTTGTAGAAGTCATCTTAGATTCCTCAGGGGTCACTGATCCATACCCTCAAACAAATCTCTAGACTTGTACCGAATTCCAAACCTCTAGTTGATATACTAAGCTCACAGTGGGCAACTCAAAAATGATGGCCATTTTGGCAGCCATCTTGTATTTCCCAAAATATTGATTCACACACCATCAAACAAATTTCTACACCAAATTTCAATACTCTTAAGTGAAAAACTTAACTCTCAATGGCAAAGCAAGAATAGCAGCCATTTTGTGGCGGCCATTTTGGCAGCCATCTTGAATTTCTGAAAATGTTCCAGATTCAAACCATCAAACGAATCCCTATACCAAATTTCATAACTCTGAGTGAAATACTAAGCTCACAATAGACACTTTAAAATGTGGCAATTTGCTGCCAAAAGAGTCTGAAAGAGGAAAAAGACATGTTTTGGAATTTTGCTAAATTATGAATAACACCAGCGCATGCAGCACCAAATTACAAAATGCATTTCAGAAACCAAGTATACTAAGGTCCCCAGTTGGTTTTTAAGCCTCTAGAACCTCCCAATTTATCTCCACAAAACTTCAAAGAAAAGCACTTTGACCCATTCTCTCTCTATTACACTGGGGTAACCCAGTGTAAAAACAGCATTTTTTTTAGAATGTGAATTGAATGAAAATTAACCCGAAAATGATTTTTTTTCCGTAGGTTAAAAATCTGTTGGGTCGTTTATTCTGATGAGCCAAAAATCAATTAATGGTATGCCCCCAGTTTGCAATAAATTAACAATTTTAAAGTTATTATTCTCATAATTTTATCTATTTATAAATTAACAAGCGAACAGCATCATATTCATGATATTGCTTTACTCGGTCCATACCAGCCCCGGTTCACAAACACCTGTGCCATTTACATGATTGAGGATCATCACAACACAATATTATCATTATTGATAAATTGTTTTTTGTTGGCCATTATAATCCCCATCATAATTCGATCCTAAACAGGCTGTGGGCCTGTGGCTGTACTCAACTTACGCCTACATAATATTATATATAGGCTTGGGCCACACATACTTGATTTTTGGCTTCTCGGATGGACGAAAACAGATTTTCTGGTTTCGAAAAAAAAGTAATGGAGCTTATCTATAATTTGTATCATCAAATGGACATAATATAAAATTTAGGTTAGGTCTACAGCTTTTTTTTGTCCTGCACGGTAACTGAAAAACTGCCTCCAGAAGATCCGATAAGCTAAAGATCAATTATGTCTGGCCTTTTGAACTCAGACATTTGATCATGATCAACAAGACTGGTGCATTACATAGGCTTATACAACTTTGACACTAGAAGAGCCAAGTAGGGCACAATGAAGTGGGGAGCACTCAACCCAGGAGCTGCTGCAGTGATCTATCGGTTTGCAATTTTGTGTTTATTCACATCCAAATTTTTGTGCAGATCCGCTTTGAATGTGGTCCTTGAAGTAGAGCAAGGTATTAAAATTACTTGCAGTAAATATAAATATGGAGGAATAATTAGGACCTTTACTGTCATCAAAGGTGAAATAATCAAAGAAATCAAAGAAAGCCAAGGATGAGCTTTGAAAGATATGAATTATGTAACATTGCGTCAATGAGTCAGTGTTGATTTTGCAGACTGATCGTGGGGCATGCACTTGAGGCATGCATTTGGGGCAATATACTTGGGGGCATGCCTTTGGGGGCGTGAACTTGGGGCATGCAATTGGGGCATGAACTTGGGGGCATGGACTTGTGGGCATGCACTTGTGGGCATGCCCATTTAGGGCATGCACTTTGGGCATGCACTTTGGACATGCCCATTTAGGGCATGCACTTTGGGCATGCACTTTGGGCATGCACTTTGGGCATGCACTTTGGGGCAACGATACTTGGGGGCATGCATTTGTGGGCGTGAACTTGGGGAATGCACTTAGGGCATGCACTTGGGGGCATGCACTTGGGGCATGAACTTGGGGGCATGTACTTGGGGGGGGGGCATGTACTTGGGAATACTTGGGAAACATACATACATGTGAAAAAATAAGTACCCATCAACTTTAATTAAGAGTTAACTATAGCACCCATTTACAGATATTTGAGCTGTTGAGACTGAAATCTGAATCAGAGAATTTACAAGTCAGCTGAGCTCACTTCTCTGGGTGGCCGGTGGCTGAGCTGAGCAGGCTGTTGTCGAGATCTTCACTCACCTTAAAGATAACATCCTCAGCTTGCCAGCTGCCTCTGAGTGTTTCCAGTAGCTTTACACTGCCTGCTTGATAATCGTCATCATTAATAACAAGATTTGGTAGCTGTAATACGTCAGATTTAGCCATAATTGAAAAGCTGCAGTCCACAACCAGCACCAGATCTCTGGAAATGTCAAAATGTGACCTACTTATCAGGCATGACCTGATTTATGACCCAGTTTGTAAGGATTTCATTGGTTAGTTATTTTTTCTCACAAGATGACGTTGTAACATGTTGTTGGGTCCCCTAGTGGACATTTTGTAAACAAAGTCAGTGTAGCAGCAAACCCAATCTGCTGGAAGCAGTGATCTCCACATGGTTGGAGATCACTGGCTGGAAGACTCAGCATTTTATGCAAGAAAATGAAATTTTGAGGCGGCGTAGATAATAGTCTCACACATTATTGTTGTTGTTGTTGAAATTCTTTTGCTGCTTCATCAGCTAATGATCACTGGTAAGTTGTAATGTCTCTGGTGGGTCTCCACACTGTGACTTGGCTCTGAGCAGTCAGGGATTTTTTCTAGAGGGCCGACCAGATGATCTTCAGTGAGGACCTTCAGTGAAAGAAAAAGATTGTTCCAATTTAAACTGAAAAAAAGAGTTTGTTCAACACAAAGAAAAAAAAATGTTTGTTTCCACCTGTAGCTAGGGTACCGTAATGCAAAAGTTCCAATAAAAAAGTTTGTCGTGAGTGTGGCATGCGAAAAAAATTGTTCGTTGACGCTCTGCGCACGAAAAAAAAAAGTTCGTTCTGGGGGTAAAGTCCATAGCCCCCCCAACTATTGTCTGGTCGGCCCCTAGCCTTAATTGGTAATGCTGGTCAGGGCCGTACACATGGAGGGGGGGTGTACATATTTGCAGGCGGCCCAAGAGAGAGGAGGCTGAATTACTTAAGTGCGTTGATGGGCTAAAAACAGACAATTTTCGCCCCTAAACACTCTAAAAAATGTCGGGACAAAATTGGTTTTTTAGATTCAAAATGGTTTTTTGAAAAACCAAATTTCAATGCAAAACCAACATGGATTTTAAAAATAGGCCTACAATATTCCTGAGCACTTCCATTCTTCAATGGCAATTGTAGTGTATTGTATTTGACTTCGGTCATGATCACTAATGATCACTCCAGCCGCCAGGAGGCTATGACGTCATAGGTGTGACGTCACGTTGGAATAAAGGAATTTGGATCTTTATCGTTCGGTCATGTTTTGTGTCTAAAACAATATGGACAAGCGCAAGCCTAATGGATAGGGCTGCAAGATGTCACAATTGGCGACGAGGATAAACCGGAGCATGTGCTGGACAGAATGAGCCATGCGTTGTGGCCGTGTGGTTGATCTGTGGATGATGTTGAGTGGACTTGTGGAAATGTAGCAGCCAGACGATTGAAGGCCCAGCCTTCAGAAAACTCACCAACAATGCCAAGTAAATGGAACCAGGAATTCGACCAGAAAGTTGAGTCTTTCGAAAATTATGTTGAGCGGCTAGGACATTTTTTTGTTGCCAATGGTATTGATGATGGCCTTAAGAAGGCAACGTTTTTGTCCAGATGTGGGCCCGTGGTTTATGACACTTTGAAAAATTTATGTCACCCGGAGACTCCAGACACGTTGTCCTATCGTGAAATTGTCAAAAAGCTGAAGGAACATTACAAACCAGCCCCTATGCTCATTTTTGAGAGGTACCAATTTTCGAAATGTACAAGACCAGACGGTGAGAAAATTTCTGATTTTGCTGTGCGGTTGAGGAAGTTGAGTACTACTTGTCAGTTTGGGGATTTTTGGGAATCTGCCCTGTGTATGCAATTCGTGGTGGGGTTAAACATGCCCAAGGCCCAAGACAAACTGACAAATTGCTACAAGAAAGACAATTAACTCTCAACAAAGCTGTCGGTATGGCACAGACTGTAGAGTCTGCTAGTTCTACTTTCGCTCAATTTGAGAAAGCCAGTGCGTCAAACTCAAAGGCTACTGCTGATGTGAACAAGGTCACTCGAGGAAATTCAAAGAAATCTTTCCAGAAGAAAACGTTCAAGGATTCACGAAACAGCCAGGCACAGAAGGACTGTTGGAGGTGCGGAAAATCGGATCACCACCACCGTTCGTGTTATTACAAGTCCAAGAAGTGTAACGAATGTCGGAAGTTCGGACACGCTCACTGGAAGTGTGCGGATGTTCAGAGGTTCAAGGCCAACAAGGACAAGAACGAGAAGCCAAGAAAGAAAAATGTTGCCGCCATCGAGGTCTCGGACGAATCCGATGACGATGCGTTTGGACTGTTCGCCATTGAACTCTGTGACAGTGACACTCTTTTACATGAATCAATCAAATCAATTTCAAATCACACTATTTTACATGAATCAAATCACACTGTTTTACATGAATCAATTCACACTGTTTTACATGAATCAAATGACACTTTTTCAAATGAATCAAATGTGTGTGACAATGACACTTTTTTGCAAGGATCAAATGTTTGTGACAGTGACACTTTTTCGCTTTGTGAAGTGAATGATCTTGATGTGCAAATTGATGTGGACAATTATTCAGTCACCGATATTGAATGTCATGTTGATGTGAAAACTGAATGTCATGTTGATGTGAAAACTGAATGTCATGTTGAAAATGAATGTGATGCTGAAAATGAATGTCATGTTGAAAATGAATGTCATGTTGATGTGAAAATTGAATGTCAGGCAAAATGTCTTGATGTGAACATGTGCAGTGATGAGGTGTGTAATGATGTGATTTGTCATGATGATCTTGAAAATGATAGGGATTTACTCCTTTGTCAGGTTGATTCAGGAGTTGCAGGTGACCCTTACTATGCAAGTCTCAAGGTCAATGGTAGAAAGGTCAATTTCGAAATAGATACAGCTGCTGCAGTCTCTGTTATCAGTGAACAATTGTTCAACAAATTGTGGAATGGAGATAGCTTACGTAAACCATCAGCGGTTCTGAAAGGTTATTCAGGGACAAAGCTAGATGTCGTAGGTGAATTTGAGGCGAAGATTGAATATCAAGGTCAAAGTGTCAGTAGTGTACTTAGAGTTATCAAGGGCAATCGTCCTGCCTTATTTGGGCGTGATCTCCTCAGATGTTTGAAGTTAGACTGGGAGAATATTTTCGCAATCCGAAATGATGCAAAACTAGATGCAATGTTAGACCGCTACAAGAGCGTTTTCTCAGACAACCCAGGTTCTATTACTGGTTATGAAGCAGATATACCAGTTGATAGGGAAGTTCCACCGATTTTCAAGAAAGCTTACCCAGTTCCATTTCCATTGCAGGCTCAGGTTAGAAAGCAGTTGCAGGAAGGAATAGATAGAGGTATCTTTGTTCCAGTTAGTAAGTCAGAGTGGGCTAGTCCTCAGGTTACAGTCGTTAAGGAAAACGGTTCTCTTAGAATCTGTGGTGACTACAAGGTTACAGTTAACCAGGCGTTGGAGAAAGACCCGTATCCTCTACCCACTATTGAGGAATTGCTAGCTAAGTTAGGCGATGGTCGTGTCTTTTCTAAGATAGACTTGAGAGATGCGTTTCAGCAACTTAAGCTAAGTGAGAAGTCTAAAAGTCTCCTGACAGTCAATTCTATTGTAGGACTGCTACAGTATGAGCGTATGCCATATGGTATCAAAACGGCTCCGCAAGTGTTCCAGAAAGTGATGGACAAAATGTTGGCAGGTCTAAACAATGTGGTTTGCTATATCGATGACATTTTGGTGTGGTCTCGAAGCAAAGAAGAGCACTATGCTATCGTTGAACAGGTGTTACGCAGATTGCAAGAACACAATGTCAGAGCTAGGCTTAGTAAGTGCACTTTCATGGAGAATTCTATTGAGTATTTAGGTCACAAGATAGATCAGAAAGGAATTCATCCGTCAGAAGAGAAAGTTAAGTCACTTAAGTTAGCTCCAGTTCCTACCAATGTCTCAGAGTTGAAAGCATTCTTAGGCTTAGTTAACTTTCATGGAAAGTTCATCAAGAACTTATCTTCATTGTTGCATCCGTTGAACCAATTGTTGCGCAAAGATGTGAAGTGGCGCTGGTGTCAACGTTGTCAGTTTGCATTTGACGAATGCAAAAGACTGATTTCTGCTGATAGTTGTTTGGTAGCTTACGATGTGACTAGACAATTGAAATTATCTTGTGATGCTTCAGCCTACGGGTTAGGTTCAGTGTTATCTCATGTCATGGATGATGGCAGTGAGAGACCTATTGCAATGGCATCTAGAACTTTGACAGTAGCTGAGAAAGGTTATTCGCAGTTAGAAAAAGAGGCTCTTAGCTTGATATTTGGAGTTAAGAAGTTCCATAAGTATATCTATGGAAAGCGGGTGACTTTAGTTACTGATCACAAGCCATTAGCGGTGATACTAGGTCCAAAGACAGGTATACCTACTTTAGCGGCTGCGAGGTTACAAAGATGGAGTCTGATTTTGTCAGCTTATGATTATGACATAGAGTACAGAAAGGGTTCTGAGCACTCAAACGCAGACGGACTGTCTCGTTTGCCAGATCCTACAGAGTCAGTACCTAGAGTATCTGTTAAGAGTGTGACACTAGATTCATTACCAGTAGATGCAGAAAGGATTCAGACTGCTTTAAAGCAAGATCCTATTCTAGCCAAGGTGTATGACTATTGTTTGCATGGATGGCCCGCTCATGTCTCAGAGTCGGAGCTAGACCCATATTTCAGAAAGCGCAACGAGCTTAGTATTGAAAGTGGTTGTCTTTTGTGGGGTTTGAGAGTTGTAATTCCAGAAAGCTTGAGAGAAATCTTGTTGCAGGAATTGCATGCTGAACATTTGGGAATTGTCTCAATGAAAAGGTTAGCAAGAGGTTATTTGTGGTGGCCTGGACTTGATTCTTGTCTTGAAGAAATTGTACAAAATTGTGAGATTTGTCAGTCTCTTAGGAACAGTCCTGCCTTAGCACCTTTGCACCCATGGAATTACCCAAGTGCAGTCTGAAAGAATTCACATAGACTTTGCAGAGAAGGAGAAGTCGTTTTATCTGATTCTAGTTGATTCTTACTCGAAATGGGTGGAAGTTTACCCAATGAGAAGCACAACAGCTGAGAAGACAATTGAGGTTCTTAGGGGATGTTTTTCTAGATTTGGTCTGCCGCAGATGTTGGTTTCAGACAACGGTCCTCAGTTTACCTCTGGTCTCTTTAGGAATTTCATGCAGTTCAATGGAATTGCACACAAACTTGTGCCTGCGTATCATCCGAGTTCAAACGGAGCCGCAGAGCGCACAGTTCAGATTGTGAAGCGAGCTTTAGAGAAGATTAGTAAGGAGAAAGAGAAAGATGGTTCTTATCGATACTTGTCTCAATTCTTGTTTACTTATAGGATTACTCCTCAATCAACAACAGGGAAAAGTCCCGCTGAGCTATTCTTGAAGAGAGTGCCTAGATCAAGATTTTCGTTGTTGAAGCCTAGCTTAGCACGTCAGGTTGAGAACAAGCAGAAGAGTCAAATGAGGAATCACAAATCTTCTGATAAACTAAGAGAGTTTCAGATTGGTGATCATGTTCAAGTTAGAAACTATCGTGGTTCAGAGAAATGGGAGCCAGGTGATATTGTCAAGAAGTGTGGTCCAATGACTTACATGGTAGATGTAGGGACGCATCAGCGTTTCGTACATGTTGATCAAATGGTTTCTAAGTCAAAGCAAACTTCTTTTGACTTTGATTTCAGTGGTTTGGATAAGAACAATTTGAACACTGACAGGGGAGAAACTCAGGTTACTGAGAATTTGGAGGCAAATATGCCTATGCGAGAAAATGTTGAAGTTGAGAATGATGGAACAGGTGAACCTACACCTACTACTACTACTTTGAGAGATGTTCCTCAACAAAAAGTGCCTACTCCAAAACCTAAATTTAACACTCCTAGACGTAATCCAACTAGGAATAGGAAGGCACCAGTTAAACTTAATTTGTAATTTTCAAATGTGTGTTTATGTTACGTTTAAAGTTTCATACAAAGTTTCTGTACTTTACAGTGTTGACTCGTCAAAGTTAAAAAATTAGAGGAAATCTAATTGTATTTGTAGACTTTACAATGTTGACTTGTAAAAGTTAATTGCAGATTCTTTGTACTTTAGTGGATTAAGAAGTTGACTTTTGAAGTTTCTGAATGTTGAAGTTATATAGATTCGAAAGTTTTTCTAATCAATTGTATAAGTAAATTTACAGTTTTGTAAAAGTTAAAATTTACAGTTATAAGTAAATTTACAGTTTTGTAAAAGTTAAAATTTACAGTTAAAAGTAAAATGTAACAATTTGACAGTTTGTGAGTAGTAGTGACAAACTTTTGTAAAGGGGGAGGAAATGTAGTGTATTGTATTTGACTTCGGTCATGATCACTAATGATCACTCCAGCCGCCAGGAGGCTATGACGTCATAGGTGTGACGTCACGTTGGAATAAAGGAATTTGGATCTTTATCGTTCGGTCATGTTTTGTGTCTAAAACAATATGGACAAGCGCAAGCCTAATGGATAGGGCTGCAAGATGTCACAGCAATCTTCTTCGTTACTTGAATCATCCTCTGTTAGGATCCTAGTATATATCCTCTGTTATTAATAATCTCAACCTAACAGAAAAAGAATTTCACTCACTTTTCATGCTTAGCAGGGTCTTCAAATGATTATTATTAGTAAAACAATTTCAATGTCTTGCAAAGTTTCCAATTCTATCATATTATGAAATTTTCCTGAAAGTATAAATTATGTAATGTAAAACTTTCACAAAAAATGACATGGCAAGCTAACATGCTGAGCTAATTTCCTGAGAAAACCCATTTATATATAGAAAGGAACCGAAGATTTAATAAGATCTTAGATGACTTTGAATTTAATGACATCAATGATTTAATAAATTTATTTTCACACGGAATAATTTGTTAGTGATACCTTCAGTGAAAACCTACAAAAAAAACAACAATTTTCACTGAGAAATCATTTGAACAATTAAGACAATTCCGTATACAACCGTTTGATAATACTTTTTTGTTTTCTAACACAATGTAATAATTTCTTTTTTCCTGCCATCATCCCGCTCCTACACTCGCCCTGCATTTTTAAGTGGCGTCACCAGGATTTATTTTGGGGGGGCCAAGGGGGGGACCAGGCCATTCAACTGGGGTGTGACTTGTAATGATGGGACAATGGGTTTAAGCTCAAATTTAGGGGAAACCAGAGGGGGGGCCAAATGAATTTCCCCCTGTTGACGTACCCGTTTTTTATGACATCATCATACATGTGACTGCTCTTATGGTCAATCACTGGCAATCATTATATGACTCTTGCACAGCACAAATGACAACAGACAATCCATTTAATATACACATATGTACTTCACAGATAAAAAAACACTTCTATAGAGTTAAGTGCAGTTCAAAGTACATGACGTAAAGTATATGTACAATAAATGTACAAGAGGAAAAATTCGTCCTTTAAAGTTGCATTGATCAGCTGATCAATGTTTGATGCTTGGATTGCAAAACCATAGTTCAGATGCAAAAGGTTTTATCCAGGACAAATCAGTGTTTTCCAGGAGAGAAATAATCAAATGGCACATAGGCATACACACATTGTGAAGTAGGTGTATCAGCAGGCTTTCAGCAGCGTCTTTTTAAAATTCCAGGATTTTCCAGATCAAATTTTCCCAAAGCAAAGCCAATCTTTCAGCAAACTGATACAAAAACAACACAGTTTCTTTTTTCTGAACATCACAGTGTTTCCACCGGCTGACTGTACGTTACAAGAAATCAACAAATATTCAGCTGTGAATTAATTTTTTTGTTAGAATGAACTAAATTCCAGGCTTTTCAAGGCCTTTTGTGCAAATTGTAACGTTTTAATCGTGCATGCACACCATACAAGCGTATGCAATTCGAATTTGGAGATTGCAGAAGCAGGGTCATTTTGCAAATAACAGGCAGATATGGTGCAAATGCAATAGTTGACCTTGTACATCTAACTTATTTTGATAATGTTGTGGCATGCACACATCATTTTTTCCTTTATCATTTATAGTATTTGCATATTTTGAAGAAATTCATAACTGGTGGGAGCCCATTCCAAAATCACATGACAAATTCTAATTAACATACATCAACAGTAATGATCACAAACTGTTGTACATTGTTTGTTACTATTTGTGCTTTTAGCAGTTAGACATAAGATGGAAGTAGATAAGAATCTACAACCTATAGATCCTACAACGCCCAACAATGGGTAGGGGGAACGGGGGCACATTGGGACGCGGGGCACTTTGGGACGGTGGGGTTTTCTTGGATCCTGGCAAGGTATATGATATGGTAGTGCCATCATATCTTGTAATTTCACATCCTGATGTTTCCATGGTTTTATAGACAAATTACAGCCACATGCAGAAGTATGGCGAGCAAATGTTTGTTTTCCTACAAAAGTAAATATGGACTGGTTCAATTCGAACCATTCTGTGGACAAACCATGAACAATGAGGCTTTCTTAGTGCTAGTATGAATTTTATATATCGTAACAAACAGTTATGAATTCCTATCGTGATAAACACACTCACTGGTGTCCGAGAAATTAGCATTTTGGTGTAAAAATTATATCGGGGCTCATTGGGACAGTGAATTCGGGGCACATTGGGACGCACTTAATATGGCAGAATTTAAGTGTCCAAGGCAACTGAATAACCTGGGAGAGCACACAACAAGTGTTCAGGCCACAGTGAATAGAGGTATAGTGGATTACCATGCTCTGTGAACAAATTTGTCGCAAAGCACTGTGTGTTACTTACATAGATGTCCGCACCCAGGACAGTTTATGTTAAATGTTTAAAACTGTTTAAAGTTATGAACTATTGGCACTACAAGGTGTTAATGCACTGTATATTGTCTTATGCACTACTTATATATGATATCTATTGTAAATGGAGCGTTAAAATGATTTTTTAATTGATGTCCCAATGTGCCCCGGCTGTACCACGCCGGGGCACATTGGGACAGTCATGTTTACGACTCTCTGGCTGCAAAAGGGTAGGTGCAGTCTAGTTTATTATGCATAGCATTTAAGCTCAATAGTATGGATGATATTCATGCAAACTTCTGAGTTCTTCAGTGCTTTCAACATTGAGCAAAGTTAGTAGACGTTAAAAGCGTCCCAATGTGCCCCCGTTCCCCCTACATTCGTTTCGCTGCTCCAAAGTGCTCTTGGAGTAGAGCAGTTCACTCCAGACCATTCGTTTTGCATTTCCGGGAGTAGATCAGAGCAGTTTGGAGTAGATTAGAAGTACTCCAAGAAATTGGGATATCCCCAGGGCCGTGCAGAGCCTGCAGTAGGCCCAGGCCAAAATGAAAAAGTAGGCCCCCCTTCAGCAGCTTCAGGTCAGCAAATTCAGACCATGTTAAATATATTTTCTGGAAGCATAAAATGCAACCCAGGCCCATTACATGTTAGTTTTTGGTGCAGGGGTGGGGAGGGTGCATGTGATTTGGCCCAATGCCCCCCTAAATACGCCATTGAACCAAGCATATTTCTCTTAATGATAAACTTAATTTATTCACACAAGACTTGTTGAATTTACTCACTCCAGGTAAAAATCTAAATTTCCAAGTCCTTATATAAAAAAAATCACCTTAGATTTTGAATCACCAGCATACATTTAATAAATTCTCCAAATCAAGCTAGCTGACAACTGACAGGGTATAATTATTATGAAGAATGCAATAGACTTTCTATTTTTGACTTAATCTTACAAAATTACCAAACTGCTAATGGATGCTTAATGTAAAAAGTTCAAGATCACTGAAAATTTGTCTAAAATAATTTTGAAATTTGCTAGAATGATGAAAAATTGTCAGAGAATTTAGTCATGATGTAGGAGAATAAAAAAAACTAACTTTGTTCGACTTAATTATCTTGTAGAACAATATCCATGGGGTTCCACGAGGACTCATGTGAAATATCAACACAGTATCAATAATGATCATCAAAAGTGATATAAATACAGACCAATGCTTTCTAAAATTCACAAATATGCTTTGGAGTTGTCTTCCATGCCTTCCAACTTAATTTGGAGGACATGGGATCTTGGAAATTGAGATCATAGCATTCCCGGTTGGAGAACAGGTGTAATGGTAAGCGACACGTTGACAAGAAAAATTGAAGTGAGGGCTGCAATTGTACAAACTATGCCATTTGGCTTCAAAGCCTCACCATAGCAGTAGTTTACAATAATTTAGGAATAAAATTTGTTCTTCTCTAATACTGCTGTTAATCATATTGTCCCCTTGCCATCTCAATGAATTTCTTGCTCCGAGACAGTATTTCTGTTTTTCATTATCATGGTCAATTTCAGTCAAGTCTGGATAAATTGTATTCGTGTAAGCTTTAACAGAACATTTGCATTATTGGTGCAGCTTTTCTGCAGTTATAATGTTGTTTTGGATTAAAAAAATGAAAAATTAATCACTGTGCAGCTCGGCCTGTGCCACCAAGAGGTACCACCCATGTGCAAAAAGTACAAAAACCCAAGTGATCTGTAACAAAGTACATATAAATGTTCCTTATCACAAGCATCATTAAATGCAGGCCCTAAATAATGATCATTGGAATACATCAGTTCCAACTTGGTCAGTATGTTGATTTTTTGACCGATTATTTATCCGTGTTGGTTTTTTGCATTGAAATTTGGTTTTTCAAAAAACCATTTTGAATCTAAAAAACCAATTTTGTCTGAAATTTTTTAGAGTGAAGGGCATCCACAGCGTCAATGACTCAAAATCAGAGGGCCCAATGGCTTGAGATATTTATTTTGGAATAGAAGGTCCCCAGCTGAAATTTAGTGCTGAGGACCTTTCAAAGGGAACCCGAAAATGACGCACCAAATTTCATGAATAAAATAACTGAAAGATTGAGGTAAGTAAAGAAAGTAAGTAAAACTTTATTTAACGTCGAGTAAAATATAAAACAGAATAACATAAGCACAGGTGCTTGTAATTGACATAAAAAGAAAGATGGTTATTTACAATGTTAGATGAATATATATATATAATTTATACAGATGCCTGCTTTTAAACTTTGTTGGCCAACAACCCATCTGCTTTTTTGACTTATGCCATGTATTCAAATATTTTGGTGTCTGACGAAATTATGTCAGAGCAATATAGTAAGTGGAAAGACAGTACAAAAGCTCAATTTTCAAATAATTGCACTCAAAACATTAAGGTTGCACCACATGGCTACGATTTACGTCAAAAAATGTTGCTTACTTGATGTCATTGCTGATTAATATGCATATATTGTCTCTATTAGAATAACATTGATTTTGAATATTTTGTTCAAATTTATGCTCCCTGAAAACTAAAAATTGCTCAAATCATTTGAAAAATGCTTCGGCATTCACCTAACTACGTCTTTTTAGCTGCATGAAAAGGACACTGAAGTAACATATATCTTAATTTGAAATGGCTAGCAATCAAAAATTATTTCGGCGACCTGCCATTGCAGGGACGGACGCAGGGGGGGGATGGGGGGATGCATCCCCCCCCCACCAGACCAAAATTTATATATTTTCACATGTTAATTTTATCAGTGCGCAGTCGCATTACGTCGCGGGCCATGCGTTCCATGATGCGATAGCCCGATAGACCCCCACCAGAATTTTCTGGATCCCCCCCTGTGCCATTGGAATTGCATTGTGTTTACGATGTGCAGTTCCTTATTCGACAGTTTGTCATTTCCAATGCACACATAGGCGTATGGGAGGGGGGGCAGGGGGGGCGGTCGCCCCCCCAAAAGTTTGGAAAACAGTGAGATTCGGGCAAAAGGCTGAAAAATTAGGGCAGATGATTAAATAAACACTATTGAAAATTAATGATTTCTAGCCAATTTCATTTGAAATGGTACTAAAACTAGATCTTGAAATTCGGGCAAATGTCGCTCGCCCCCCCCAAAAATCGCGCGCGCCGTACGCCTATGAATGCACAACTTATCTCTCAGTTTAACTAAAGCTAATTGATATCAGGTGGTAACTTCTGAAGGAATTTTTAAAAGAATAAGAACTTCTATGAGATTTTTAAGAGCATAAATTTGAAAAAAATATGCAAAGTCAATGTAATTCCAATGGAGACAATTTTTGCATATTGCCAGGCAGTGACTGCAAGTAAGCAACATTTTCTGATTTGAATCGTTGCCAAATGATGTAGCCCTAATGTTTTGAGCGCAATTACTTGAAAATTGAGGTTTTGTACTGTCTTTCCACTTATTATGTTGCTTTGCATAATTTCGTCAGACACCAAAATATTTGAATATATGGCATAAGTCAGCTCTGCCTGAACGAAACTTGATGAAACTCACATGGAATATTTTTCAGCCCTATCCAATGATTACATGAAAAGGATACACAGTTGGGCCCTAAGGTTTTTGTACTAAGTACAAAATAACCTACTTGCGTAATTTCGTCAGATGCGGTGTAGAGCTCTCAACTTATCTCAGACACAGTATTTAATGTCCTTTCTTTCTTGAAATTCACTGCAGGCCCCTAAAATTTTTGGTCTCCTGGCCTGGTAGACACCATGGCCGCAAACAAAAAGTCAATTTTTCAAGAAGTATAAGAAGTCTGCTGCCTAGATTAGTTCAAATGGTTCAACTGAAATTGTTGGTTACCTTCCAGTGGGAAAAAACAACAAATATTTGGATCATTATGGATTCAAAAGACATAATAATGACACTGGCCAACTGCTCCTTTAATTGAATTCCGCTGGTTTGTTAGCAAAATATTTAATGAGATAAAATTTTTTCTGGAATATTTTCACATCTGAGAAGCTTTTGGGATCTTTGGGCACCAATAAAACCTGATAAAACTGTTCTCCGATTTTTTTCGTAGGAAGCTTTAAGATACATTACAAATACATCAATACCAGCAAAGTGAATCACATCGGAGAATATTTCAGTCTCAAACACAGTATAAGTACCCAATTTTATCAAAACATTCACAAAATAGTCCAGTTGTTCCAAAGTCCGTCTTATTAGAATCACGGAATCTTTGAATACAAAAAATATTTTGATATATAAAGATATGCACTGTCCTACGTGAGAAAATAATCTAGCATACTGGCTATATTAACATTTGATTGAATTTGCCTGATAGATGCAGTTTCACTTAAGGCACAAAAAACAACTGTCAGACTGTCTAAAGCGTTGACCGAAGCCAAACCAAAGCCTTAACTGGGTCGCTTCGCATAGAGCAAACGGTACACAGTGTAGAGAAAACACTTTGATTCTTTGCATAATTTACATCTCCTTTATTCAGGTAAGTCAGTTGTTATCAGGCCCAGAAATGCAAAGATTTTATTTTGTCAGATTTTTTTGCAAATTTCATGACTTTAGATTGTTGAATGTCAACACCCTTTCAACAGTTACCCTCCGTGAGGTATTGTGTTTAAGGTTTAATTACATATCAGTAATTTTCTCGTGGTTCAAAAAGGTCACTTCTATATGTCATGCTTCCTTGGACAAGACATGGAGTGTTGCGATTGAGCAGCCAGCCGGATAGGATAGTTTTTACCCATGTTAACTGAATAGAGTCTGCCAACCAAATTTCGTTTTTTTTCACAACAGGTTATATTATATATATATGCTGCGTAGCATGTGATGCTTTCATAATTTCTATGATTTGGTACATTACTTGGCCTCTTATGTTCACTGTCCTGTAATTCGTTCCAAAATATAAGAAAGTCTTTCATACAAAGTGTCAGGTAAGCCAAGTCTTATTATCTTTTTTAAATTGATTATTCAAAATTTTAGTTATTTCCAAAATGATTTGTAAAATGTCCATTGTTTTTTCTAATTAGATTTTTGGCGACAAAATTTTATGAAAGTGCAACAATATAATTTTTGGCGATGAAATTTTATAAAAGTGCTACGACAACCAAGACTCGCTTGTCCACATATATATGACAGTTGTATGTAACTCTACAGTCCCCACACTCCACATACACTAAAAGATGCACACAGGATATCACATTGACTTTTGGTGACTTTAGAAATTAGATCACTTTAAACTGGCATGCAGAATAACACAGAGTAACATGTGCATGCCCAAAGGATGTATAGCCACTCACAAATATCTGCACATATCCAGGAAAGACTATTAGCCTATTTGATTTCATTGGCTTGTGGATACTGAATTGGATTCTCATTGGATTCTCAGCTAATCCAATTAGAATTCAGCCTAATATCCACTAGCCAGTGATAATAAAGTCTAATATCCACTGATCAATCATTGCTAAGTGGATATAAGACTAAAGTCTAGACATTTTATTTTGGCAGCAAGTTTTTAGCCAATAAACAATCCATGATTAAGTCTGAGGCTTAATTTTTGGTTAATTAGGGTGAGCACACCATGACCAAGTATGATTTGGACTAAATTGATGACCTGTGATCCCCCAGCTCCATCATGCAGGCACTTACAATGCTAAATTGCTGCTGCTCTTCAGCACATTTTGAGCTATTTTTAGCCTTCTGTTGTGACGTCATCAGCATTGTTGGCTCTATGACATCACCGAAACAATGGTGACGTCACAACAGCCGCAATAGAAGAAAATGGCTTCTTGAGCTGTGTTGACAGGCAATGTTATTCTAATGGGACTACCTCAAAACCAGGGCAAAAACATGCCAATACTTTCAAATTTTTGTGAAACTATTTGGTCAAGGTGTCAGGAACAGGATGAGACAAGAATTTTTGTCAAGAGTAAGGTATGTTTTTAATTATCAGCCAAAAACTTACTGCCACAAAAAAATGACTGGACTTTAGATTCTCATTGGACAAGATATTAGGCTACATTCTCATTTGACAAATTATATTATTCACTAAAGTGCCCCCTTCTGTGGATATTTGGCTGGATTCTCATTGGTCAAGATATAAGCCAGAATTTTCATTGCCCAGGTCACTACGGTACTATCGAAAGGATTGGATCTTTGTCCAAATCCACAATAATATAAGGGGCCGACCAGACGATAGTTGGGGGGGGCTATGGACTTTAACCACGGGACAAACTTTTTTTTTTTCGTTCGCGACGCGTCGACGAATAATTTTTTTCGCATGGGCATTCGCGACAAACTTTTTTATTTGAATTTTAACATTACGGTACCCTAGCTACAGGTGGAAACAAACTTTTTTTTTTATTTCCATCTGCTGAACAAACTTTTTCTTTCAGTGTCAAGTGGGAAACAATCTTTTTTTTCACCAAATATCCATAGCCCCCCCTCCCAAAGATCATCTGGTCGGCCCCTAAGCGAGTGATCGCGAGTAATTGGGCATGTATCCAAATGATAAGATCTTTGCCAAAATCCACTATAGGCCTAGTTGGAGTGAGCAATAATGAGTGATTTAGGCATGCGCCCAAAGGACCTATATTATGTCCAAGGGCCGTGTGGATATTTTAGAGAATGCGATGACTTTAGGAAAGTCATGCCAAAAGGAGTCGTAATGCCCAAATGTCCTATAGTTTGTCCAAAGACCCTATAATTTGCCAAAAGACCCACTATTTTGCCCAGAGGCCTGATATCCATGCCCAACAGGCCTATTGGGCACAATAGTGAATATTGGCAGAAACAAATGCTGACTTTTGGCTTGTTTAAATACAATTTATTTGGGAGTCTAAATATTTATTTGACACATCGTGCAGCATACTGATTTATTTATTTGGCTGTCTATTGTCGATTATTTGACTCTTCAAAAAAAGCAAGAGAGAGTGGATTATACTGGATTATGCAACATTATTCATGAAGTAATTGCTACGACAATTTTGAGCTGTCATGTCTGCAGAAATGGATATCCCCGACGAAAACAACATGGTCAAACCATGGTCGACCATGGTCTGACCACGGTCAAACCATGGTCATTGACCATGTTCGACAATGAAATGACCATGGTCAGACCATGGTCGACCATGGTCGAGGCTGCGGTAATTGGTCACTGTCAACATATGGTCATACATGGTCAAGGGTTACATGGTCACAGGCGGTCACAGATGGTCATATGGCCATGGTCACACACGGTTATAATGACCATCTGTGACCATCTGTTCATTGCTGCGGTAATTGGTCATTGTCAACATATGGTCGTACATGGTCAGGGGTTACGTGGTCACAGACGGTCATATGGCCATGGTCACACATGGTCACACACGGTCATAATGACCGTCTGTGACCATCTGTTCATTCTGCGGGAAATGGTCACTGTCAAACCATGGTCGACCAATCTCACTAATTTACAGGCGGCACTGTACCAAAATACCAAAAAGACTGTCATTTCACATTTTTTTACACAGGATTATTTTTGACACAAATTATAATATCGAGAAATATATATTATAAATATTATAAATATCATATTTTTTATGTTATAAATGAAACTCCTTGCCAAAGTGTTGTCTAATAATAAGGTCACAAGATTGACAAGAAATAAAACTTTTTTTTCATAGCAATATGTCATGCTCACAGTATCTCATGGTCGCCCCCTTAATATACCATTATCATAAAATGACAAGATTTTCATGTCATATTCTAGGATTTTCTAAACAAAATATCGAGTATGTTTATCTATTCCTGTCTAAGCACCCGTAAAGAGACAAATTAGTGTGTTTTTTTAGGCGAGTGATAATAGATGAACAAAATTTTAGACTGTCACAACTTGATCCTTGCTATTTCGCAGCCTGTCTACATGGAAAATGTTGTCTAGCTAACTCCAGGAACAATCAGAAGCAAGTTTATGTCATTAGCACTCACCGAAGCTCAATTAGATTAGGTAAATTAGCTCCAGACAGCCTGATGTTTGCAGTTAAAAACTTTCCCTCCAAAAGTGCGCACTGTTTATAAGCCAGGTGGCAACACTGGTACGTCATGTGACTTACACGGTCATTACATGGTCACAGATGGTCATACATGGTCATATATGGTCATATATGGTCAGTATTAAATCAGACAAATATTTCAAGTCTTTTTGGTCTGAGATGATGAAAAATCTGCAAAATTTACACAGATTATGGTAGAGATTTACAGGAACACAAACTTATACAATACGCTGCTACCAAATTCTCTATACTCTCTTTTCAAGTAATAACAGACTGCCAATAGAAATGATGAATCATTGAATGTATTTAATGGCAGATCCAGATGGGACGGGTTTAGGGGGTTCAACATCCCTTGGGCCTGTACATTGCAATGTAAAAAATTTGTAAACCCCCCCCCCCCGTCTGATCTAGAATAAATTACAAACATAAGCAAAGCAATCAAATGTCAAACAGTGTCAAATGTCAAATTGCCATGTTTAGTCTTTTACATATCAAGGATCATGAACTACAGTTTTTTCTCATTTTACGGCCTTGATTAGCAAAAATTCAAAATGGGTCAATCAATCTGCAATGGTTTTGCAATTCTGCCATTAAAATAATTTCACTCTGTTTCGAATGCAGTTGATAGGCAGTTGTCGTATGCTATGATTTTATAATTGTATATATAATGTATGATATCTACTAGTTACCCATTGCATGAAATTTTGATATCTGGATCAATAGGATATCACAGAAATACATAAAATATCTGCTGAATCTCACAAATCTGCAAATAAACAAAAAATAATTCAAAATCTTCTAGGTCATTCTATGGTCATACATATACGATCATCAAGTAGATTAAAGATTATTTTTAACTAGATTCAAAATTGTTCTCATCGTGATGACAGGCATTCAAAATGAGAGAAATTTTCTAAGTTCCCGTGGTCATTTCATTGTCACACATGGTCATAAATGTCAGTGAGTAAAATTTCTAAGTCCTCATGGTTATTACACGGTCATACATGGTCATCTAATAATTCAGAGAAATTTTCTAAGTCCTCACGGTCATTTCATTGTCATACATGGTCATCAAAGGAAATAGTCTTAAGTTTTCATGGTCATTACATGGTCAAACATGGTCAGACTTAGTTCACGGTCAGGTACATGGTCATTTCATTGTCAACCATGGTCGACCATGGTCAAACCATGGTCGACAATGACTACATGGTCAATCTTTTGTCGGGGATTGACTTGGCTTCTGCTACTGTGGGAGAGCTTTGGGAGATGTTTCGGAGCAACAATCGATCTTCTAATGCTAATTCCCAGAGTGTATCTCCATGTGATGGTCAGGACAATGACCTTTCTGTGTGCAACTCTGTGACTGTCAATGAAGAAATTACTAAGTTACCAAGATGCTCAACTATGAACTATGCGTATGAAACTGCTTCAACTTGTCCCCTTCTTTCCTTGTCAGGCGAATGCCTGGCCAGCCCTTCCACACACAGCAGGTGCATGCCTGCTTCCCTCATCTATTGTGAATGATACATTCTGCGGACAAGGACCATGCTCCCTTGTTCAAAATGGCTCCTGTTCTGATTAAGACCAAAGTTTGTCCAATATGAAGCAGCCATCCTTGGTCACACTGAAGCAAGAACTGCAGCGTCATGAAGTGTTACTGGCAGAAGGACGACAGCGAAGCGAGGACCTGCGCAAGAAGATGTGTGATACAGTTGCAGAATTTGTGAAAGAACGAGAGCAGATGGAGAAAGTTTACATAAAGATAACTGACACTTTGAGTAGAATGAAGACTATGGCCATTCTCTGTTCGAGTGCTGATGAAATTGAATCTATGGACATCCATACCTTTGAAGACCTGCCCATTGAACATGATGCCTCAACAACATCTCGGCAGTCTTCTAATGCAACGTCAGAACCTGAGATTCCTGAACCTGAAGTGCATGCCAGTCCGTTCTTTGAGACTATAAGGCATGTGTATCCATCATGCTGTGGAACTTCCAGCCAGAACTTCCATCACCCAAGATTAACAAAGAAGAAAAGATCTCGACTCAGGAAACGTAAGACCAGCAAAAAGATGATCCAAGTCCATGATGTGTTAATCAGCTTCGAATTGATGAATGGAAGAGAAGAGAAACACCAGCTTAACTTGGTCAATCAGCCACAACTACACCAGAAGTACCACCGTAGAGTAGGTCGGGGCAAGAAGCCCGGGTTAGGTGAGAGGCCCCCCAGGCTTATATCCAAACTTACATTTTTGGTGCGTTTATCAATTGATAGGATTGAAGCTAGGGGCGTTTTAGGTGATGTCACACATTTTCAGGGCAAACAGCACCAAACCATAGTAGAAATTAAAGAAACAAAAAAATGTGCATGGTTTTTGTAACTTTGACTAAATCTTTGAAAGGGGCTGTCAGAAATAACTTTGGGAATTTTTTAAAGTATAATGGATATCCGCATTGCTTCACTTTATGACTATCACATAAATATGATTGGGATCGTGTTTTTTGCATTTTAGTTCAAAATATAGAGGTCAAATTAAAATATGTGGGTTTGGGGCGAGAGGCCCCACATGATATGGGGCATGAGGCCCCTTCACTGGGGGGTCGAAGCTGCTTCAGGAACCATTTAATAATGTGTACTTTACCTTAAATCTTGATAGAATAGCTAATTAAAATTTAAAAAATTTGGCCCGAGATTGAAACTTTTTCAAAAAATGTTAAAAAATAATAGTATGAACAGAAAAATTCTAAAATTCAGAAAATGTGAATAGAATGCCTTAAAAAGGATAGAAGAACCCTAAGAAATAACTTTTAGGCTGAATAGACTCGCAAAAAAAAATTGCCATAGGATTATAATAGGGGGGCTTCTTGCCCGATGGGTGGGGTAAGAAGGCCATTTTAATTTTTTTACAAATGTGGCCCACCCAGAGAATCTACCCTAGACGAATCCGTCAGGGACTGTGTATTATCATAGATTTGCGTCATGAGCGTCTCAGCCAATCAGCGTGCAGGATTTCTCTCCAGTTCAAATCTTTACCGGCGATTTGCGTGGAGACTATTGGGTCCTCAGAGACCTAACACCTATCATTTTAAAGCTCTCAGAGAGATCTATCTATTCCAGTTACTTGCAAGTCTGTACGATTTACGTAAGTATGTGAATCGGCGGAATCGGCCTCATTTGCATAATTTGCTTGAAAGCCTGTTCATTGGTCAGCTTTGTGGGCGTGTCTGACTTAATCACTGAAGGCTTTGCTGAAGTGATGTGGCCGTAACTCCTTTATTAAAATTGGTAGACATTTGTTTCACTAGTTATTAGTAGAGTCAAGTGATCCCTTCCTGGTAGCATAAGCATTCAAATAATCACCCATAAAAAGTAGGTCAAATCACACCTCGAAGTTAAGGGGGGCCGCATGCCCCGACCTACTCTATTCCATGTCATAGAAGGAAGTCCATGATGCAGCCACGGCCGAACCCATAGCCTCATGGTTGGGGGGGTGTAGCACCCTTGGGCCCCCTTCCTTGGACGATTTGGGCCCCCTTCCAGAAATGATTCAACAGTATCGGAAAATGTGGTTTGCGAGAGCATAGTTACGTCCTCCAATATGGATACCAGTAAACCCCCCCCCCGTCTTATGGGGGAAATGTTATGCCTCCAAGGTGCCCCCCCCCCCAAGGGCTGCCAGAAGGATATGTGGGCAGCAGAACGGTCGGGAAAAAAAGGGCAAATCAAATTTGCGCGACAAATTTAAATAGTGTCAAAAATAATTTTGAATATATAGGAATTTATGCTTTTAAAAAATGAGTAAAATAAGGCCTAATAATTCTTTTTTTAATCAAAAGGGCACACCTTGCCCCCCAAGGCAGGAGGGGCAATTCCCCCCCCAGTTCCGGCAGCCCTGCGCCCCCCCCCCCAACTTGCGACCCCTTGATGACGCCACTACTAAAAAACACCCAATTTCAGACTGTCAGAAGCCTCAGAAAAACAAAAATAATGCTAAAAACGCAACATCATTAAACAAAGACCTAATTGTTCAATAATCATCAAATCGGACACAGACCTCACATGTTGTATTCAAGGACTATACCAGTGAATTTCATAAAAAAGGATGCACCTTTGGCTACTCAGTGCTCCTTTCAGTGAGTTCCGTTTGAAACTTCAGTTCACAGACTGCAATTCAACGCAAAACGCACAAATGGAAATACTGGTTTTGTGGCATATTGGATGGGATTAATCTTATTAAATTTTCACATTACAGGCACAGGACTTTAAGGAGAAAGCTGATTTTGAACACAAAAAGTTTAGGAATTACCAACTGGAAATTAAGCATGTTAACCCAAAGTACTAAGAAATTAAGTTTTTATGCATGCTAAGGATAGAAACATACCCATTGAAACTCACTGCTTATCAAAACTCTAAAAAAATCTGAATAAAACTTATTTTTGATGATTTTGACAAAACGCTCCTGTAGGGGGCAGGGCACCATTTACACTTAAATTTTATTAATCTGATCATCTTTAATTGTGGTTGAATCAAATATCAATTTTTCCGCTCCCATCAAGCAAGTAAAATGGTAAACTTTCCTGACTTATCAAAGGATAACTTCAAAAGAAGAGTAAAGTTATTGAAATGAATGATCAAGGGATCTTGACATTTTGTGACTTGCATTTTCGACAAAAGTCACAATGATTTAATTTGACACAGAAATATTGCACTTGGAGATGCTAAAATTGTCATGCATTTACCCGATGGCAACTATACCAGGCGTGTGCAAACTTTAATTTTGATACTTTATATAAGAGGAAGGGCCATTTTAAGCCATTTTGCAATGTTGCCTTTTTTAATGATGATGCTCAGTGTATTTGGGGCCCTCTAAAATAAATTTGTGGAAGTCAGTCAGGGGGCCCTCTGAAAATAAATTTCTCGAGTCAGGCGGTAGGGGGGCTCTGAATTAAATTTCTCCTAGTGGGCCTTCTGAAATAAGTTCACTCCGTTTACTGAGAGCGGGGCCCTCTGAAGCAAATTTTTGGGTTGGCGAGGCAGGGGGCCTCTGAACAAAAATTCATCGAGTCCAATAGGGGGCCATATGAAATAGATTTCTGAAGTCAGTTGGGGGGCCCTCTGTGAGAGGGCCCCTCTTTAATGAATTTCTCCAGTCAGTCAAGGGCCCCAGAAAAAAAAGTTAGCGAGTCAGTTCAGGGGCCCTCTGAAATTGAGTCCATGACGCTGTAGTACGTTTCTATTTATCGGTAATTTTTTTGTCCAAACCGTTACCCCTCCATGGGTATGGATGCAGCGCTTCCAACTTCCAAGAAACCAGCAGTGATAGCTCAGGCTTCATGAGTGGACCCTCTGACTGTGACATTGTTTCGGAGTCTGATGGATATCTGGGTGTAACATGTCAGCCTGGAGAAGATTTCCGAGTGTCGCATCACCAAGTGTATCCAACCTGAGCTACCTGTCAGGTGGAATATTGTCTTGTTGTGCTTGTGTTAATTATAATAATCTCTTCCTGGTGAGTTGTATGACTCCCAAATTCCCTGTCCATGAGATTGAGAGCTACAAGGCTCCAAGCTCATCCTTCCAATGGAGCTGCATGGCTCCAGGTCCTTGTGTCTAATTTTCTAAAATGTTACCCCTATACAGTTTTTATTGACCATTATGATTTTAGTATGATTTTTTTTGGAGTTGCAAGGCTCCTACCCTGGTTTACTGCTATTTAAATGATTTTAATGTCCTGTGGAGTTGCATGACTCCAACCTCCGATTTTAAAGACTGTGAATTGGTGTGTAGACGTGCTAAAAACAAACCTGGGTGGAAGAAGCGGTGCGAAGAAATAAAGATCAGAAGACAAAACACATGAAGAAAGAACTTGATGAACTGCATAAAAACAAACCTGGGTGGAATGTGGCAGTGAGCAGCACTGTCATATTGCAATTAGTGCCACCTGTGAGCGACTCTTGGAGGAACTGTCATGCGACCTGTTGAGAGACTAATGGGTGACTATAGTTGAAGCAAGGACACATAACAGAGTAGACCTCACAGAGACTATGCAGAGTATATACCCACGCCGCGCTTTCATGGTTTTTCCAAAATAACAAACAATTAGCTTTGCTTATATTTAGAGAAAGTTTGTTAGCATTCACCCAGTTTTGAACATGGTTCCATTCAATTTGGTCATAACTGTAACATTTTTGCCTTTATATTAACAAACAAGCTACTATCATCTGCTAACAAAAGGGTAATTCTGTGTCATTTCATCAAATTTCAGAAAATCTTCCCACTCCACCGACTCGGAATACCTTGAAAATTTGCCAGAATGAAGGCTTCTTGCCTAAAAGCAAAAATCCCAAGTAATACAGTGATATCTTGAACATTAAGATACATTAAAAACATGTTGCCTAATTGCGTTTTTCTAGGTTTTACATTGATTGAGTTACATGCCTTCAAATCTCGAATTTTTCATGATTTTTTTTTTTCAGAGAAACTAGTCAAGATATCACTGTATTACTTGAGATTTGTACATTTTGGTGAGAAATCTTGATTCTGGTAAATTTTCAAGGCATTCTGAATTGGTTGAGTGGGAGCCATTTGTTGAATTGACACGAATTACCTAAAAATTGTCATTTAACGTTATTAGAGATAGCATCGGGTATGTGTTAAACAATATTACTGTTCTTGGTATTCCTTTCAAAATCTTTTTTAATGCTATTGATCATTTCTGTTGCAGAGTTGGCCGATACACCTGACATTTCGGAGCTTGGAGTCGGAAGTAATAATGTCAATAACACGCAGTGAGTATATTAGTTAATTAAAGAATTTAAAGTTTTGTAGTCTCCTTTAATTAACCCTTGATTACGTTCACGCCAAGGTCAAATAGCCATAACTCCCTTGCCTTTAGGAAGCATTTCTAAAGGCCCATTTTAACCGTCTTTGGTGTGAGCAGAACATTTGGATTTTATTTTAAAAGTTTAGAAATCTGTGGGATATTCAGACTATTAAAGCTACAGCTGTTTAAAAAAGTGACATATTCACCACATGATCGAAAAAAAAGGAGAAAAAAAAAGACCAATTCCAATAGTCAAGCATAGTCAAGAGCACCAATTACATTTTTTGATTGAAAAAAGTGTATTTTTTTAAAATTATTTTATATATGTTATCTTAAATTTTTTTTCTTTTCAGGGTCATTCAATGTGTTATTGGTGATGACAGTTATTGTACTCCTTTTATTGTTGTTTAACTGTTCAAGGAGGGCAGAGATACCAAAGGCCAGGGCTCCAAACATAATGGCAAACACAAGAAAGATTAATTTAACTGTAGAGCCTCCAGTCACAAAAAGTAATATCAAGAAGGATTTCAAAAGCCAGCTGGCTTCGTATGCAGCAAAATATTCTGTGGACAAAACAATTATGGTTTCGGTCATTGATTCTGCCTATATGGAAATGGTTCTGAACTTCTGGGAATCTTCATTGGTCAAATTTGGAATTACTAATTATCTATTTGTCTGTATGGATGAAAAAGCCAGGACTCTGCTACCAGAAGAAGCAAATGATTGTCTAGTTGCCAAAAAGAAGAATGTCGACGGTGGAAAGTTCAGTCGCTTTGGCACCACACAGTTCAATCGAAAGGCGATGTTCAAGACAGAGCTCAGTCTTGTTCTCCTGGACTTGGGTTACAACGTTATCATTAGTGATGCTGATGTCGTGTTCCTTCAGAATCCTATGCCATACTTTATGTGTGCGGACTGTGATATCATCGTTCAGGATAACAGGAAAGACAACTCGCAAGCCAACAGTGGATTCTACATGGTTAAACCAACGAAAGCCGCAAAGAAATTGCAAAGACAGTCAATAGAGCGATCCAAAAGATCTAACAATAATGACCAAACTATTATGAATGGCCTTCTACGGAGTATGAAAAAGACAAAGAGTATAAAGGTTGTCTTCTTGGACAATAAACGATTTCTACCTGGGATTACATATTTCAATCCAAATGATTTTGCCAGTGACTACAATTGTAGTAGCTGTGTCATGGTCCACAATAATTTTGTCAAAGGAATTAGAACAAAAACCTATCGATTTAAAGAAATGGAAATGTGGGTTGTCGATACGGATGGCTATTACACAAGTAAGGATAACAAATACATCATGTACTCAAATCCTTTGGATTCTAATAGGAATCAAGAGAGAGCAGCTTTGAACCTTGCTTTCAAAATTGCCAATTCACTGAACAGGATTGTTATACTCCCAACGTTCAATCATGCCCGAACAAAGTCGAAGAGATGTAATCTTCTTAGAGCATTGGGAAAATCTTATCTTCTCGGTTTAAAAGAACCCTCTTATCGAGAAAGTGCATTTCTGAGACATCCAAAAGTTCCAACATCAGCAAAACAATCGATGTCGCCAAACGTAGATTTGAATAAGCTTGGCGATATAGCAGCATTTAAGAAAAATCAAAATAATTTAATAAAAACATTGACTGCCAATGGATCATTGATGTCCTATAAAATCATCCAATTTGAAACATTGATATTGTAGTTTGAAATAAACAGTTTGGGAATTTAAGTATATATGTTTTTTGCTTCATGTTAAAACCATCAGGTTATTTATGAGTAATTTTTCGTCTGTCAGCCTGAAAGACGTTGTGTTGCATTTGCGTCAGCCTGACAGACAGTGTGTTGCATTTGTGTCAGCATGAAAGACATTGTGTTGCATTTGGTTCAGCCTGACAGACAATTTGTTGCATTAATTTTGTGTCAGCTTGGCAGATATTATGTTGCATATATGTGTCAGCATAATACACATTGATTGTGTGGCATATTTCACAAATTCTCAGCATGACATGCATTGCGTTGCGTTCTCATAAGGTGCACAAGGTCTTGGCATGTCTGATTTTTCTAAATGGAAATAAGAAAGAATTGAAGATATATGTGCAGATTTGCAATTGCTTAGCCCTATAGCTTTGTAGATTTATGGTATTTGAGGAGTCTTTAGACACTTTATACAAACATATTTGCCAGTACAGGCCTTGTTGGCATTAGAGCAAAGATATTTTGTTAGACAATCTCAGAAATTCTGTGATAATCATTGTCGCTACTCAAAAAGTTTCAATCATTATCTCATATTTCTGTACGATGACTGTATAAGTCGAGTAGGAATGTGCCATTATCTAGGACGAAATTTTACAAAATGTTCACTTTTCTACAAACCACCCTTCCCTATGAAACAACATTGGGCCTGTGTATCACTTACTTATCAATGACTTAGACCCATAGGCCTACCTAACTCCAACTGGAGCAAAGAAAATTGGCTGCATTTGTTATCCCACATGCCTCACATATCAGCCCCAATATGTTTTCCTCTCATATGATGAGAATTCATGCTTCCACAAGCAGTTTGGTCGAGATTTTTTAGCATTGATGCAATGGTGCAATATCATGCATTTCACTTATTTACAGGCGGCACTGTAAGTAGGGGGAAAATGAGCGTTCGAAAACACTTTTAGTGAGCAAAAAAATGTGCAACTTTTGTAGCCTCAGGAGACCCTAAGCCCCCCCCCCCACAGTGGGGAGGTTATCAGCTCTATAGCGGCCCCTCCCTCTGAGGTACATATGGGCATAACTCATAGGTGCCATGTCTAATTTATTGCAGCCTACCCTGTCAGGGGCATAACCCATGGTTGTCAGGCTCAAACCAGAGCCTTGTGTTCAAATTAATTTATAACAAACAACAAACACAAGTTTTCATTTTCAACACTTTATTCACATTGCATATATATATACTTTATTTATATAATATATAAATTCATACTTCAGCACTTTATTTATAGTCCAGTAAATTTGCCCTGTGACCGCAAAAAAATTGCAAGAAATTGTTTTATTGCATTTTCTCACAGTATAGAGTCATAAGAACAACATACTAACAGTCTTCCAAAATTGGGTCAGCTAAAGTGGGTTAATTAGTTATCAAAAATTAGGCCGCTAATTAGCCAAAATGTTGGAAATATTAGTCTATTAGAAGCTTATACAAAAAGCGTGTTTTGGGGTATGAATGATGTTTTATGGTTAATTTTGGTTCTCTAGTGTGTCCTGAGGCAGATTCAGCCTGGTGTCACCTTGGCATCCTCAGGTAACCTTTTAATTGGCCAAAAACAAAATGGCCGCCAACCGTTAACAAAAATGACCATGACTTCCTTGATATTTGTGATAGAATGCTGATTTCAGTGTCTATACCTATGTTTTTAGGGTCAAGTGATGCATTAAAACCATCAAATTGTTAATTGCTCTTTTACAATTCATAATACACCTAAAATATATTTTCAATTCATACAGTGCACCAAAAAAGTTATGGGAAAAAAGTAGTGGCCCCGTTTTGCCTCTAATTTTGAAGAAAGGCATTTCCGGTGATAATTATTGATGTTCTATCCTTTCAATACACTTATCCTGAACAGGTATGTATAATAGTTTCATGGCTTTGTGCTATGATATGGATATGCCAGTGAATCTTGGTGGGTGCACTATTTTTTGCCTTCAAAAAAGTTAGGGGAATTTTTCGTGAACCAGTCAAATACTGACATATAAGTATGTATTATTGCTCTGTAATTGTCATATTAGTTTCTAGAAGTAGGGAATTGACTCTAGAGCTCATTTTTTATGGAGATCCTGGGGTTAAATTTTCAAGAAATATGTATTTTTAATGATATAAATTATGTTATTTCAAATAATTCTCAAATTAGTATGTTGCCATCCAAATGCCAATTTAATCATGGGAATCTTTTGACAGAACATTTATTTCAAAATTAATTGGTAGGGGCTTCATTTAGAAAAAAATTCATCTTTTTAAGCCAGGAAAGAAGTCAATTTAAAGTCTATGTGCACAGATTGTTTAGCACCAGGAATTTTCAGCAATTTGGTTTTATTTGTGGTGAAACTGCATCAAAATGTTACTTTTGTAAGTGAAAAGGTTGTTCAGATAGTTTAAATTACAGAAATCACAGCACCTACCACTTTATACAGACAGACAGACAGACAGACAGACAGACAGACAGACAATATTCATTTATTTGACCATAGAGAGATACAGCATGAAATAGTTCAAAAATAATTACATATATACGGTCTTTGGAGACCCACATTAAGGCTACTGCTGCTATCATGTGGGCCACCAAGAAGCAAGCGTATAACAATAAATTAGACATCTGCAAAGGCTGTTGATTATCATATGATCAAAGTAACTTACAATGTATAATTCGGTTAACAGAGACAGGAAAGGATTTATATGTATACACAGGAGTTCACAAAAGGATAATAAATAAATAAAATATTGACAATCAGCATGATTATAGATTTTGACATGGTTAATAATATACTACGGTTTAGGCCTAAGTACTGTTGAGATTCCTACAGATGTAGCAATTCACAACAGAACAATTGTTGCTATAGATATTCAAATATGTTCTTTTCAGATAAAATTTCAGACCATAGATGGTGTGAGTTTGAATTTTGTCAATGATACATGAAGGGGCAGAGTTTATAATTGAGGGAAGTCTGATTCGAATTGCGCATTTAGAAGTATTGTATTTGAGACGAGGAACGGCTAGTAAGGAGCAATTCCTAGTTTGGTGGTTATGAATGTCACTATTACGCAGCAATGATATATTCTGGAATCTGAATTATTTGCCCTTCCGTACTGCAAAAGTGATCAAATGCTTCCATTGCGTTTTTGCATATCTGTGGTCATATCATGCACAAATCACAAGTCCACAAGGTTCAAAGATGAATTTTACTCACCGTCCATCAAATTGTATCTATTGGAATCAGGGGCGGACTGGCCCTATGGGCCAGAGGGCAATGCCCTGGGGCCCACCACCTCAGGGGGCCCACCAGCAACCTTAAAAAAAATCTAAATTATCAAAAATGACGCATATAGGGTAACATCAAAATCGACTTTTGGACCGGATAAGAATATCAAACAATCATCACTTAGGCCAAAATTTGATAAGCATAACCAAAAAATAAGCGATGGGCCCCTCTTCAAGATTTCCTAATTTATCCTATACCAGGCCAGGAGAGGCCTAGATATGCTTGAGTATTCATGGGCCGTCCCTCCTCCTAGCACAGCTGGCTACAAAATGCTTTTTTCATCTCGCTTGTCTTGGAGGACATGGGCCCCATGCACCCCACTTTCTGAATCCACCATTGTCTGACCTTTCATTAACGGTGTAATGTAGGAATGTAGATGTGTTTTACCGTGAGAATTTTCGCACAAGGCGCTAATTCTTTCATTTGTGATGTCAGACAAGCAAGGGGCCCCCTCCCAATGTTTTATGAGGATGATTTTGCCTAATTTTAGAGTATTGACCCTATTTGTAGTTTCAAATGAATATCATGCAGACCTGCACAGATAATGTACATTCTGCACTAGCTGTGGTTTTCAATGGAATGAATTCAATATGCAAGCTCCTAGATGCCGTTATTGCGATAACAGGGGCCCACCAATGACTTTGCCCAGGGGCCCGCCATGTGGCCAGTCCGCCCCTGATTGGAATGATACAGAAAAATTAACTTTGGCTTTTATAGCATATTGATTGTCTGTCCCATATTCCACTAGTTTGCAACAGATACCTCAATCATTCATTTGTACTACCTCATCCTTTTGGAAGCTGTTGAAACATTATGTAAAGGCCCTGAGACGTGATGACAACCAATTAAGATGCTGTACCAAGTAAAATAAGGTAAATGAAGATCTTTATAGCGCCTATATTATGCCGTTAGCTATTATCTTGCAATAAGGTGTTCATCATTCAAGGGACTGCTCATCTTCACTTTACAGAGACAACTCATACATGCTCAATAATCATATGGGTAACATATTTCAGCAATACCAGAGCATGGAGTAGGCTACAGGATATATTTTTAAGAACACATTTAATTTAAATGGTATTTCATTTCAAAATAATTGATATCTGTTAAAAATGCCTAGAAACCATTGTTATTAACATCTTTCAAGGTTAAACAATGTTTAATTTGACCAATATAGTCCAAAAACATTATAACTGACTAGCAGTGTACCCGTCTAAAGACAGGTAGAGGGTGCGTTGACATTATATTTTTTATTTAACCCAATCAGGAGACATGTGAATATGTCAACATGATTTCTCTAATAAGTGTTTATGGCAAATGTTAAAAAAAAAAGATTCTGAATCTCCCAGCCTCCTTGCTCTCCAATCAAGTGCACTTAGGGCCCATGGGTATATGTTGGACAGCTGTTTCAATTATGCTTTGCCTGATTTGGACAACTAAGTTTGGGTGAAGTTCTCGTCTTCTTATCAATGTACGTAGTGCATAAAAGCATGATGCAAATGCCCAATCCACCCGTCCTCTTTTGCTTCTTTGTTCTGTTGTCCATGATCATATTATTCCCATATCTATCAATCTATCTATGTATGATATATATCTTGAAATCTTCTTTGTTTCCTTCCTCCTTCCTTCCTTTTCCTCCTTTTTCCTACTTTAATCGCTGCCTTCCTTAATTCATTCCTACAGTCTTTCCTTCATGCATTAGGCCAACTTCATACATTCATTTCTTCCCTCATTCATTCTTTCCATCCTCCCTTATGGCCTTCCTCAATTGTTTCATTCCTGCCTTCCTCCGTCCCTTCCTTCTATAGCGTTTTAATTCTTTATTCCATAGGCCTACTTAAATTCATTGCCTCATTCATTCCTTCCCTCCCTCCGTTTGTCAAAATAGTGCGTCAAATTCTTCATTTGGGGGACTGTACAACATGTGCACTCATTCTGAGTGGATTATTTAATTGCAGCCCTAATTCCTTATACTAATCATTGAGAGACAAAAGGTATCAGGGCATGCAAATGGCTTCAGTCCATCTATAAAAAAGGTAAAAACTTTATTTAACGTCGTTGGTGACAATAAAACAATAAACACAAGCTATAAGCTTTTTACTGACAAGTTAAAATAACAGAACAAGATTAATTGATGAAGTTATATAAAGATGAAAATGATGAGTGAAATTAATTTACAGTTACGTTCTTACTTTGACACGTTACAGTCAAGTATTACAGAGAATTTCTGGGACATAGTAAAGATGATCCACATTCACATTGATTGAAATAGTTATTTCTCCTCAAGTCAGACTTGAATGATCATGCATCTGAACATTTCAAATGAGAGGGCAGAATATTCCTTAACGAAGGACCTTGATAACTAATTGACCTTTTACCATACTGAACTGTGTTAAAAGTGGGTTTGATGAGTTTGTCATTGTCCCGCATATTATATGGAGAAACTTTTTTCACAAAAAATGAACTTTCCAAAGGTGGAGCTAGGCCATGAAGTATCTTGAACACAAACTCTACTAAGTTATTTTTACGGGTTACATGTAGCATATTTTTACCTTTTTTTATGAGTAGGTCATTATATATACTCTCATAGTCATTGCAAACAAGTCTTAATGCTCTTTCGTTAAGTTTCTCAATTTTTCTGTCGTGACCTGCAGTGTATGTCTGATAGGCAATTGAACAATAAACGAAATTTGAAGCTATGAATGCCTCATAAATCCTTAGTTGTCCTTCATAGTCAACACACTATCTTTGAAGTGCATTTATTTGCCTCGCAGCCTTTTTGCAGATTAGTGATAAGTGATGATTGAAGTTTAACTTTTTGTCTATATGTAGGCCTAACAGTTTCACTACACTTTCTGATTTGATGGTATTCACATCAACATTGAATACAATTTCAGTACATTGTTTCTGCTAAAGCATATTGCCTGAAACTTTGAAGGATTAGCCTTCATGTAATTTACTTGAAACCAAGTGATGGCTGTTTCAGGCTGCTATATACAAGCATGGCTGCTATATACTGGCATATATGAAAAATCAAAGAAATGCCCAAGACGTGTATGTTTTGATATATTTGTCACAGATTCCATCCAATTTTACAGTTGATTACGAAAAGCATTTTCTCAAAATTCACAGTTATTGTTGGGTGTTGCTGGTTCTATAAGTTGTAGATTCTTATCTACTTATATCTTATGTGTAACTGCCAAAAGCACAAAGGGCCACCAAGCATGTATAACAATTTGTGATCACTCCTGTTGATGTATGTTAATTAGAGTTTGTCATGTGATTTTGGAATAGGCTCCCACTAGTTAATCATTTCTTCAAAATATGCAAATACCCTAAAGGAAAAAATTATTTGCATGCCACGACATTATCAAAATAAGTGAGATGTACAAGGTCAACTATTGCATTTGCACCATATCTATAATGTTATTTGCAAAATGACCCTGCTTCTGCAATCTCCAAATTCGAATTGCATACGCTTGTATTGTCTTATAGGGTATTATTGGTATGCACACGTGTGGTTGCAGGGGCTATCCCAGATAAAATGCTTACTCTGACACTGTGTTGAAACTATAACACTCAGTTTTGGAGGATCCACTTTGGCTAGAAGCAGGGAAATCTGAGTACTTTGAAAAATTGTGAAGCTGTTGATGAACATCTATGTTCACAATTGATTGTGTTTATGCAACAAATTTTATGGCGATTTACACAGCCAAATTGTTGAGTTTTGTTTGATAAATTTATATAGCTGCGCTGCCTAGTGCCTACCCCAAGCCCAAGGTCTCGTTTCCATGGCAACAGAAAAGTAAGTTAAACATTGGCCACAGAGGAAATATTTTCAAAATGAATGGCTATACACCTGAATTGCGCACCTTGAACATTTCATTCAAGTACATGAAAGAGAAATCAGCGTTTCAGCACAGCGCAACGCATTTGTGAAAGCCATGAACGGAGCTAAATTTGGTGAACAGCATCACACGGCGCCTGCAACATTGATGCGCATGCGCACTCGCTCGTTCTTTTCTTCAAGTCGTTTCATGAAGAAGCACGTGTTTGGATAATCGTCGGTCTTTTGCTGATTTGTGTAAAAAGTATTGGACTCTCAGAGACTTATCAACCATCATTTTCAAAATCTCACAGAGATCTATCGATGGCACTACGGATCGTATCTGTACGACTGACGAAAGAGAAGTTTGAAAGAGAAACATGTTTTGGTCATGACAGAGAGGACAATCAAATCTGGACAGCCTCGAGTGCAGCACTGTTTATTGGCCAATTACAACTGTGGGCTTAGGGCTTATGTATTGCTTGCTAGACCACGTGGAATTTTTTGCTGACTCATGCCCATGATTATCCAGTGCTACACCTAGTGGTCGAAGCATGGCACTAATTTTCCGATGTCATGATTCAGAGCCAGGTTCATCAGCAGCTGTCAGGCTTTGTCATGCGGCGTATAAGGTGTCTAATTAGCTTTCCAATGGTACAGAAATGTCTTGGAGCATGGCATAAAAAATTGGGGAAAGAAAAGATAACCTGATAGTACTACAGGTTATAAATTAGAAATTGAATGGGCCAAGGCCTTTATGTCTCCAATTATAGATGAATTACTCATACAGATCAGAATATTAACTCGCAACGTGCAGCTGTTACTAAAAAATCTGAAGTTGGAAAGGACAACATCAAGTAACTTATCCAATTTTTCAAGTATGTACACATCAAACTAATCAGTTTGTCATTCAACACCAAAAGGTCTAGTCTAAATTCAAATTAAACTTCAGTTATCAATTATTTATTTCCACACCCGATCACCACTATTTAGTGATCAAACACTTTAATTTTAAAATATATTTCTCAAAATCTCTACACATGTTGATAACCATCTAACTGCCAAATGTTTTACTACTAAACATTATTCAAAATTTTCAATCATCAAAATCTAAAAATCACATTTAGTTTAAATTTAGATTGTCAATGTCTTAGTAGTTACACACATTCACAACTCTTTCGGGTCATTTAAGTTTACTTTGGGCCTACCAATTATTTTTACTGAGGGCCTATCAATTCTTTTACCTAGGGCTTAACAATTAATTTTACTTTGTGCCAAACAATTTATTTTACGTAGGCCCTTACAATTAATTTCACGTAGGGCCTAACAAGTAATTTTACTTGGGCCTGCCCACACCGGTCCTGATGGGGCGTAAAACACAAACTCACTCACTTGGGCCTGCCAATTAATTTTACTTTGGGCCTATCATTTAATTGTACTTAGGGCTATCAATTTATTTACTTACAGTCTAAAAATTGATTTTACTGAGGGTCTCTCAATTTCTTTTATTTGGGGCTTATCAATTAATGTCGCTTAGGCCCTAACAATAAAAAAATAGGGCCAATCAATTTTATTTTGCTCAGGCCCTAACAACAAATTTTACTTGGTGCCTATTGATTAATTATACTTAGGGCCAACAATTAATTATACTTAGGGCCTGTTAATTAATTAGATCTTATTTCCTTTAAATTTAAACTTAATTGTGAATTCTTTGGTATTCACTCACAACTTTTTTCCCTTTCAATTAAATTAACTTTGGATCTATCAATTAATGTTACTTTTTTCCCTTTCAATTAAAGTTACTTTGGTCTATTAAGTAATGTTACTTAAGGCCTAACAGTTCATTTTACTTATCACCAAAATAATTAATTTTATGTAGGGCCTAACAATTAACTTTGTTAAGGGGCCTATCAATTAATTTTACTTAGGGCCTGTCAGTTAACTTTACTTAGGGCCTATCAAATTATTTTTACTTAGAGTCTAACAAATTATTTTGCTTAGGGCCTATCAATTACTTTTGCCTTATCAATTTCTTTTACTTAGGGCCTGACAATTAGTTTTTCATAGGGCCTATCATATTAATTTTACTCAGGGCTTAACGGTTTTACTTAGTACCTATCAATTAATTTCACTTAGGGCCAACAAGTAATTTTACTTAGGGTCTGTTAATTGATTTAAAGTCAAACACTTGATCACCAACCAAAACCATCAAAATCACAATTAAATGTATTTATTTTTCTTTAGGCCTATTTACGCCTAATTTTCTTAATAACATGCAATCACAACTACATTAAATTTTGATCTTAGGCATAACAAAACATTAACTCAATTACATAATTTAAACAGATTTTCAAATTTATCAAGTAGCTTGGATGTCATCATTATTAGGCTATTTACCCATCAACCCAAACATAGCCGTTAGGGTGATGCAGATTGCGCACAAAAAAATTAACTTTTGAATTTTCAACGGGGCGCCCCCCAAATATGTTCCTATATATGAAAAAAAAATTCAGTAAAAGTTTGAGCCAAATTGGACAAATTTTAGAGGGTGCTACCGCAATTTGAAATTTAACATTGTACTGCAATGGGTGAAATCCCAGTTTTATGGGTGATAGGTGAAGGAAGTGATCCTACCGCTAGAGTGTTGGTAATTTTTTCTTATTTAAGCTTTCCACTATTCTCATCACAAATCCATTCATATTTTGCCAATATCCGGTCATTTCAGGCTACAGGGCACTCCTAAAGCAACAAATTTTGCCCGATTTTTACAGCATTAAGGTTAGATGCGGTATTGAATAACATAATCAGGAATATAGGTACACAAATTAAAGTTACACCATCTTATTAAGCAGGAAAAGAGCTTTAATTTGAATACCAACATTACTATGTTGCTATATTCTACAGTATTACAGCAGTGCTTTGAATATTGGGAATTTTCGCAAATAATTGTTAATGACAAATAAGCTAATTCAGCGGGGTCAGATGGTCAGAGTATAGCAGTGTGGGTATTCAAATTAAAGCTCTTTTCATGCTCCATCTATTGAAGCAACTTACATTTCTGTAACATTGAAACTCGTAATGTTATTAAATACCGCGAATTTGGTATATTTTTATTATTTTATCTTTGTAAATCTGGTGGTAGCAGCATGGAGAAGTCAAAAATAATCCAAATTTGCATTGATCCGCTGTTCTTACAACCAGACCCAAAAATTATGACCATGCCGCATTGGTTTGGTTCACCAGGTATAGTTGAACTCGCTACATGCCAAATAATTGGATATTTTTGTATTGAATACTAATGTTAACTTTCATGATGCGGTAGCACCCTCTAATTTTTGTCCGATTGACCTCAAATTTTTACTGAAATTTTTTTTGATATAATGGAACGACTTCAGGGGGTGCCCCATTAACATTTCAAAACTTTTTTGCATCACCCTAATAGCCGTAATATCTTAAGGAAATTATTTTATTTTCAAATCCACACACTTAGGGTAGTATTACTCACAGAATCTTTTTGAATAAAGATACTAGCTGATTTTAGCCGGAGTACATCCTACAATAATAAATGACTTTTGACTTTCAACATGTTGTGCTACTGTGGATTGCTGAGTGTTTACAAAAGCAAATTCATGTTACCCGTCAGCGGAATGCTGTGGGGGGAAAATAATCGATCTGCGGGAGTGTGACATAGGCCTACTCAATTCGGATCAACACTATTTTGAAACCAGCACATATTCAATTCCGGTCAACTTGTAACAACAAAATAGTCAATTCTGGTGACACCTACGTTGTGACCTGCACATATTCCATTCTGGTCACCACTATTTCTTGGCCAGCACATCATATATTCCGGTTACCACAGTTAGATGAATTTTGTTTTGATATGTTGCTCTGCTGCGGAATGCTGAGAGCTGTATATATTCTAGTAAAGTACAAGTTGATGGAATCTTACAATTATCCTGCAAGAATGTTTGACTTTAATATTTGGCTTTACTGCGGAATGCAGAGATCTGTGCACTAAAGAGGGTGTGTACTCCGATTATAGATGTGAGGGAATTACAAGCACATAAAGGCCTACAGTTTCAATATAATGTTGTATGGTTCCATTAGAAAAGACTATGAGAATAGGGCCTAATTTCCTTTTTATGACATGACAATAAGCATGTCTTCATGTATGTTACCGTCAGCGGAATGCTGTGGTAGATACAAATTTTTATCACGTCCTACCCGTGTCCTGTGCGGGGGGAGAGAAGGCCCCGGTCCCAGAGCCGGTGGGCGGCCTGCCGCTTGGGTGTTGCGTTCTAAGAGTCGGTCTTAAGTGACTGTGTGTGGGCCGTGGGGGGTACCTGCCACCGGTCTCCCGGTGGGGAGTCCCCGGTCTCCCGAGGGCGAGGTTCAAAGAGTAGGCGCTGTCCTTTTGCCTCCGCCCCCCCTCGCACGCACTCTGGCTCGCGCCTTCTAGCGTCAATCTCCGCGTCGTCGGACAATGGCTGGACCTCCCCCCTCGACGACGTACATATTCAATTTCGGTCACCACTATTTTGTGACCATTACAGTCAATTCCGGTCACCACTATTTTGTGACCATTACACAGTCAATCGGTCACCACTATTTTGTGACCATTACATGTTCAATTCCGGTCACCACTATTTTGTGACCATTACAGTCAATGCCGGTCACCACTATTTTGTGACCATTACATATTCAATTCCGGTCACCACTATTTTGTGACCATTACAGTCAATGCCGGTCACCACTATTTTGTGACCATTACATATTCAATTCCGGTCACCACTATTTTGTGACCATTACATATTCAATTCCGGTCACCACTATTTTGTGACCATTATTTATACGTTTCCGGTCACCACTATTTTGTGACCACCATATTCAAATCCGATCACCACTATTTTGTGATCACCATTCCGTCAATACCAAGTCGCTGCAATGTTCTGGAAACTGTTCTAGATAATGGTGTTCGCAGATGCCAAAACATCGTCCAAGAAAGAAGGCGTTCTTCACAGCACTTAAGCTGCCCATTGACAAGATTCGTTCCATCTAAGGCTTCTTCGCCCACATCATGGAGGGCAACGCCAGGATCAGCTTGGCAGGTGACTCCGAGGGCACCCTCTTCTGCGAGACAAAGAAATGACCAGAGGACAATCAGTCGCTTGCAGAAGCGAGTTGCTGAACTCGAGACCTCTCTTAGGAGTCCTGTCAGGGAGAGTGTCGGCTCAAGTCAGTCAACCCTCGAGAGATTATTGTCCACACGGGCAATTGGCACTTATTGGCACAAGCGAGGTACCAATGTGAATCCTAGGATGTGGAGTTAAAAAGGCAGCAGGTCAACGACAGAAACATCTACACTGATACAAGAGTGGAGCTTTACAGTCACCACTCGGGCAGTTGCTTATAATGTGCAGCCCCTTTAGTAAAAACCAACAGATTTAGCCAAGTATTAAGTCAACCGTGTGGACCCTGGTTTAGGTCCATTCACCCTGCAAAAGTAGCAAGCTCCAGACATTGCAACACGCACATAAATCTTCCTATTTCGCTCGGAGACCCTGCCACGGGAGTCAGAGAACCCAGAAGAAATGGCAATAAAGCCCTGGGCTTGGGCAAATTGAAAACGACAACATGGCGGCGGTTTGTCGCTGGGCTCATCAAGGGTCCATCGGGGAATGTTAACCAGCTATGTGGAATTAAGCTCTCGCCAACGCTGGTGCCTTACCATCCGGCCTACAACCAAGGAAGATGATTATGGACAGTGAATAAGTCAATGCTTAATTATTCCTTGATCCTTGCATTGGAGGCCAGTAATAAGCACCCATTACGTCGTTACAGACTCTTTCTATGACTCTTATCAATGCCTCATTCTTATCCAATAGGAGTTTTCTCCATAATGGCATTTATCACACCATAGCGCAAGAGTTTCCTGTAAGTCACCTAGTCTCCATCCCTACATACAAACGCTGTCACCATAGTCAGGCACTCCAAAGCCCCGCAGACAATTCAAGGCAAAAAATTAAGGGCAACCAGGTGTGCCGTGTCTGCTTATTATGGGATTACAAGTCGAAAGGACCAGGATAACTCTCTTTGGTGAAGAAGAAGGGCTCCCAATCACTCTTACGCTGGTAATGACTACATATCGGCGGATGGCTGAGATGTCTTATTTCTCCGACCATGTGAGTCGTTGTAAGTCCAATGCTTCCTTAAGTAGTACCCTGTTGGCGGAATGTCACAGGTGACAATGTGTGTGTTCGGATATTTTCTCTTCTCCCCTCCTCCTGCTCTCTCCCTTTCTTGGCGCAACCCATGCGATGGGTTGTTTGGCGGGTCTCCTTGTTCCCACCAAGACGGGAGAGATCACGCACAATTGACTGTGCCAAAGGACATATTTGACAGTGTTTATGAACTCTATACTCAAGACTTTACATTTTCTATTAATTCAAAGGTGATTAGTTACCCATGACTAACCTGACGGCGGAATGACGCAGGTCTGTTAATGCTGGGAAGAATTCATGTTCCAATGTGGTTCATATGGTTTTTATTACTACAGTTAATTACATTTAATAAACAGTTTAATCACCTTTCCGTGTCGGAGTTCTAACTTTCACAAAGGTCTGCTACAAAAATTGGTCAAAATTTCCTGAACACCGCTCTTGTGCGAAAGAAGACATTATGCTTTACCACTGTGGACAGGCCTAACAACAAAAGAGAGAACAGCCTAAGTCATGACAAACACAAAACTCCACATATTCTATACCCCTCCCCCAGGCCTAGTAATTTATGATTAACAAGCATTCTGTCGTTTTCTCAACGTTTACCCTGATTGGGTTATATGGCCAAGTCCACCATATTGTTATTCATACATAAAAACTTTGATTTAGAGCTCTTTGCAGATTGGCGGTCCATTGCAAAAACAAATTTTATTCTTTTCAATAAGCAAGCTTTGCCACATCATTCACAGTTACCTGTTGGTTTCCTAATCTTCTTATTAGATGAGTACCATTAGTCAATTAGTTAGTTTATTTATTGACACCTGTGCTGCTAGATATGATATGCACTGAATCTATTAAACCATAAACTGACACAAACAAATTTTTAAAACATTTTTAAGCCAGTGACCTCACAAGTCCAACTTGAAAGTTTTAAGTTTTGAAACTATTTGGACCGCTAATACGCAAAGATCTGTAAGCCATAGCTTATATTTATAAAGCCTCTGTTGCACCATTGCGCCTTACCAACATCAGTATTCACTATTCAAATTCATACCTGACAAATAATATGTCAATCTCATGAATATCAATGAATATTTATTGATGAATCACTTTAACATCATCATAATGACAGATCAACCCACGAGGCCCATTGCGAAGCTCATCCTTTAGTTTGCGTGAGACTAATAACGAGTTACCAATGACAAAAATACCTGTGACTGAGCAAATATTCGCACTTAACAGTGAAGCAAATAGCATAGCACATGATACCATAAGTAGGCCTAAACATACAGTGCTGCTTGTAATTTAGTGAAACGGGTGATATTTTTTCATTAAGCTATATACAGCGGGTTCCAAATTATTATGCAAGTTGGTTCATTTAATGATATCTAAAAAAAAAACTAAACAAATTTTTTAAATCCTTCCCACATAACAATGTGTGTTCCATGAAGGCAATATCCTCTAAGTTTCGTCCAATTCTGCATGTTCTGGTGGTGCAGTGAGGAGTTACGTCACAGAGCGGCCATATACCCTGTTCTTAATTCGATGTTCCAAATTATAATGCAAATGTAAGAAAAAGTGATCTAAAACTACCAAAATGATCTTCTCATCCTCTGAACACTTACCTCTTAATGTTTATTGTAAAATAGAACCTTCACTCCAAAAATGGATGCTTTAATGATGAAGAAATCAATGTTATTCCCATGTATTGAAATAACATTGAAATGACGAACTTCTTGCATTAAAAAGCTTCTCCAAGACAAACAAAATTTTTTATCATTATGAAACTCTCTCTCTGGCTTCCTTGGGTTTTGAACCCTTCCCAAAATTAAAGAGAAGCCATTTCGACCAATAAACATAAACAATATCTTTAAATGAAAATTATGGAGATCGGGCTTGCATTGACGGAAATGCTAATTCAATGGGAAAAAGAAGCACACATTTTTGACATATTGTTATGTTTTGTGGAGATTGGAGAAAGAGAAATTGGTTCATCTCAAGTATTCTTTACACAGGACAACATCATAGTCTCAAAGATATTTTGTAATGTGAATTGGTTGTGATATGACATTTTTAAAAACAACAGGGGCTTTATATCCAAGAAAATGGTCATTTCAATGTTATTGCAATGAAGAGGTTTATAATGGCTTTCTTGGTCATGAAAGCAACCATTTTTGAAATTAAGGTTCTATTTTACATTAAACATTAAGAGGTACGTGTTTAAAGTAAAGGATTAAAAGATCATTTTGGTAGTTTTAGATCACTTTTTCTTACATTTGCATAATAATTCGGGACATCGAAAAATGGGGTAGGCCTATGTGGCTGCTCTGTGGCGTAACTCCTCACTGCACGACCAGAACTGGACTAAACTTATGGGATACTAGAGGACCCCCATGATTCTTGGAATAAAAAGATAGGCCTAAAAATGAGTAGCAGTGTGCATGATTGTGGTTTATCATTGTGACGCTGGCATGCGTTGCCCTCCAGTGTAAATGGATGATTGGAAAGGTGTTGCTGTCTGGGGAGTGGAGGATTAAAAAAACTGCTGTAGGTGCAGAACTCATGGATGTTAAGTTCAGTGAAGGTAAAAATCGCTAAAGGAAGAGTAAAGAGGAAGTTTTATGTATGACATGGCCTGATCCATGGAGAATTGAGGATTCCTATGCAGAAAGGAAAATCATGCAAAAACCGTAATCCTATATTATATTTTTGTTGTATAATATGGGATAGGATATCTGGAATTAGCCAGTGGATAGGGGAAAGTAGAAAGGATTGCAATTGTGTAGTTTTGTGAAGTTGGTTGTTATCCTTATTTGTAACAAAGAAGCTGTTGTGTATTGTTTATTTGATGGGTCCGTCTTCTGAGGCCAGGGAGAACAATGCACTACTACTACTGCAGGCACGTGAATAGAGGTGTGTGGATAGCATTAATTTGTGGATAGGGTGTTAGAGGTGACAGATAGTTCTGTAAAGATAAAAATCTGTGGAGACTGTGAAAAGATGAAGATTGATGTATAGCACGGCCAGATCCATCAAGAATTGGCGATTTGTATAGAAAAAGAAAATCTGAGCAAACAACAAAAATATAATATAGGATTGCCTTCATGGAACATACACTTCAACCTCACCTTACGACCACCTCTCTAATACGGGCACCTCGCAATTACGGACATTAAGGCATGGAACCGAATATTTTCCCTTTCTTTTATGCTTATTAAAACCTCTCCAATGCGGGCACCTCGTAAATACGGGCAGTTTCTGGGGGTACAAAATGGCTAATCTGACCTCACCTATTACGGGCAATGGGGTAAAAAGCAGCTGATAGTGTATTATCAAGCAGAAATGCGTATCGGCGACCCTCTGTCTGGCCGTGTGTTTGCTTAACTTCAATACAAAGACAGGTAGCACATTGACCAAAAGCGAATTAGCAAGCCAATTGAATTAAGCCATGTAAGTTAAGAGATAGATCTATGAAAAAGCACAATTGCACTTAGGCCGTTAGGGCCAATAAGCTAAGTTTAAAGTAATCCAATTCATTCCTGATTGGTATTGACGGTCAAGTTCTGACACTGAGGCAGGGACGGACGCAGGGGGGGGGGGATTGGGGGGATGCATCCCCCCCCCCCACCAGACCAAAATTTATATATTTTTAATTTTATCCGCGTGCAGTCGCGTTATGTCGCGAACTATGCGTTCCGCAACGCGAAAGCCCAATAGACCCCCCCACCGGAATTTTCTGGATCCCCCCTGCACTGAGGTTTTCTAAAGTGCAATTTTAGGCCCGACCCAGTGTTCTGAATTGCCATTGAGCTTTATCTCATAAAAGATATTCAAAACTTCAAGCCTTCATGAACTTTTTAAAGATACAGGCCTATATGACAGTGATTATGGAATCTATGGACTCTCTTATAATATTCTTTAAAAATGATAAATCAATGAATGGCCAGTAAGCGAAATGAACTTAAAAAGAAAGAGGACATTATAATCATGGTCAACACCAATTGAACAACTAGAGATGACTTTGATTATGACGTGTTTTATTTATTTAATTTTGTAATTCCAGCTTGTGAAGTTTTAAAAATGCACTTCACACCTGTTGTTTCGGAGAGCGCATGGGCAGTGATAAGCCAACACCCCTAGTGGCACCAGTACTGCTGATAAGCCAACACCCCTAGTGGCGGCCGCTTCCAGCGACCCCTGGTGGTCACTTTGCGAAAATGTACAACCTCTTCATTACGACCACCTCGCTATTACGGCCACAATGGCTTGGAACCACTGGTGGTCGTAATGACAATGACATGACAATGACAATGACAAAAACTTTATTAATCCTTATTCAGGAAACTCGTTTTGCAGACATGAAAATCAAATAGTATAACAGAAAAATGTAAAAACATGTAAAAACATAGGCCTATATATAACAACAAAAACATATGAGGTATGACTAGAATACAAAAATTATGACTTGTTAAATAAACGAATAGCAGATGGCACAAACGATTTTTTAAAACGATCTGTTCTACAAAAAATTGAGTTAAGTCTAATGCCTGAGGGAAGAAAACGAAAAAAGGTATTTAAAGGATGATTAGAGTCATTCATAATAAATTTAACTTTCTTTTTCATGAAACATGTGTACAATTCACTTGTGTTGTCTATTTCATTACATCCCAGTCTTCTAGCTGATTTTATAATTCTATCAAGGTTGTTGACATAGAGAGGTTGAAGTGTACATTGTTATGTTGGAAGGATTTTAACCAAGTTGCATAATAATTTGGCACCTCGGCTGTACATGTAAACGTATCCAACCTTTCTACTTGTGGGAGCATGGATTCTCATCCAAAGCGATGGAAACATATCTTGTCATAAAGGAAGATATTCGAGGTTAATGGCACAAAAATGATCACTTACTTCCTTTGCTCTACAAACAGTAACATACAGTATATGGGTCAACATCTTAGATAAGTAAATGAAAAATTATTCCTCTTGAAATTATATTGTCCTTGTGATTCATTTACTTATCAAAGGTCTGTCACTCATATGTAACTCTGAATACAGCAGAGACAATTTGCAGCCTTTTCAAGCCCATTAAATTTTGTTTCCGTCACAAGTAAAATATCAGCCTCTGCGACACGATGTTTTCATGTCATTGGTGTAGAGTTCATGCTCACACAAGCCGCTTGGTTTGGGATGTTATGCATTGACCCAAACGCAAAACATCGCCTTTTCACTAACTAACCATTGCCTCATTTAGGGGAGGGGGACCCCATGTTTCATACTAAGTACCTTTCCTCCCCCCCCCCTCCCATGTTTCTCTTGCAAAAATCATGCAAAAATATACAAATATCTGGAAAAACGCATTTAGCCTGGTTAATTAATCCGGATGAACACAAAACTTCTGAAATTATAATCCTGTTGACATGTCATTATTGTTATCATTGCATCACCTGTAACTGTCATCTTGGTAATTTGCACGAACATTAAGTGCAACGCCTCATGAAGCAGTCCAGCAAATGTTTTCACGGTCTTACAAGTCGTTTATTGTATTTACGAGGGGCGTTCAGAAAGTTCTGACCAATTAATTTTGCAGACCTTTCTCTTTCAAGCAGCTGAGTGAAACGTTCACAGAACTATTATCTGGTTTGCCACTATCTATTTTGAAAATATCACATCTGTAGGAAATGTTAAAATTACTTTTTAGTTGCCATGGATGACTCGGTGCACCCAGCCCAGCTTAATTTCTTTCATACAATCCAATGCTGTAGCAGTGTAATAATCACAAAAGTTGACTTGAAAATGGAAAAACAAAACGACCAAAAATATATCTTAAGATCCTAAAAGTATTCCAGAGTTTCTTTCATTGCATTCCAGACAAGTATGCAGATATTTAACCCCTTTGCTGAGGCAATCAATGAGGCCCTTCAAACTGTGCAGTTTCTGAAATTGGGTGTTTTATTTTTTGGGCTCATATTAAGATTTTTGTATGACCAAAAATTATGTAGGACATGTCTGGCTATTATGGCAGACGACATCATGTTATGGGTCCTGAGGTTCTTAAGCAGTGCCTGTTTGCAGTGAATTGTTTCAGCCACAGGCTGATTTCACAATGGCTTAGCAGTTCTAGAGATAGAGAGAAAGGTGTATGGTTCAAGTGCCACCTGGTTGAGTGCAAATATAGAAAATTTATTAAAATTGCTCAAGGAGCAGCCTTTCACAATATTCGTGTAGGTTCTGTGAGATAATAGTCTTTCAGCTACACTTAGAGATGATTTTCATCCACTGCACTGCATTTAGACTCACATTAATCCTTGTTTAGCCAATCTTACCCATGTGTGCACCCATATCAGCATACATCACAAGGGAATTCCCTTTGACAGCCAATCAGAATTTAGGAGACCACAGAGCCATCTGTTGACTAAACTGGAACCTCAGTCTGCCCTTTGATGAGCAAACTATAGCCTGTTTCCCAGCCACCACAAAACAGGCCTGGTGGCCATGTGATATCCCAAGAATACTATTTATAGCAACTTCCGCAAATATAACCGCACACAACGTTCATCATTTTCCAATAGGGGGCACTTGAACAATACACCTTCGTATAATACAACAGAATAAGGGCAAAGCATGTGATCATTGCATGTGTTTCATCCAAAACGCCTGAACTGAAGCGTTTTTGAAAGCTGATGGAAAAGGTATTTTGCAATTATTTCAGCAAATCAGTTTGAAATATAAATATTTGTCTGGAATGAAATGGAATATACCTTGAATTTGAAAGCCTTAAAGTAAACCCTTAATGATAAAATCCTATGCTAAATATTTCTGGTTTTACATTCATTATAGTATAAACTTGTGATGAGGGAAATTTCTGACTAGTTTATTAAAGTACCGTATTTGTTTGATTAGAGTAGGTCGGGGCAAGAAGGCCGGGTTAGGTGAGAGGCCCCCCAGGGTTATATCTACATTTTTGGTGCTTTTTCTTATTGACAGGATTGAAGCTGGAGGCTTTAAAAATTAGATAACGTCACCAATTTTCAGGGCAAACAGCACCAAACCATAGTAGTAATTAAGGAAACAAAAAAAAACGTGCATGGTCTATGTAACTTCGATTAATTCTTTGAAATTGGTTGACAGAAATAACTTTGGAAATCTTTAAAAGTATAATGGATATATATCTGCATTGCTTCACTTTACGACCATCAGATAAATATTATAGCAATATTATAGCAACAACCTGGTTGAACCATTCCAGTCAGCATATCGGCAAGGACATAGCACTGAGACTGCACTACTTCGAGTACACAATGATGTGATCTGTGCTATCGGCAAGAAAAAGGCTATTCTGCTGCTGTTACTCGATCTCTCAGCAGCGTTTGATACAGTTGACCATCAACGCCTACTACAGACCCTCAGTGACCTTGGTATCGGCGGAACTGCATTAACATGGTTAACATCGTACTTGAGTTCCAGGTCACAAGTCATCAGGATTAAGGGCACTAAATCAGATCCAGTGTGTCTTGATTGCGGAGTCCCACAAGGATCTGTGTTAGGGCCGATTTTATTTACAATTTACACATCATCTCTCGGGGCTCTCCTCCGTAGTAATGGCATTAACTACCATCTATATGCTGATGACAGTGAATTGTACCTCAGCTGCAAGGTTGATGAGCTTGATGTTGCCGTTAGTCGACTGGAATCATGTTTATCATCTGTTCAGGCATGGATGGCTCATTATTATTTAAAGATGAATGATGACAAGACTGAGCTGCTGGTGATCTCTTCAAAACAAGCTGGTCAAACAATTAGTGTTCCATCCTTGCAGGTCGGAAGCCACAGCATTGCACCAACATCTACCGCCAAGTGCATCGGTGTCACTATGGACTCTCACCTTTCTATGGATGCACATATCTCATCAGTGTGCAGATCATCATATTATCATCTTCGTAACATTGGATACCTAAAGCGATATCTTGATCAAGAGTCCTTGGAAACTATTGTGCATGCTTTTATTACCAGCAAACTTGATTATTGCAATGTTCTGTACAGTGGTTTACCATCAGCCCAGATAAACAAACTCCAATCAATACAAAATGCAGCTGCCCGCATACTAACTGGGTCACGGAAATTCGATCATATTACTCCGGCTCTGCGATCCTTACATTGGCTGCCTGTTCAACAAAGGATCAAGTACAAATCATTGGTGATCATTTATAAGACTGTGAATGGTGTGGCTCCTGGTTACCTGAGAGAGCTGTTACAGCCTTATACTCCTGCCCGCAACCTTCGATCCCAGAACTGTAATCTTCTCAGAGTGCCATTTACAAATTCCAATTTAGTCATGACTCGTGCATTTAGTTTTTATGGTCCAAGACTCTGGAATGAACTGCCTCATGATCTTAAATCTTCACCTTGTCTTAATGTTTTTAAACGTAAACTTAAAACTTATCTTTTTATTGAATATTTTGACTAAAAGTTTTTAAGTACTTATTTAAATTTATATGTTTTTATATTTACAATCTTAATTTTTACATGTTATTATACACCTATTTATTGTAATCAAGCGGTTAGAGCAATTGTGGAATTTTCGCTTTATAAAATAAATTTATTATTATTATTATTATTATTATTATTATTAAATATGATTTGGATCATGTTTTTTTGCATTTTAGCTCAAAATATAGAGGTCAAATTAAAATATCTTGGTTTGGGGCGAGAGGCCCCACATGGTATGGGGCATAAGGCCCCCTTCACTGAGGCCTCGAAGCTGCTTCAGGAACCATTTAATAATGTGTACTTTACCTTAAATCTTGAAAAATAGCTAATTGAAATTGAAAAAAAATTGGCCGAAATTGAAACAGGGCAAAAATATATTAAAAAATAAATGTATGAACAGAAAAATTCAGAAATTCAGAAAAAGTGAATAGAATGCCTTAATTATGATAGAAGAACCCCAAGAAATAACTTTCAAGCTGAATGCGCACGCAAAAAAAATTGCCATAGGATTATAATAGGGGGGCTTCTTGCCCGATGGGTGGGGTAAGAAAGCCAATTTAAATTTTTTACAAAAAGGGCCGTAACTCCTTTATTAAAATTGGTAGACATTTGTTTCACTAGTAATAAGTAGAGTCAAGTGATCCCTTCCTGACAGCATAAGCATTAAAATAATCGACCACAAAAAGTACGTCAAATTGCACCTTACAGTGCACTTTTTAGCTTTGCCCGGGACACACCAACTGAAGATTACAAAAAGTTTATGAAAAAATATAGAAACATCCAATTGCCTCTTTTCTGGCTTCATAAGATTCCCAACAAATCAGGGAACAGTAATGCATTGCAAGTGTGATCTAAATTCATCTCTTTTTCCTGTATTTGAAAGTTGTATGCAAAAATTGTATGTGCCGAGCCCAGACGGGACACCAAAACTTTCCCTAATTGCAATCATGTGTCACTCATTATTTCAAGGCCAGTGATCAATGGATCCAATTACTGCTATTCACATGATAGAAGACATCTTTGCCTTTCGTATGATCCATAATACTGGCAAAAATTCCATCAAGGGGTTGAGATATGACAATGTATGTGCACACTGGCCCAAAACTGAAATTTTACCAACTCACGGTACTGGACCATTAACAAAATAGTATAAAACACAGGCGAAAAGAGAGTAAATTGAATTCTCCCAGACCATGTCTTTCAAATCTTGTGATTTTCCAAAGGGAGGATTCATAACCCCAGTCACACGCAAATGTAACACAAATACAACACACTGTCTGTCATTCTAACACATATGCAACACAATGTCTGTAATGCTGACACAAATACAATTAACGCAATGTCTCTCATGCTGACACAAATGTAGTTTGCAACACACTACAATGTCTTATCTGTCATGCTGACAGAAGAAAAATAACTATTGTATAAATAACCTGGTGGCTTTAACATGAAGCCCATAAATCTAAATTACCGAACCTATCTTTTTAAATAGGCCTACTATATTATCAATGTCTCAAATTGGATTATTTTATAGGACATCAGTGTCTCATCAGCAGTCAATATTTTGATTAAATTATCTGGGTTTTTCTTAAATGCTGCCATATCGCCAAACTTTTTCAAATCTACTTTTGGCGAAAGCGATTGTTTTGTTGACGTTGGAACTTTTGGATGTCTCAGAAATGCACTTTCTCGATAAGAAGGTTCCTTTAACCGGAGAAGATATCGTTCTCCCATTGCTCTAAGAAGATTACATCTCTTCGATTTTGTTCGGCCATGATTGAATGTAGGGAGGATAACAATCCTTTTCAGTGAATTTGCAATTTTAAAAGCAAGACTTAAAGCTGCTCTCTCTTGATTCCTATTAGAATCCAAAGGATTTGAGTACATGATGTATTTGTTGTCAGTGCTTGTGTAATAGCCATTCGTGTCAACAACCCACAGTCCCATTTCTTTGAATCGATAGACCTTTATCCTAAATCCAACCACATAGTTATTGTGAACAATGACACACTTACTGCAATTGTAATCACTGGGAAAATCATTTACATTAAAATATATAAACCCAGGAAGAAATTTTTTGTAATCCAAAAAGACATACTTGATGCTCTTTGTCCTTTTCATACTCTTGAGCAAGCGATTCATAATATTTTGGTCATTATCATAAGATCTTCTCGATTGCTCTATTGATTTCTTTTGTAATTCCATCGCGGCTTTCGTTGGTTTTATCATATAGAAGCCGCTGTTGGCTTCAAATTTGTCCTTTGTGTTGTCTTGAATGATGAGATCGCAGTCTGTACATGTTAGGTGTGGCATAGGGTTCTGAAGGAACACAATATCAGCATCACTAATGATAACATTGTAACCCAAATGCAGAAGATCCAGACTCAGCTCTGTCTTGATTATCACCTTTCGATTGAACTGAATGGTGCCAAAGGGACTGAGCTTTCCACCCTCAACATTCTTTTTAGCAACGAGACATTGGTTTGCTTCTGGTGGTAGCAGAGTCTTGGCTTTTTCATCCGTGCAGACAAATAGATAATTAGTAATTCCAAATTTGACCAATGAAGATTCCCAGAAGTTCAGAACCATTTCCATATAGGCAGAATCAATGAGCAAAATCATTATGGTTTTGTTCACAGAATGATATGCTGCATACGAAGCCAGCTGGCTTTTGAAATCCTTCTTGATGTTACTTTTTGTGACTGGAGGCTCTACAGTTGATTCAATCTTTCTTGTGGTTGCCTTTGTGTCCGGAGCCCTGGCCATTGGTATTTCTGCTCTCCTTGCACCGTTAAACAACTTTAAAAGGAGTACAACAATCGTCATCACCGATAACACTTTGAATGAACCTGAAAAGAAAAAAAATTAAAGACAAAACATAATAATTTGACAAACACACTTTTTCAATCCAAAAATGTTTAAGTAATTGGTGCTCTTGACTATGCTTGATTATTGAAATTGGGCTATTTTTTTCCTGATCATGTAATGAATATGTCACCTTTTTTAAACAGCTGTAGTTTTAATAATCTGAATATCCCACAGATTTCTCAACTTTTTACATCCAAGTGTTCTATTTACAATCAAACCAAAAAAGGTAAAAATAGGCCTAAATGCTCCTTCAAGGCAATTTGACCTTGGTATTAATGTAAACAAGGGTTAATCAAAAGAGACTACATAACTTTTAATTCTTTTATTAACTAATATACTCACTGCGTGATATTGACATAATTACTTCCGACTCCAAGCTCCGAATTGTCAGGGGTATCGGCCAACTCTGCGACAAAAATTATCAATAGTGTTTAAAAAAAGATTTTGAAAGGAATGCCAAGAAAAGTAATATTGCTCAACAAATACCCGATATTATCTCTAATAATGTTAAATGACAATTTAGCAGATGATAGTAGCTTGTTTGTTCAAGGCAAAAATGTTACAGTTATGACCAAATTGAATTGAACCATGTTCATAACTGGGTGAATGCTATTTGTTTGTTATTTTAAAAACCTAAAAGAAAAATCTTTCTAGTGACTTTAAATCAAAATAGTCCGGGAGCTTGGAGGGTTTTATTTGTGTTCTATTAACCAAAAGGTCTGATAGTTGGGTCTACGAGTGTAGTAGAAAATTCTATCGATTTCAGAAACGCAATTCTTACAAAAATCCGTTGGGATTATTTCGAGTTCATTTTAAGTATACCCCCCTCGGTTTTAGTAAATGCCCGATTTTCGCCTAAAATTAACCAACAACGTTTACTGTTATGGCCATTATCTTAGTTGACATTGCTTCCACCAATGCATATTAAGCATTTCTGAAATCAGGACTTCTCTTGGCATTATTTGGTTATATTCTCCACTTCACTAAATGATTGGAAGTGATTTCTCAGACCATTAAACATATTTAAGATGTGCTCGGAAATTCATCAAAAATAGTCCTACAAGTTTATATATGAATATAAGTCCTCAATCAGTAACACTGAACAGTATGAACATCAAATTAACCTATTTCAACAAGCATTACATATCTCTTACAGTTATGATTGAAATTTGTTGTTTGTACACCTCTTTCAGGGCTAAAAGAGAGTTTATATGACACATTTTACCCCTCGAAATCTTGTTCATTTTGTGATGAAATGTACTAAATTTGTGTTCATTTAAAAAAACTAAAAGCTTGAGCAATTTTGAAGAGGAGTCAGCTTATTGTGATTTTAGCCTTAGTAAAAGGTGCTTAATTGAAATCTGTCACATTTTGATTTCTACTTTTGGATTTTATCCCTCAAATTTCCAACCAATTTGGCTACTATAAATCACTATTCCAAATTTCCAAGAGATGTACTTATTTCGGAAATGCATAGTATGTATGGGTGGAAGCAATGTCAACCAAGATAATGGCCATAACAGTAAACACTGTTGGTTAATTTTCGGCGAAAATCGGGCATTTACTAAATCAGATCTTTTGGCTAAATCAGATCTTTTGGCAAATAAAACACAAATAAAACCCTCCGAGCTCCCGAACTAAAAATTGATAACAAATAAATTTGCATGTGGAGTCAACCAAATTCCTTGGGTGTTATCACTCACTCAAAATTTGCTTGGTTTGACCAAAGAAATTTGACAAGGAAGAAAACGGCTAAAAGCCATAGGCATAATATTTTTAAAAGGCCAGTCCTTAGACACTCATTGTTTCTTAGACTCTACTATACTCGTTTATCTATCTATCTATACCTTAATAATGGTATAGCGGTATAGCCTCACAGGAGTGTATTTCATCCAAGAACAGAAACATCAATTGATCTCTGGTGTCCATGTGTTTTTAACATAGGCGTACGGCGTGCGCGATTTTTGGGGGGACGAGCGACATTTGCCCAAATTTCACGATCTAAATTTATAAACATTTCAAATTAAATTGCCTGGAAATCATTAATTTTCTGTAGTTTTTATTTAATCATCTGCCCAAATTTTTTAGCCTTTTTCCCCGAATCTTATGTTTCCCAAACTTTTGCCCCCCCCCCCTCCGATACGCCTATGTCTCAAAGCAACGGCTGCTCTGTTGGAATCCCGTTTGCCTTTCAACTAGGTGATTGGTGTTGTTGACCAAGCCAAGGAGTCTGACTTAATGAGTGTGTTTGTTGAATGTTTGATTGTTAGGGTCCGCTGGTGATTACGTTCTTGAGACAGAATTTCACAGAAAAGGGTGTTCATTGGTTAGAATTATCTAGATTTGGGGATTATAATGTGTCAACAACTAGATTATTATTAATGGTTGGTCACAGGATTTCATTCAATCTGCAAACAAACAATTATATGTCATCTGGAAAGCTTCCCCAAAGAACAGCTCCAGCCCTGCCGCCTTATCGTTGTGCCACCTACCTTTAATCACTGCTGTAATCCCCATATGGAAACAGACTGATTTAGAATGGCATAAACTTGCCGCACAGTTCTCTTTTTAACTTTTTTCTATCAGACTTGGCCAATGATACAGATATTGCCAGAAACCGCAATTAACATATCAGTTGTCAAAATTCACTGTGGAATATTAGACCAATTAGAGGCAGATCGATCACCTGCCACATATTTTCCAGGTTTTTTTTTCTCTGAATATATCTGCAGATCATTATCTGCAAGAATAACAAATGACAACCAAGGATCTTGCATGGCTATCAGGATTACTGTCACAGTCGACAAATTTCAAGTACTTACAGAGAAGCACTAGAAGGATCCTTGTGAAGCCATGTCCCTATTCCTGCCATGTTATTCTGTATGCCTCTCAGGCAGTTAATGAGGCCATATCTAGTATTTTCAATGCTATCAGGACAAGTCCTTTAATATGTCACAACTCTTATGAATGAGGTCACAAGTTACAACACTAACAAATTGAAACTTCATTTCAATGTACACTCTTGCTCATAAATATGGAATATACCGAAATAACCACGATCCTGGTTTTATTTTTTACCCTTGTTTTGGGTGAGTCCAGATTTATAAAATTAACTTCAATATGCTGAGAACAGACTCAACCAGCCTGCTATATATGGCTGGAGTGGATTTTGCATATTTTGAGGTTTTCATGAACAATGGTGATAAACCAACCTTGTTTATTGTGATAAACTCTCAATTGCTAGCAGTCAAAACAATATCTAGTTGAAATTATAGTACACTTTGGTAGAGCACACGTTGTAAAATTCTATATATCAATAAAGCGTTCCTGGTTATCACGCAGTCTTGGAATTTGAAAATGTAAAAAACTCGTCCATAGGACCAAGCATGAATATGACCATTTTGTCTGTGCTGTGATTAGTTGTCTCTGAGGTTTCACATGCTAATGACCATTGAATTGACTCATTTAAAGGTTAATCTTTCCTTTGATACCTGAAACGCTCACAAATCAACAATTTTGGATGGATTTCTAACCCACATAAAATTCATATTTTGGCCGTTTTTGCATCGTTTTTTCAATTTCCTCCAGCCTCCCAAATTTTTAAAGTTTTAAGCAAATATTCATGTGAGGACTTCAAACAACGGCATGCTCAGTGGAATCAGGTCACTCCCGGGCATGCTCACAGCCAAATTAGGTCAGAGCAAATTTCCATTGCATTTCTATAGTGCTTGGAACTGGAAGTCTAGGGTGAGGCTTATGCTAGAAGAATCACAGCCACAGTTCTAACTGTCAAGATGTTTTTTTTAGAAAAGAGAAATGAGTTTGCATCCTGAACTGTCGGAACAGCTATCATTTATAAATTTTCATTGGCAAAAATTAAATTACAAAAATGATTGATATTTTACAAATCATTTTAGAATTGAATAAAATTTTGAATAATCAATTTTTCAGTAACAAATAATGAGACTTGGCTTACCTGGATCTTTGTGTGAAAGACCTTCTTATTATTACGAACGAATCACTGGACAGTTAATTTAACAGGCCAAGTAAATTATTCAACCTTTGATATTTTTCCATAATCCAATGGTAAACAGGTTTTGATAAAAAATGGTGACAAGAGCAATTACCAAATCATAGAAAGTATGAAAGAATCACAAATGTATCATGCAGGACAGCATATACATAATCTGTAGTGAAGAAACCGTAAATTTGGTTGGCGGAACCAATTTAACATATGGGTCAAAACTGCCCTATTATGCCTTGTCCAAGGATGCATGACATGTAGAAAATTACTGATACGTAAACCTAATAAACAATACTTGACGGAGGGTAACTTTTCACAGTGTGTTGACATTCAATAATTTTAAGTCATGAAATTTGCAAACAAAATCTGACAAAATAAAATTAATGCATTTCTGCAATATCGATTGACTGACCTGAACTGTAGGAGGCGTGAATGCAAAAAATCAAAGCGTTTTCTCGGAGATATCCTTAGAAATACACACTTTTTTTTGGGTGGAAATAACACCTAAGTTAGCCAACGAGGCCTCAAAAATCCCTGAACATTAATTGATATTCAAATCCTTTTGTCTGTTTTTTCCGGCGTGATTTACATAACTGTTTGTGGTTTACTACAAAGAAATTAATTGAAACAACTCAAAATTCAAAATTTACAGTGTGCAGACTATGGATTTCGATTCTGAAAATCTATACATATAGGTTATTCACTCAGGGCGCAAGCCCGAATTGTGATAAACACATTTTGCCGATCCCGTGGTGAATAACCAGCTTATATATACCATGAGACAAAACTGAAACTTGTAAATTGTAATCCACAAACAACAAATATAAAAGAAACAGTCATACACTGAAACGCTGACATGAGAAGAACAAGCCTCAGTTTAGAATTTGTTCTGCCTGCACGAGTAATGCCCCATTCTAATGAGGAGATGCGGAGGACTTTTTGCGCCCACGGGCTAGGATTTCCTGGAGGAATTTGGATGATTTTTTGCTAATTTGTGACATCCTGCCAGCGATTTTTAGCTAATCAGTGGAGCAAAAGTTTGATACGAGTACATGGTGTTTCTAGAAATCAGAGGAGCTACTCTGGGGCAGTCAAAAAACTTTCAGCTTGTTTTTTTTTTAAGCCGTGGAGGAAGAGCCGGAGTTTTTTTCAATTTTTGGATGTCCAGTTGGTTTGAGGAGTATATAATTTCTTTCTGCAGTTCTGCAAAAAAAACTGCAGAATTCTGCAAAAAACTGCTGAATTTCTACCCAACTGCAGAATTCATTGCAGACGAGCATCAAAACCCCAGACCCCCCACCCGACCCCCAAACCGCAACCAACGTTTCCTGGGTAGTGGCAAGACCCTTGTCAAAGAGGTCTGAACTTAGCAGATGCATTGTAATTCATGAGATGCATTAAGTACCAGAGGTTCACACATACTGCATGGAGCTGCAAAACTACAGAATTCCAACAGAACTGCAGAATTTTTTGCAGAACTGCAGAATTCTAATTGACCATTTCTTAAATTGCTATAATTATGAGTCTCGTTGGGTTTCGATTTTGAATAAATTTGAGTCTTGTTGGTCGTCAATTTTTACGTTGCTCTTGTGAGGTTGGATGTGACTTCGCAGCCTCTGCTGAGCATCCCCACCAAAATCTGAGGAGAGGGGGACATTCAAAATGGCCAAATCCAACACGGCCAATTATCTTGGACGGCCAACTATTGTAACTATTGACAAACTTTTCCCAAAGGAGCAATTAGCTATTTTAACTATTAGCAACATTTGCCCATCTCTAAATGTCTTTTCGGACCACTTAGAAATTTAACAAATAGTTAAATCGTGCCCATTCCTGCAACTTATTTTTGGGTTTTTTCATGAATATCGTATAGTGCTAAATCTCCATTGGCCATAGCCCGGGGGGGGGGGGGGTTACTTACTATGTTGAAGTGTACACCTATGCTCGACTCAGTAGGCCCCCTTTTTCAACTGAAAAATTCCTAGAGCTGGGTCTAAAAATCGGACATAATTACTAGAGTTGGCTGCTAAATTTATATAGGAACTTTTTTCGAATCGCGATGTTATTTTTCAGTGAAATTATGGGTTAATACCGGGGAAGAACAGGCAAATACCATTGCGGCGACAAAATAGAATCCTAGAGTCGGGGTATTTTTGCGACAACCGACCGCCTAGCCTGGTCGCCGAACTTCCAGCCTAGCATACGTATCAGAAAAAATTTTGAGTACCCCCCCCAGGGCCATAGCTGACCTGTGAAAAATGTCATTTTCTACAGCTGCTTGCAGCCGGTATTGCAGGGGGAATTTTCAGGAAGCTTCTGACCATATCGGATGTCGCACTATTTCACCTATCACTTTAAAACTTAGTATAGGCCTACACGCTCAACATAATTTTATCTTCCTTCCAACAGCTTTTGGTAAACTTCTGTGACAATAAATTTTTATTTTCTAAACTAAAATGTATGTTTTTCCAGCAATTTATTTTTAAATGTTCTGCTGCAGTGACAGCAGCAGCAACAGCCAAGTGCCAGCCGGGGGAAGGTTAGCAAATTCATTAAAAAGCTTCAAACTATAAAAGAAGAGAAGGAAGTAAGGAAGGAAGTAAGGAAGGATGGATGGATGGATGGATGGATGGATGGATGGATGGATGTATGGATAGAAGGAAGAAAGGAAATAGATAGATAGATAGATGAGTAGATAGTCTATCTTCAAGCAGCTGTTGAAGTGCTTGCACGTTATTTTCTGGCAATAATTTTGCTGAGTTACTGCCTGTTTATTTCAAGTAATATACATACATTTTGATTACCATTATTTTATGAAAATTGATATGCATTCTCTTTAGATGTTGTTTATAGTTACTATCCCTCTCTTTTGTATATATATCTCCTGTGTTTCTTTGTAGTTATTTTTTACCATCATCACACATGTATCTTGCTGATATTTAGTTGTGAATAAAATAATGATAAAAAAATAATAATAATAAATCTTTATTTTATATTATTTATTTTCAACAAGAGGCATCCTGAGATGTTTATTTCTAAATCAAGCTACAGCCTCTTAAGAAATATTTTTTTCCTTCAAGACTGCCCAGAAATAATTTATTCATTTCACTGAAACTGGGCAAGAACTTGTTTATCTTTTTTTTTAACCAAACAACCCCCCCCCCCTCCCACCATGACAACTAATGGTGCCCCCCTTATTTTCTGAACCAAAAATAGCATAATCAGTATCAATACCAAATGTAGTCCTCTGTAAGGCAAGTTAATTGCCTCGAAGCTGTGAAGCAAGCCTTTAAACCTAACACAGTATCCCTCTTGCCTTGTGCACGATTTTCTAAAACAGAGGTTTCATCTGTCTTTTTTTCAAATAATCGTGAAAATGTTCAAAATTGTCTTTGAAAATGTTCAAAAAGCATAGACAAAAAAATTTAAAAATAATAGAAAATCGAAAGATGAATTTTACATTTCTTTCTGGATGATGGCACATTCTTACCCCACTTCTACAATCATCGTACGGATATCTGAGATAATTGTTGAGACTTTTTGATTAGCGACAATGATAATCATAGAAATTCTGGGATTGTCTTACAAAATATCTTTGAATTTTTGCTCTAATTCGAACAGATGATTCTGCCAATTATTGCAATTAAGTTTGTAAGATCGATCCCTCTAGGCCTCTCTAGGCTTGGCGATCATGTTTGTATAAGTGTCCAACCACTGCTCAAATACCATAAATTTACAAAGCCATAGGCCTAGAACACTGCAAATCTACATATATATCTTCAATTTTTTCTTATTTCACTTTAGAAAAATGAGGTGCAAGCACTTTACAGTAGACGAACGTCAAGTGCTTACAGAATTGAACTGAAATGTTCCTTGTGAGGTCACAGCCTATCTATTCCATGTTATTCTTCATTACTCATACACAATTAATGACATCATAGCCTATACTTTCAATGATATCGAAAGGAGTCACTTACTGCTCCGCAGCACTCATCAGTGAGGTCGCAAGTTACCCAATGATGAAATTGACACTTCATTTCAATGTGTTTGATAGGGCTTGATGTGAGGTCACTAATGACCACGAGCAACTGAATGTAAGTACTCGTCGTTCGTTTACTGTAACAGCTGCTTGTAGATAGACTTTCTACCTATCTGCCCATGTATTCATCTATCTCTCTATCTATCTAACAATAAATATTTGTCTATGGCAGATTTCACGAAAAGTGCTCTTAAAAGGTACCTTAAACTTTCCGACCCTTTTTTTATCTCTCTGTTGCTTCCTGAAGCAAGTAAACCTATTACTAAGTATATCTGTGAGGTAATGAATAAATATCAATAAAATATTTCTCAAATATGTAGCTTTTTCCTCTTAAAAAGATACTTTTTTATGCCTCATGAGGACAATTTTGGAAGACCAAACTTACTGGTGATCAGACATGCTTGCTTTGGCACTCTGTGGAATCTGCTAAAACCAATTCAGGAAAATGTAATGGTATGTGATTGATAAAAAACATCTTGAAAATTATTTTGGACCCATTTTTAACTGTCCTGGTCATTATAAAACTTGAAAAAAGTGAAAAATAAAAAAAGACTGCTAATGTAACTCGATTCCGTCTCAGGACACTGAGGTTACATTAGCAACTTTTACATGGACATTTTTCGGTGTTCTTGCTACTTATGCCAATTTCAAACATGAAATTATAATATTTTATTGAAAAACATGTCTTATTTGCCTATTTGCATCGCCAAAAACATAAACAACTGGGTGTGATACCTGTTTCTTTATTGCTAATGTAACTGCAATTTTGCATCCGTCCATTTCATAGTGTTACATTAGCAAAATGTGTACATAAAAATTACGTTAAAAAACACATGATCAGATCTCAATTTTTTTCTGAACTGAGAGCCAGGTCTCCCAAGAGCAGGCCAGGGGTGGTACCCTGCTGGTCACTTCATTTATATTGCAGTAGGACCAGCATAAAAAATTCCGTCCTACATCATTCATCGTTGTTACATTAGCACAAGGCCATATTTTTAGCTACTCTGACCTACCAATCAAACAGAAAAGATTGTTCATCCATGATTTTATTTAATGGATTGACACAATAAAAGATTTAGATTTCTGCTTCTTTTTTGTCCTGTCAGCTATCCTCAGAAGAAGCACCCAGAGAAAATCTGAGAATCTACGAATCGATTATGTCTGGCCTTATCAGTATTGTGCTAATGTAACTTGTGGACAAAAGTCATTTTGCAGCTTTTTCGTGAAATCTGCCCTATATATATCTCCCTACCTTCCATCCTTCCTTCCTCCTTTTCTTCATTCCATTCTTCCTTCCTTCCTGCCTTCCTGCCTTCCTTCCTTCCTTCCTTCCTTCCTTCCTCCTTCTCTTTTTTAATAGTTTTCAGCTTTTAAATGAATTTTCAAACAATCCCCTTGGCTGTCTAGATCATGAAATTCGGGAAAATGTCACCCCCCCCCCAAATATGTGTCAGGCTGACACATATGCAACACAATGTCTTTCATGCTGACACAAATACCACACAGTCTGTCAGGCTGACACAAATACCACACACTGTCTGTCAAGCTGACACAAATGCAACCCACTGTCTGTCAGGCTGATGTATTTGCAACACAATTCCTATCTATGTCAGGCTGACACAAATGCAACACAATTCCCGTAGCACTTGCTGAACCAAATGCAACACAACGCCTGTCATGCCGAATAAAATGCAACACAATGTCTGTCATGCTGACACATGAAAACTTACTTTTAAATAACCTGATGGTTTTAACATGAAGCCCATAATGCATATACTTAGATTCCCAAACCTGTTTTTTTAACTACAATATCAATGTTTCAAATTGGATGATTTTGTAGGACATCAATGTTCCGTTGGCAGTCAATGTTTTTATTAAATTATTTGGGTTTTTCTTAAATGCTGCTATATCGCCAAGCTTTTTCAAATCTACTTTGGGAGAAAGCGATAGTTTTGTTGATGATGGAACTTTTGGATGTCTCAGAAATGCACTTTCTCGATAAGAGGGTTCTTTTAAACTGAGAAGATATGGCTTTCCAAATGCTCTAAGAAGATTACACCTCTTCGATTTTGTTTGAGCATGATTGAACGTTGGGAGTATAACAATCCTTTTCAGTGAATTCGCAATTTTGAAAGCAAGATTTAAAGCTGCTCTCTCTTGATTCCTGTTAGAATCCAAGGGATTTGAGTACATGATGTATTTGTTATCCTTACTCGTGTAATAGCCATCTGTATCGACAACCCACATTTCCATTTCTTTAAATCGATAGGTCTTTGTTCTAATTCCAACAACCCAATTATTGTGAACCATGACACAGCTACTGCAATTGTAGTCACTGGCAAAATCATTCGGATTAAAATATGTAACCCCAGGTAAAAATCGTTTGTTATCCAGGAAGACAACCTTTATACTGTGTGTCTTTTTCATACTCCGTAGCAAGGCATTCATAATATTTTGGTCATTATTATTAGATCTTTTGGATCGCTCTATTGACTGCCTTTGCAATTCCTTTGCGTCTTTCGTTGGCTTTATCATATAGAAGCCGCTGTTGGCTTCGGAGTTGTCTTGCTTGTTGTCCTGAATGATGATATCACAGTCCGCACACGTAAAGTATGGCATAGGATTCTGAAGGAACACGACATCAGCATCACTAATGATGACATTGTAACCCAAGTCCAGGAGAACAAGACTCAGCTCTGTCTTGAACATCACCTTTCGATTGAACTGTGTGGAGCCAAAGGGACTGAACTTGCCACCGTCGACATTCTTTTTGGCAATGAGACATTCATTTGCTTCTGGCGGTAGCAGAGTCTTGGCTTTTTCATCCATACAGATAAATAGATAATTAGTGATTCCAAATTTGACCAATGAAGATTCCCAGAAGTTCAGAACCATTTCCATGTAGGCAGAATCAATGACCGAAATCATTATTGTTTTGTCCACAGAATATTTTGCTGCATACGAAGCCAGCTGGCTATTGAAATCCTTTTTTTGGTTACTTTTTGTGACTGGAGGGCCCACAGTTGTGTCCCTTTTTCTTGATTTCATGTTTGGAGCCATGGCCTTCAGTACATCTACTCTTCTCACACCGTCGAACAACAACAAAAGAAGCACCACAATTGTTACCACCAGTAATGCTTTAAGTGATGAATCTGAAACACAAATAAATCATTAGTTACTTTTTATCACCCCGCTACCAGCACTCTAAAAGCAGATTTTGCAAAATGGACAAAATAAAAGTTTGCTGGTGACCAACTATCCACCCAAATTTTGCGTATATCAGGCATAATTTCAAGTGAAACGGCCAAGGAAATTTTTTGTAAAATCTAACCATAGATATGTTAAGAATAGAATCAGCCCTTTTCCGATTTTACACAAATAGTTTGAACGGACACATTAGCATAAAACCTAAGAAGGGAATTCATATTTGTTGGGGGGAGGGGGTACTGAAAATCCATTGACGCTAAGGGGGTTAACAAAATCAAATTTGCATGTGGGATTACATTTTTTTCTGGAACTTACAACAAAACTCTCTTGCCCCCCTAGAGTCATAGATTCTGTATGTAATCTGCGATTCGTAAAATTTGCTAAAATTATTGACGAGTCTGAACATTTTTTCCAAGCTCCAAGAACTGATGAGGAATTAAGAGAATTTTCACAGCTTTTCTCGAAAGTTTAAAGAATATTTTACTTTGTTGTGCAAATTCCAGCTTATTAGTGCAGATTTTCAGCAGTGTGTTTTTTGAAAGAATAAAATTGCACAAACATTCCAAACTTTTTGTCTTTCTATCATTCTGTGTATCTGTCATAAAACAAAATGTTGCCACATGTCAGGCCGATTTTTGAAGTATATCTGATGTTCCCAGGCACAAAAACATTTTAAGCACCCCTGTCCGGGTTTGTTTCAAACTTTTAAAAGGAATATTTGCTTAAAACAACAATATAAAGCAAATTTTTAAAAAGGTATGGCATGTGACCCCCTACCAAACTAATCCCATGGGCAAGTACATGTACCACAACAAATTTTGTTTTCATTTTTCATACAAATTGGGGCAGGGACAT
>JAPTHN010000066.1:234780-452280 GCA_026936325.1 Platynereis dumerilii
ACCATTTTTCTGTGAAATATGATGAAAAATCAAAGCGTGCAAATAATTTCTGTGTTGACTGTATGAGGATTAGGACAGGTATTATTGGTAGGTGGCACTACGGTAAGGGGGTAGGGCTATTTCTGTCTTTGGGGGAAAGCCCATCAGATGACATATAATAATAATTATCTGGTTTGCTTGCAAATTAAATTAAATCCAGTGACCAACAGTTAATAATAATCACATTATAATCCCACATCTATATGATTCTAACCAACAACAGTACAACACACTTTTCTGTTGAACCGCTGTATTGAGAACATAGCTGACCCAAACGATCAAACATTCAACAGACACACTCATTTTAAAAGTCAGACTCCTTGACTTGGTCAACAATGCCAATCACCTTGTTGAAAGGCAAAGGGGATTCCAACAGAGCTACCACTGCTTGGAGATGCCACCTATACATAAATTCAGAAGTAAAAATGGAGACAGACCTATTGTATGTACATGTACATGTATCAAGTTATCATGTACGTTGGATTGCAGAGAAATCAGTAAAACTCCGATGAAATTCGACACAACCACACATCATCGTCCCGTATTTGCTCAACCAGCACAAGGCAGCCTGCGAAACAAAAGAGAAGGAAGTATGTTTTTAATGATTGTTTTTAAAGCTATGCCCAGGCTGTGCCTGTTAGACCCAGGAGTCAGTCGAATAAGTTGAAAAAGTCAGTTGAATTTCATTTTTAACTCAGTCACATTTGGATCAACTAGTCACTGGCATGTTTTGCCAAAGTCAGTTGGAATTGGTAAACGAAATCTGACTCAGAAAGCATATATATTCAAGGATGAAAACCAGTTTGATATAATCATTTCAAAGGTGGATAACAGTTTGATCTGTTGTCTATGTCGATTTTTTTAAAACAAATTTTTAAATAATTGTAATTTTGAAAATGAGAATCCTATTGTTCGTGAATCTTGCCATTCAGTTGAAATTTAAGGATACAAGTGTGAAGACACAATGTAATATTTATGGTGTGGCACTGCGGCTTTGAGTTTTTTTAAAATTAATAATTTCTTGCCCAGTTTTGGTCAAATAAATAAATAATTTTGGCCAGTCTTGAAATAAATAATTTCTGGTAGAAGAATTTCTTAACAAGGTGATGCTTGATTTAGGAATGAATATTTGACGACTTAGCGCGCTCAAAATAAATAATTAGGGGAGACCAGGGCTAGTTGAATCTCGGGGTTAGTTGAAACTTGGCCTAAAATCAACTTTATTTTAAATTTTTGGCCAAAACGGTCCTTTTGGTAGACACCTTGTTTATTGGCACATGTTATCACACCTTTATTCATTCAAATTTTCAAAATGCTAATTCCACAGGCAAGAAAGTTTGTTTTTTGGGTGCTCTAGTAACTTGTTTCCTCAGTCTTCGAGAGGGGTTGTTGTATAGCTAATATTTTAATCCTGGTGAACTAACCTTATTTCTAAATAAGCAAATCTATGCCTAATCCGCACCCAGAAGCTTTTTGTTGTGTGACTTAGATAAGACTGTTCAAAAAATTTGACAATATTGCGTCCCAGGTGTGATGGGGTTAGTTGAATCATGCATGGTGGCATTGGCCGTAAAGTAGATTTTAAGTTTTCAAATTGTCTTGCAAGTCATTGTTAGTTCGAGTTATCGCAGTTAAGAACTACTACAGTGCATGTTTGCATTCCTGAAAGGGAAATATGGAAAAACCAGCTTTTTGGCAAAAAATAGAAAAAAAATGTAGTAAATTAAAGAGTACACAATTTATTTTCAAATCAGTAGGCTATTGTTGAAGCTGGTGGTCATCATAAGGATAGCAGTAACGCAAAGAAAAACCCCTTTTATAAGAAGTTGTCTACAAAATTTCTTTGGCGCTTCAACTAACCAAGGGGTCGGGGTTAGTTGAAACAAAAAGTTTTCTGGAAATTTGTGTCTATGACACAAATTTCAATAATTATTTACAGTATATCTTCAGTTGACATTGAGTTAAACACGCTCGCTATCACATGCAAAAATTTGATGTGAATATCTTGTACCGTTTGCTCCCCAGAGCCAGAATATATTTAAAGGATTTTCGACTGGGAGACCGAAAGAACTTCGTAGCCGTGACGCGCCAACTCTATAGATCAGCTGAAGATCCATTCGATATATTCATGTAATGATATGCTTGCAAAAGGTAGTTTAAATCGTTGAGCTGACTGCTAGTGTAAGGCTTGGGCTGATCCCCAAAACAAGCTCGACAAATCTTAAATTATAAAAATTGGGAAATAGAAAGATAACATCAGCTAAAGTATAGTTGTAAAGTCTTTAAATTGATCTCTGATAGGAAAAGAAGAAGCCTTGCTTTCAAATGCTCCCAAGAAATAAAAATTATGACAAGCAAATGTGAAATTAATGGCAGTCTCAGGGAAAATTGGTCTCCCAGTGATACCAATTTGGCAATGACTGGGAGACCAAATCTGTCCACTGGGAGACCATTTGGTCTCCCAGTTACTATCTTAAAAAATGCACTGCCCAGAGTAAAAATAAAAATGAGTGATTCAACTAACCCCGGTCTCCCCTACTGCTGCCGTTACCGTGAAATAAATAATTGCCCGCCGAGGAAAACTTCAAGCCCCTCCCTGGAAAACAAATGGCGCCCCCTTACCCTGCAGCTAATCTCTGAAACTAATCTGGGCATGTACGTTTAGCGGAATGGTCTGAGCTGCTGGTGATGGAAGAACATCATAATATGACTTGAAACTAGAGTTTCGATCGGGACCGATGCGAAGGGAGAGCTCTCGCACGTCAAGTGGGCGTGGTGTAGTTAGGTTGATGTCACCTTTTCGTCACTGGGAATGAGTATTAAAAGAAATAGTGTGTATCTTTCATTATATATATTTCAATGTAGCGAACTGTGACTCTGTTGCATATCTGCAGCATCAGTAACAAAGCACCCGGGACTAGTTTTTGCACTGTATTTGGCATTTTTCGGAAAGAATATACACTCACCAGCAAAAGAAACGCAACACTTAGTTTTTGCCTATATTTCTGCAAATAATTTTTTTTGGATAAAACGAATTACATAGCAGTGATTCTTACATCAATGAGTGTCTTATTGCCAAAAATCACTCAGCTGTGACTATTTCCTGTCTACTTTTTGACTTGTTTATCACATTTCAATTTTTTCAATAAAAGGTGACCTTAGCAACAAATAATGCCAAAAATAAAGGCGCCACTGTAAAGAATGTCCAAAGAGACACTAAAAGCCGAAAAATTAGCGTGGTAACTCTATTTTTGAATTTTACAGGACAATTTGAAAATTAGAGTTTTGCAGAATTCGAAATGTAGCAGACAAAATCATTGTGGTTTGGGCCCTTAGAATTGAGCTTTTTTAATGAAATTTTCAGGCAATTTCACTATGATGTTAACGAACTGCCATAAATTTTTTCAAAGTAAAATTCGAGTTTAAAAACATTTTTTTGCGGCGATTAAGGCCATATTCTTAAAATCACATTGACATGGCCTGCATGCAATTTTAAGATAAAAAAACAAAATGCATCAAAGCGCGAGATGTTTCTGACTATTGAGTCCAGACAAGGACTGAACAGATATGCCAGTAAAAAAGTTCCAGGTCGATAGTTCCAAGTAAATTTTTTCACTTCAGACTTATAGTGTCATTCTGTAAATTTCCGACAGAGGGGGTTGTAGTCTAGGGCCATGATTATTTACTGAAGTAACCACATTGATGTTGATAACTGCAAATGCACATTTCATTTTTAAAATGAAGATAAAATTTTAAAAGTTAACATTATTAAAAATTAATTCTTATGAGACCGTTATGAATCATTAGGTCATTTACTAGTATCTGTTTTCAAGTAAATTTATTGCTCATATGAGATCTTTGTTGTCTTTGGTCAATTGGGTTTATAAAATTTTGAGGGTTAAAACAGCATTACTCATTATCACATTGATACTTCTAGAAAGTAACACTTGTTTTCTGCCTATTTTATTGGCAAGCAACATCATTTTGTTCAGAAAGAAATAACAGTGGAAAAATTGGAGTCCTAGACTACAGCCCCCTCTGTAGGCAATCTGCAGAATAACATTATAAGTGTGAAATGAAAACAATTGCTTGGAACTATTGACCTGGAACTTTTTTATTGGCATATCTGTTTAGTCCTTGTCTGGACTCAATAGTCAGAAACATCTCGCGCTTTAATGCATTTTGTTTTTGTATATTAAAATTGCAGGCAAGCCATGTCAATTTGACTTTAAGAATATGGCCTTAATCGCCGCAAAAAAAATGTTTTAAAACTCGAATTTTACTTTGAAAGAATTCATGGCAGTTCATTAACATCATAGTGAAATTGCCTGAAAATTTCATTAAAAAAGCTCAATTCTAAGGGCCCAAACCACAATGATTTTGTCTGCTACATTTCAAATTCTGCAAAACTCTATAATTTTCAAATTGTCCTGTAAAATTCAAAAATAGAGTTACCACGCTAATTTTTCGGCTTTTAGTGTCTCTTTGGACATTCTTTACAGTGGCGCCTTTATTTTTGGCATTATTTGTTGCTAAGGTCACCTTTTATTGAAAAAATTGAAATGTGATAAACAAGTCAAAAAGTAGACAGGAAATAGTCACAGCTGAGTGATTTTTGGCAATAAGACACTCATTGATCTAAGAATCACTGCTATGTAATTTGTTTTGTCAAAAAAAAATTATTTGCAAAAATATAGGCAAAAACTAAGTGTTGCGTTTCTTTTGCTGGTGAGTGTATATAGAATGGTCTGCATTTGGTCAGCATTTGGTCAGCATTTGGCCTGCATGATGAGATTTTTGGTCTGCATTCTCCTAATCTCCTAGAAAAATTCTTGGTTATTTATGCTCATTACCTTTTTTTTAACTATCACTTAAAAGACTGGATTTTATTATTTTAAGGAAGGGTCTTGTAATCAACTGTGGATTACAGAGAGTGGAAATCATTGATGATGGCTTAAATGCAATTAATAGCAACAACCTCGATTGGATAAAATTCTAGATTATACAGGCTGCAAAAACAAAAATTTGTATAACCTTCTTGAAATAAACTTTGTTGATAGGGGTATACATGGGTCTCAAAAACAGATGGAGTGTCAAATGTTGGAATTTAAAGGAAAAATAGATGTCTCATGTCCCAAAGGCAGGGTCTTGTAATCAACTGTGGATTACAGAGAGTGGAAATCATTGATGATGGCTTAAATGCAATTAATAGAAACAACCTCGATTGGATGAAATTCTAGATTATACAGCCTGCAAAAACAAAATTTGTATAGCCTTCTTGAAACTAGAAGTAGTGAGGAGATTGAATGGATCGCCTATGCTGTCCCACAGGGACTAAATGATCGCCTGTGTTACATAATACGCAGCCAAAACCTTGTTTTGCGAATTTGATTGGGCAATACTTCACCAAGTTCACTAATACTAAGGAAATAATCCATCTCTTGCATTACAAATGGGCTCTTTTTTACGAGGGGCGGGGGTTGCTGGGTATTTATACAACAGAAGTTTGCCAGTATTAACTAGAATGGTGTGCATGAGATGCACAGAGCTCTGCTACCAGTACATGACACCATGCTAAGTGGGGCAGCCGAGGAGGTTGGGCACCCCAGGGGGGAGGCACCCTAGCAGCAGCAACGGGGGTCCTAGGGTTAAGTCCCAAAGTCCGCGGGGGTAAGTCCCCATGCCCGAGGGGGTAATTCCCCATGCCCGAGGGGGTAAGTCCCCATGTCCGCGGGGTAAAGTCCCCATGTCCGAGGGGTAAGTCCCCATGTCCGCAGGGGTAAGTCCCCATGTCCACAGGTAAGTCCCCATGTCTGCGGGGGTAATCCTCATGCCCGCGGGGGTAAGGGCCCATGCCCGCGGGGTAAGTCCCCATGTTCACCGGGGTAAGTCCCCATGTTCGCCGGGGTAAGTCCACATGTCCGCCGGGGTAAGTCCCCATGTCCGCGGGGGTGAGTCCCCATGTCCGCGGGGGTGAGTCCCCATGTCCGAGGGGGTGAGTCCCCATGTCCGACGGGGTAAGTCCCCATGTCCGAGGGGGTAAGTCCCCATGTCCGAGGGGGTAAGTCCCCATGTCCGAGGGGGTAAGTCCCCATGTCCGAGGGGGTAAGTCCTCATGTCCTAGGGGGTAAGTCCCCAAGTCCGCGGGGGTAAGTCCCCATGTCCGCGGGGGTAAGTCCCCATGTCGCAGGGGGTAAGTCCCCATGTCCGAGGGGGTAAGTCCCCATGTCCGCCGGGATAAGTCCCCATGTCCGAGGGGGTAAGTCCCCATGTCCGAGGGGGTAAGTCCCCATGTCCGAGGGGGTAAGTCCCCATGTCCGAGGGTGTAAGTCCCCATGTCCGAGGGGGTAAGTCCCCATGTCCTAGGGGGTAAGTCCCCATGTCCGCGGGGGTAAGTCCCCATGTCCGAGGGGGTAAGTCCCCATGTCCGCGGGGGTAAGTCCCCATGTCCTAGGGGGTAAGTCCCCATGTCCGCGGGGGTAAGTCCCCATGTCCTAGGGGGTAAGTCCCCATGTCCGAGGGGGTAAGTCCCCATGTTCGAGGGGGTAAGTCCCCATGTCCCAGGGGTAAGTCCCCATGTCCCAGGGGGTAAGTCCCGATGTCCGCCGGGGTAAGTCCCCATGCCCGAGGGGGTAAGTCCCCATGTCCGCGGGGTAAGTCCCCATGTCCGAGGGGTAAGTCCCCATGTCCGCAGGGGTAAGTCCCCATGTCCGCAGGGGTAAGTCCCCATGTCCGCAGGTAAGTCCCCATGTCTGCGGGGTAAGTCCTCATGTCCGCGGGGGTAAGTCCCCATGTCCGCGGGGGTAAGTCCCCATGTCCGCGGGGGTAAGGCCCCATGTCCGCGGGGGTAAGTCCCCATGTCCGAGGGGGTAAGTCCCCATGTCCGAGGGGGTAAGTCCCCATGTCCGAGGGGGTAAGTCCCCATGTCCTAGGGGTAAGTCCCCATGTCCTAGGGGGTAAGTCCCCATGTCCTAGGGGGTAAGTCCCCATGTCCGAGGGGGTAAGTCCCCATGTCCGCGGGGGTAAGTCCCCATGTCCGAGGGGGTAAGTCCCCATGTCCGAGAGGGTAAGTCCCCATGTCCGAGGGGGTAAGTCCCCATGCCCTAGGGGGTAAGTCCCCATGTCCGAGGGGGTAAGTCCCCATGTCCGAGAGGGTAAGTCCCCATGTCCGAGGGGGTAAGTCCCCATGTCCTAGGGGGTAAGGCCTCATGTCCGCGGGGGTAAGTCCCCATGTCTGCGGGGGTAAGGCCCCATGTCCGAGGGGGTAAGTCCCCATGTCCGGGGGGTAAGTCCCCATGTCCGCGGGGGTAAGTCCCCCATGTCCGAGGGGGTAAGGCCCCATGTCCGAGGGGGTAAGGCCCCATATCCGAGGGGGTAAGTCCCCATGTCCGCGGGGGTAAGTCCCCATGTCCGAGGGGGTAAGTCCCATGTCCGAGGGGGTAAGTCCCCATGTCCGAGGGGGTAAGTCCCCATGTCCGAGGGGGGAAGTCCCCATGTCCGCGGGGCTAAGTCCCCATGTCCGAGGGGGTTAGTAGATATTAAATGGTTGCCCCCTTGGTTCATTCATGCATGTACTTTTTTTATCTTAGCAACTTAGTAGATATTAAATGGTTGCCCCCTTATTCTTAGTAATATTAAATGGTCGCCCCTCCTTAGTAGATATTAAATGGTCGCCCCCTTATCCTATCTATCTATCTATGTATCTATGTATCTATCTATCATCATTGCTTAGTAGATATCAAATGGTTGCCCCCTTGGTTCATTCATGCATGTGTTCCGCTTGCGACACAAGTTCTAGTTGTGTTTTCAATATGCTGCATCAAGGTCACGTGGTGCAGTCCCCCCCCTCTGTCCTCAGCCACTCTGACCATTATTTGTAATGTTGGAGAAACTTTTCTAGGACAAGAGGAGTGACCAGTGGTGAGGCTGTCATTGCACATGCCACATTAACAACAACCATGCAGAAATGCAACCATTGGTTAGGCAAGATCCTTGTGCCTAAATTGACGGCAGTTCAATAGTCCAAATAGGTATGTAGTGTAAGTTTACTTGACTAGAAAACAACCTGTCAATTTTCAGCGCGATCCCCCCCCCATGTCCGAGGGGGTAAGTCCCCATGTCCTAGGGGGTAAGGCCTCATGTCCGCGGGGGTAAGTCCCCATGTCCGCGGGGGTAAGTCCCCATGTCCGAGGGGGTAAGTCCCCATGTCCGGGGGTAAGTCCCCATGTCCGCGGGGGTAAGTCCCCATGTCCGCGGGGTAAGTCCCCATGTCCTAGGGGGTAAGTCCCCATGTCCGAGGGGGTAAGGCCCCATGTCCAAGGGGTAAGTCCCCATGTCTGAGGGGGTAAGTCCCCATGTCCGAGGGTGTAAGTCCCCATGTCCGAGGGGGTAAGTCCCCATGTCCTAGGGGGTAAGTCCCCATGTCCGCGGGGGTAAGTCCCCATGTCCGAGGGGGTAAGTCCCCATGTCCGCGGGGGTAAGTCCCCATGTCCTAGGGGGTAAGTCCCCATGTCCGCGGGGTAAGTCCCCATGTCCTAGGGGGTACGTCCCCATGTCCGAGGGGTAAGTCCCCATGTTCGAGGGGGTAAGTCCCCATGTCCCAGGGGGTAAGTCCCCATGTCCCAGGGGGTAAGTCCCGATGTCCGCCGGGGTAAGTCCCCATGCCCGAGGGGGTAAGTCCCCATGTCCGCGGGGTAAGTCCCCATGTCCGAGGGGGTAAGTCCCCATGTCCGCAGGGGTAAGTCCCCATGTCCGCAGGGGTAAGTCCCCATGTCCGCAGGTAAGTCCCCATGTCTGCGGGGGTAAGTCCCCATGCCCGCGGGGGTAAGTCCCCATGTCCGCGGGGGTAAGTCCCCATGTCCGCGGGGGTAAGTCCCCATGTCCGCGGGGTAAGTCCCCATGTCCGAGGGGGTAAGTCCCCATGTCCGAGGGGGTAAGTCCCCATGTCCGAGGGGGTAAGTCCCCATGTCCTAGGGGGTAAGTCCCCATGTCCTAGGGGGTAAGTCCCCATGTCCTAGGGGGTAAGTCCCCATGTCCTAGGGGGTAAGTCCCCATGTCCACGGGGGTAAGTCCCCATGTCCGAGGGGGTAAGTCCCCATGTCCGAGAGGGTAAGTCCCCATGTCCGAGGGGGTAAGTCCCCATGCCCTAGGGGGTAAGTCCCCATGTCCGAGGGGGTAAGTCCCCATGTCCGAGAGGGTAAGTCCCCTTGTCCGAGGGGGTAAGTCCCCATGTCCTAGGGGTAAGGCCTCATGTCCGCGGGGGTAAGTCCCCATGTCTGCGGGGGTAAGGCCCCATGTCCGAGGGGTAAGTCCCCATGTCCGGGGGGTAAGTCCCCATGTCCGCGGGGGTAAGTCCCCATGTCCGAGGGGGTAAGGCCCCATGTCCGAGGGGGTAAGGCCCCATATCCGAGGGGGTAAGTCCCCATGTCCACGGGGGTAAGTCCCCATGTCCGAGGGGTTAAGTCCCATGTCCGAGGGGGTAAGTCCCCATGTCCGAGGGGTAAGTCCCCATGGCCGAGGGGGGAAGTCCCCATGTCCGCGGGGCTAAGTCCCCATGTCCGAGGGGGTTAGTAGATATTAAATGGTTGCCCCCTTGGTTCATTCATGCATGTACTTTTTTTATCTTAGCAACTTAGTAGATATTAAATGGTTGCCCCCTTATTCTTAGTAATATTAAATGGTCGCCCCTCCTTAGTAGATATTAAATGGTCGCCCCCTTATCCTATCTATCTATCTATGTATCTATGTATCTATCTATCATCATTGCTTAGTAGATATCAAATGGTTGCCCCCTTGGTTCATTCATGCATGTGTTCCGCTTGCGACACAAGTTCTAGTTGTGTTTTCAATATGCTGCATCAAGGTCACGTGGTGCAGTCCCCCCCCTCTGTCCTCAGCCACTCTGACCATTATTTGTAATGTTGGAGAAACTTTTCTAGGACAAGAGGAGTGACCAGTGGTGAGGCTGTCATTGCACATGCCACATTAACAACAACCATGCAGAAATGCAACCATTGGTTAGGCAAGATCCTTGTGCCTAAATTGACAGCAGTTCAATAGTCCAAATAGGTATGTAGTGTAAGTTTACTTGACTAGAAAACAACCTGTCAATTTTCAGCGCGATCCCCCCCCCATGTCCGAGGGGTAAGTCCCCATGTCCTAGGGGGTAAGGCCTCATGTCCGCGGGGGTAAGTCCCCATGTCCGCGGGGGTAAGTCCCCATTTCCTAGGGGGTAAGTCCCCATGTCCGAGGGGTAAGTCCCCATGTCCGCGGGGGTAAGTCCCCATGTCCGCGGGGGTAAGTCCCCATGTCCTAGGGGGTAAGTCCCCATGTCCGAGGGGGTAAGGCCCCATGTCCAAGGGGGTAAGTCCCCATGTCTGAGGGGGTAAGTCCCCATGTCCGAGGGGTAAGTCCCCATGTCCCAGGGGGTAAGTCCCCATGTCCGAGGGGGTAAGTTCCGATGTCCGCCGTGGTAAGTCCCCATGTCCGAGGGGGTAAGTCCCCATGTCCCAGGGGGTAAGTGCACATGTCCGAGGGGTAAGTCCCCATGTCCGAGGGGGTAAGTCCCCATGTCCGAGGGGGTAAGTCCCCATGTCCGAGGGGGTAAGTCCCCATGTCCGCCAAGTCCCCATGTCCGCCGGGGGAAGTCCCCATGTCCGAGGGGGTAAGTCCCCATGTCCGCCGGGGGAAGTCCCCATGTCCGAGGGGGTAAGTCCCCATGTCCGCGGGGGTAAGTCCCCATGTCCTAGGGGGTAAGTCCCCATGTCCGAGGGGGTAAGTCCCCATGTCCGAGGGGGTAAGGCCCATGTCCGAGGGGGTAAGTCCCCATGTCCGGGGGTAAGTCCCCATGTCCGCGGGGGTAAGTCCCCATGTCCGAGGGGGTAAGGCCCCATGTCCGAGGGGGTAAGGCCCCATATCCGAGGGGGTAAGTCCCCATGTCCGAGGGGTAAGTCCCCATGTCCCAGGGGGTAAGTCCCCATGTCCGAGGGGGTAAGTTCCGATGTCCGCCGGGGTAAGTCCCCATGTCCGAAGGGGTAAGTCCCCATGTCCGAGGGGGTAAGTCCCCATGTCCGAGGGGGTAAGTCACCATGTCCGAGGGGGAAGTCCCCATGTCCGAGGGGGTAAGTCCCCATGTCCTAGGGGGTAAGTCCCCATGTCCGAGGGGGTAAGTCCCCATGTCCGGGGGGGTAAGTCCCCATGTCCTAGGGGGTAAGTCCCCATGTCCGCGGGGGTAAGTCCCCATGTCCGAGGGGGTAAGTCCCCATGTCCGAGGGGGTAAGTCCCCATGTCCCAGGGGGTAAGTCCCCATGTCCGAGGGGGTAAGTCCCCATGTCCGAGGGGGTAAGTCCCCATGTCCGCCGGGGTAAGTCCCCATGTCCGCCGGGGGAAGTCCCCATGTCCGAGGGGGTAAGTCCCCATGTCCTAGGGGGTAAGTCCCCATGTCCAAGGGGGTAAGTTCCCATGTCCGCGTGGGTAAGTCCCCATGTCCTAGGGGGTAAGTCCCCATGTCCGAGGGGGTAAGTCCCCATGTCCGAGGGGGTAAGACCCCATGTCCGAGGGGGTAAGTCCCCATGTCCGCGGGGATAAGTCCCCATGTCCGAGGGGGTAAGTCCCCATGTCCCAGGGGGTAAGTCCCCATGTCCTAGGGGGTAAGTCCCCATGTCCGCGGGGGTAAGTCCCCATGTCCGAGGGGGTAAGGCCCCATGTCCGAGGGGGTAAGTCCCCATGTCCGGGGGGTAAGTCCCCATGTCCGCGGGGGTAAGTCCCCATGTCCGAGGGGGTAAGGCCCCATGTCCGAGGGGGTAAGGCCCCATATCCGAGGGGTAAGTCCCCATGTCCGCGGGGGTAAGTCCCCATGTCCGAGGGGGTAAGTCCCATGTCCGAGGGGGTAAGTCCCCATGTCCGAGGGGGTAAGTCCCCATGTCCGAGGGGGTAAGTCCCCATGTCCGCGGGGCTAAGTCCCCATGTCCGAGGGGGTTAGTAGATATTAAATGGTTGCCCCCTTGGTTCATTCATGCATGTACTTTTTTTATCTTAGCAACTTAGTAGATATTAAATGGTTGCCCCCTTATTCTTAGTAATATTAAATGGTCGCCCCTCCTTAGTAGATATTAAATGGTCGCCCCCTTATCCTATCTATCTATCTATGTATCTATGTATCTATCTATCATCATTGCTTAGTAGATATCAAATGGTTGCCCCCTTGGTTCATTCATGCATGTGTTCCGCTTGCGACACAAGTTCTAGTTGTGTTTTCAATATGCTGCATCAAGGTCACGTGGTGCAGTCCCCCCCCCCGTCCTCAGCCACTCTGACCATTATTTGTAATGTTGGAGAAACTTTTCTAGGACAAGAGGAGTGACCAGTGGTGAGGCTGTCATTGCACATGCCACATTAACAACAACCATGCAGAAATGCAACCATTGGTTAGGCAAGATCCTTGTGCCTAAATTGACAGCAGTTCAATAGTCCAAATAGGTATGTAGTGTAAGTTTACTTGACTAGAAAACAACCTGTCAATTTTCAGCGCGATCATGATGGTAGAGCGATTGCTCTCCCAATAAAAATGTCCATGCAGTGTAGGTTAGTTGAGACATTTTTCCTCGGAAGTTGGCCTGCAAGCCCAATGGACTATATGGAGAAGGATATTGAAATGACGAATATATGAGATACTGGAGAATAAGTTTGTTTGTATAAATAAAGAATCTTGGTCTGACCTGTTGGATAGTTTTTAGCCCAGAGGGTCGAAAACAAGGTCATGTCGAACATATCAACTAACCCAACCGGGCAGGTTAGTTGATGCGCCTGGTCAGGTTAGTTGATACACTCAACCCGATGTTACCCGAAGGAAAATTTAAAGAAATTGTCACATGCTACGGCTAATGTAGGTATTGCTAATAAGGTCGTGAGGCTTCACCAAGGTGGTTCCTGTTCCGCAGAAGCATCTCTGCTTTATTGTGAGCCTAACCATTACAGTTCCACTCACAAGTCGGGGCTAGGCAGGCCCGTAGCCAGGGGGGTGTGTAGGGTGTGTACACACCCCCCCACAGCCCAACCTCCCCCTTGAATCCACAATGATCTTACGCGTTTTTGCGAGAATCCGCAAATGTCGATTCACGCAGTTGCAATGCTTTTTGATTGGATTTATTTCCAAACAAATGTAAATGTAGGCCTATGCATTGCTCAAGAAACACAGCAACCATTTGAGGGACCATTCATAATTTCTTTAAATAGGCCTAGGTTGTAGTTGTTTTGAAAAAGGGGATATAAGAATATTGTTCTTTGATTTTAAGAGGTTTTATGTATTTTTTTGCGAAGAAAAAAATTACTCGATGTGACTCATCCATATACACAGTATGGAAGGTGTTTTTATGAGGATGGGCACTGGGCAGTGGGCAATGCGGCGAAAGAAACTTTACATCTACACTTGGAGTAGGCAGTGGTATTGAGAAGAAACACCCCCCCCCCCCCATGGGGTAACGCTAAGATAAGAAAATTTAATTAAAGGCAGTGAGGGGGAAAGGCAGGGAAATTGGGGAAATGAGGAGCCTGAGGTTATGTGGGGGAAACGGGAGCAAGAATGGGGAAGAGGGGGGTGAATCGAGGGAAGCAGGGGCAAGAGGGGGAAGAAGGGGGCAAAATGTGGCATAACTGATATTGTGGGGAAAAGAGAAGGGAGCAGGGGGTGTATCCTGTCATGAGGCTTCCCCTCACAAAGAAAACCTGAACGGTCTTGAGGGACAGAGCACATACCAGCATGCAAAATTGTATTGCTGTTAAACGTAAGGTCCATGTGGCTCTACTCCAAAGTATAAAATTCCAAAATAAAATAATGGCCAGGGAGTGTGAAGGGTGTGTTTCCACTGCCCCATATCTACCAGAACTTCCACCAATTCCTAAAAAGGGAAAGTGAAGAAAACGGGAAACAAAACTCCGAAAACAAAAGAAAATTTTTTAAAATCAGGCCCTTAAATAGGAATATTTTAGGAGGGGGCACAATGATTCTCTCCTCCCTGTGTGCCTCCTCCTTCTTCAGTCACTTTCCTCTCTAGACATCCCTCGCTGCCTCCTCCCTCGCTTATGCCTCCTTCCACTTCCTTTCTCTCTCTCTGGGCTTCTCCTTTTCCATGCATCTCTTCCCTAGCCATTCCCTCCTCCATGTTATCCTCCTACCTCTCCAGTTACTCTAATTCTAGCTATCTCTGACTCTCTCCTCCCTGCATTATCCCTTTCTGCCTCAACTCAGTTCTAGTCTCCTCCTCAATAGCTCTTTCCTCCTCCTTAGCTCTTGCTTCCTGTGTCTCTGCACCCTCCTCCATCTCTTGGGCCTCTCTAATTACTCTCTCACTGCCTCCTATCCTAGTACAGCCACATCTGGTCTTCTCATCTGTCTCCTCCTTGTCCTTTTTTCTTCCTCAACAGCTTTTCTCTGCTCTACAACAATTCTTCTCTCCTGCCTGTCTGCCCTCTCCCTGACATAGGTTTCTCCATCTATTACTCTGTTCTCTGTCTATATGCTGCCTTTCTGCCTGCTCCGTAGTTCTTTGGGTTCCTAATAAATTAGTAACAATAGCTCCCTCACTGGTTTCTCACTAGCTTATGTCTCCTCACTCTCTACCTACAGCATTTCTCTGCTTTCCACCTCCTCTTGTTACATTTCTGCATTTCTGTGTTCAGAAGCAACATTCCGACTAACTCCTCTCTAGTTTTTGCTTCTTCTTGTTAGCTCAAGCCTTCTTTGGTTTATTCATCTTCCTCCTTCCCTAATCATCTAATCTCTCCGACTTGCACCTCTCTACATTCTCCATTACCACATTTCTGGAATCAGAAGCATTGATTGGACTACTTCTTTTGCATGTATACAAGCTCTTGTTGCTCTCTTGCCTCCTCCTGATAGCTTTAGCCTTCTTAAGTATCAATCCTCCCCCCTTTGGTCACCTCTATCTGTCTGACTCATACTCTCCCTTTCTTTATCTGCTTAGCAATAGCTATTCTCTTTTCCCCAGCTCTTGTCACCTCCATCTCTTGCACCTCCCTTGGTGACACTCCTTTTCTACCCTCACCCAAATTGTTTTTTGTCCCCTTCATCACTTCCTCCTCCCTAGGTCTGGCCCTCTCCATCCCTGCCTCTAAACTCTCATCCTCTACTCTCTCTGCATTCTCCCACTATACCTCTCACCTTATAACTGATGCATGCACCCTGCCCTGCCTCTTCAGTATGGCTTTGGCGTCAGCATCCCTCTGCTGAATTTACTAATTGTCTACTTCCTCTCCTGCGTCTTTCCTCCCATGACCCCCTCTTACAGGACCCCCACTGCCCCCATCATAGCATGAGTCAATGCCTCTCCAATTTAGCTGCAAACAACTCCATAATATGTCTTCTATTTGTTTTCGCAACTTTAGCTAAATGATACTAAAATAAATTCTCCAAAAGTGGTTCATGATGTTAAATCACTATACCATTTTTTATAAGGTCAAAATGGATGTTTTTCTCAAATTTCAGAGAAATTTCATTACAATATAGATATTAAAAACCATGTGACAGGGTTCCCACAATTTTCCCTAATGGAAATTCCCTACTTTTTCAAGACTTTTTCAAGACTGATGCGTCATTTTTCCAGACCATCAATTAGCTCATATCTCCTGACTTCACAACTCTCAAAACAGATGTCCAAGCGCAGTACTATTTGTTTATGAATTAAGCGAGTTCTTCACACATCAGGCTGAATAAGCAAAACTCTCTCTGAAGAAAATTCTGAGACTAATAGGACAAGTTTCTATCTCCAGGACAGATTTTTCGTGTTACTACAGTTTACTTTATCATATCGCGGCTTATAAATGTTTAAAATAATCAGCAAAATGCTTCAGAACAGCAAAATTCCCTACTACAAATAAAATTCCCTACTTTTTCCCTGCTTTTTTCCTTTCAGGTCTGGAAAATGGCTTTTGGAAATTCCCTACTTTTTCCCTGCTTCTCAAGACTGTGGGAACCCTGCTGTGATTAACAGTGATTTGAAAAATTATTTGCTAAAAAAACTTGGTTTTTAAATACATTATTGTATGAAATTTCTCTGCAATATGAGCAGATCATCAGTATAGACCAGGCTATAAGAAAAGGTCAAAATTCTCAAAAACTGTTCTTTGGCATTCAAGTTGCCTCTAAATTGCCCACACCGGTGCTGATGGGGCGTAAAACACAAACTCACTCACTCACTCTTTGGCATTTAAGATCATGTTACCATATTGAAGTTTTTTGGGAATTTTTCCATCAAATTTAACTCTCTGGAATGCTCAGAATGTGTCTCAGAGTGTCTAAAATCTGTTGGCTTCTGGGGGCCTTGAGCGGCCCCCAGACCCCCTGCCGCACACTTTCGGCCCTACGGGCCTCAGTTCGCCCCTGATTGCTTTCCACACACCCCCCTTAAAAAATCCTGGCTACGGGTCTGCTAGGGTTTTGACCAGGCTTACCAGCAGAACCTCTTATGGTCTTGGGCATCCCATATCCTGCCCAAAATATAGAGAAGTCATATCACAATAACCCAGCTGCCAGACTACCTCTACTGTTTCCACTAAAAAGCCAACTTAGTTTCATTTTGTAGTAGTTTTCTAAAGCAATTATAGAAGAATAGGCGCTATATAAATGTCTATTATTATTATTATTATTATTATTATTAAGTTACAATCCTCAACATAACCAACAAAATTAATTCTTAGGCCTATGTAACCCCAATTTTTTTTTTTTTTTGGCTTTATGTAAACAGATACAAACCCCACAAGTACCGAAAAATCACTTACATATAAATTATGTAAGCAGTTATTCAAACTTTGCATAATCCAGGTTGATTCAGTTCCATTTTCAAAATTTAATTTAAAACATTGGTAGGTCAACTTGACATTTTGTAGGTTGGGTTAGTTGATACGTATCAACTAACCTTGCCTCTTCTGTATCAACTAACCCATCCATGTCATTATTTATTTCTATAACATGCTGTACTCTGGACCACTTCGTACGTGGTCTGCTACAGCTCTTGTTGCACAATGTCATGTGACTGTGCATAGGTCTCTCAGCTGGTGAGCTCCTATTCAAGACCTGTTGCTTCAAACACATGACAGTATTTGCATGTCTAGCATTGTCTACCCTAAATGAACAAAACTGACATCCAACAAAGAAAGACCCATTAAATTTATGTACATTGTTTCATTGGTTTGAGTTGGCAATATTTTTTTGTAAAAAAATATTTTTTTGTTATATTAGAATTTTTTGTTTGAATTGATATCAGAAGCTACAGTTATTTCAAAGTGAGATAGCCTACTCCTCACTTTTTCAGGAGCAAATTCGTCTACCAGACATTTCTGTACAGTGTACATACATGTACTCACACAGATACTTGGCATAATTTATTCAAAACACTGACTAATTTACAATTATAAAAACAGTCAAAGTACAGGCACCAGTTCATGTCGCCTTTTATGTATTAGAAAAGTTATTATAAAAGAAAGATACAGATAGATAGGTGGATAGATATCTACATGTGGAAAGATAGAAAAAATTGACAAATGGAAAGTTAGATCGATGTTGACAACAGATTATGAGGTTTCCATATAAAGGGGGAGGGGATGTGAGCCTGTGAGCTCAGTGGTGGCATGCTAAGCTCCAATCACTGGGTCCAGGGTTTGAATCCAGCTCTTGGTAGGTCTCCTAAGAAGCTCCAAGACTTTGTTGCACGGCTGTTTCAATCATCCAACAGGATATAATACATAACTTAAAAGCCCCAATTATATACATCCATCCTAGAAAAATCTCCTACACCATTTCAAATATATTTTTATACCATTAACACTATTTCAATATTTAAATTTGTAATCACTACAACCAGCTTATCTTTTTTTTGAAAAGATTTTCGTGTTTCTTGTTTAGCCCGAGGCTTTCCTCTGTCGAAGCTTTCCATTGATGCAGCACAAAGGAATGACATTCCGCAACAAAGGATGACCTGCAGTGACAAGATCGCATGTTGGAATGATCTTGGAATGCAAGGCGCTCTGCTGAGCCACTTCTTGGAGCCCATTTATCTGACTTCTATCTCACTTGGTAAGCAACAAGAGAACTGATTGATACGTACTGGCTCATATATATGAAAAAATAACAGGTAATATCTCTTGATTATCATTAAACTGCCACATTTATCAAGTTTCTTAAGTTAAAACTAACCAGAACCACAAGTGATTTCAAAGCTCGATCGTCCGTTAATGTGATATCTATCAATGTGTGCCCGATTACAGTGGTCGAAATAAAGGGGGGGGGGGTCAAGGGGGTTTGACCCCCCAAATGTTCTTGTGACCCCCTCAAACAAATTTTTCAGAAGGACCCAGAGGGCGTCCAGAAAAAAAACCCCCCAAATACTAAATGTGTCCAGAGAAATAAGCATAAAGCCTTATCAGCATCCAACAACCTCTTGTGATTTATATAACTCAGCAAAAGAGTCTTCAAAACTTGTTTTTCTGAGATAAAACATGGCCTTAAAATGTCCAGAATTCATTTTTAGGACGTCTGAAAGTCTTCGGCTTCAGGGCGCCTCTGGCGGCCGGCCGTGGCTTGCAGACCCGGCTTCAACAAGGGCTTCAACGCTTTGGGCCTTTCAACTGAGAGACCCCCCCCCCCCAAAATAACATGGCCTATTTCAACCACTGCCTGGTTGTCACCTACAGGCAAATAAATACCTCATTATACCTGTACCTCATATTATTTGCAAGTGAAAGACTATAAGCTCCAAATGGACAATTCAGCAATGGTGGCAATTTTGTAACGGCCATTTTGGCAGCCATCTTGGATTTATCTACATGTTCCCGAGCCATACCCAGAGGCCAATACATGTACCAAATTTCATAACTCTAACCGAAATATTAAGGTCAGTTCTAGAATGGTGGCAATTTTGTGGTGGCCATTTTGGCAACCATCTTGGATTTCGCAAAATGTTCCCGATCCATACCCAGAGACCAATACCAATTCCAAATTTCATAACTCTAAGTGAAATACTAAGGTCACAAATGGACACTTACCTAAACAAACCTTATAACAGGGACATTGGACAACAACGACAAAGAAAAACAGACAAACTAAACCAGAACCGCAAGCGGTTTCAACGCTCGTCTGTTAATGTGAAATCTATCAATGTGCGCCTGATTAACACCCACAGGCCAATACCTGTAGCAAATTTCACAACTCTACCTCTAATGCCTAGTTCTCACGACGGCGATTTGAGAGCGGCGCGTCAAGAGAAGTCATTTCTTGGAAAGTTGTGGCGTAGAACGTTGGTTGAGGCACGTTACGTAATCAATTAGTGTCATGTGCGGCGCTTAAAGTTTGTAGCCGCGGTGAGTCTTGAGGTGTCCGCGGCGCTGCTTAAGCTTTCTTCGCCTTCCGCCTCTCTTGCCTCAGCGCAGTTCCAAACAGACTCGTCGCACTTTGTTTTGGAATTCGGCGAGGCTGCTTTTACTTCGCCCAATGTTGTTTCCTGTTACGCCGCTGATGGTTGTGAGGCAGCTACGTCTGAAATTGGCGACCTGCGACGCATCAGGAAACCTTCGGCGTACACCTGAGGTAAGATGCGCCGCTGAAAATGACAGCCTCGCCGACGACTGTAACGATGCAACGCCGCATTTAGGTACTTGTTACTGCGTACCTTGATGGTTCATCGTCGCACATGCATTCATACAGCGCCGAGGACATTACAGGCGCGTCGATGCTGACCTTCTTCGTCGTCCTTGCCTTAAGCAGCGACGAAGGTCTCTTAAGCATCGACGAAGGTCTCTTGTTGCAGCGCTGCGGCAAAGTGTGTTTCGCTGCTGCAGGAGTCACTTTTGGTCATTATAAAAAGGGACACAGAGGACCTCCTTGCTTCATTTGCTGATTGCCCTTCAATGAGAACACAACGACTGCCTACTGAACATATGCATGATGAATGAAGAAGAAATTATTGTTGTGGCTGGTGCTGCTGCTGCTGCTATCGGAGCTGTCTATTTGAGACACAGGAGGAGGAGGGCCAAGAGACAGAAAAGGTGGTGGATTCGCAACTGGTTGCTGCAGAGGGAACAACATGGTCACTACCATCAACTGATGCCTGAACTGCAAGTCAATGACGTGTCCGGCTACTACAACTACACTAGAATGCCCCCTGACATCTTTGCTGAACTCCAGGAAGCTGTTGGACCACTCATCACTAAGCAAGACACCAACATGAGGAGGGCTTTGGAACCTGGTCTGAAGTTGGCTATCACCCTGCGGTACATGGCAACAGGAAACAGCTACAAGTCCCTAGCTTATGCTTTCCGTGTGGCACCCAACACCATCTGCAACTTCATCCCTGAGGTCTGCCTTGCCATCGTTCATGCCTTCGAAAGACAGCTGGCACTACCCACACAGCCTGAAAGATGGAAGGAGATAGCCAAGGCCTTTGAGACGAAATGGAACTTGCCCAACTGCATTGGAGCTCTGGATGGCAAGCACGTCGCAATCCGATGTCCCAAGGCTGCAGGCTCCTTGTTCTACAACTACAAGGGATTTCATTCCATTGTCCTGATGGCCCTCGTTGATGCCGACTACAAGTTCATCTATGTGCAGGCTGGCTGTCAAGGAAGTGCATCTGATGGCGGCGTCTTCAAGGACACAATACTTCGACAACTCCTGGACGAGGAAGATCTAGGCCTACCACCTCCAGAACCTCTACCTGGCACAGAAGACAATCCTTTCCCATATTACATCGTGGGTGACGAGGCATTTCCCCTGAAGACATGGCTGCTCAAACCAGTGCCAAGAAGGAACCTTGACATTGCTTCCAGAGTCTACAATTACAGGATTTCAAGAGCCAGGAGAGTGGTGGAGAATGCCTTCGGTCTGCTGTCACACAGGTTCAGATGCTTCCTGACCACCATGCCCCAACGACCTACAAGAGTGACATACATCACAATGGCTGCTTGTGTTCTACACAACATTCTGCGAGACAGAGTAGGCGTCCACCATGCCCGTGACATTGAAGTTATGGACAGAGAAGATCCACAGACACATGACGTCACTGAAGGAGTTTGGAGGGGAGACCGTCAATTGCATGACCTAGGAGAACCACTTCGACACGGAAAAGCCTCCAGAGATGCCAAGGCTGCTCGAGACTACCTACGTGACTGGGTCAACAGTCCGGCAGGAAGTGTCCCTTGGCAGTTGGAGAAAATCTGAAGAAGATGCAGACTATCTACTCAAAACAACAAACCCCAGGCCCTTTTAAGGGCCACCAAATCCTCCCAATTGAGCTGGCCATGTACACATCCTATGTTGACAAAACAAGCCCAAAAATCAATCAATCAATCAATCCATCTATCAATCCCTCCATCCATCTATCTATCTATCTATCTATCTATCTATCTATCTATCTATCTATCTATCCAAGTCCAATCCCTGCAAAGTGACGACAACTGCTTTTCTTTTGCTGCAGTGTATATATGTAACGAGCATTGTGTTCCATCTATCAAGCTATCTATCTGCCTATCTATCTATCTATCTATCTATCTATCTATCTATCTATCTATCCAAGTCCAATCCCTGCAAAGTGACGACAACTGCTTTTCTTTTGCTGCAGTGTATATATGTAACGAGCATTGTGTTCCATCTATCAAGCTATCTATCTGCCTATCTATCTATCTATCTATCTATCTATCTATCTTTCTATCTATCCAAGTCCAATCCATGCAAAGTGACGACAACTGCTTTTCTTTTGCTGCAGTGTATATATGTAACGAGCATTGTGTTCCATCTATCAAGCTATCTATCTGCCTATCTATCTATCTATCTATCTATCTATCTATCTATCTATCTATCTATCTATCTATCTATCCAAGTCCAATCCCTGCAAAGTGACGACAACTGCTTTTCTTTTGCTGCAGTGTATATATGTAACGAGCATTGTGTTCCATCTATCAAGCTATCTATCTGCCTATCTATCTATCTATCTATCTATCTATCTATCTATCTATCCAAGTCCAATCCCTGCAAAGTGACGACAACTGCTTTTCTTTTGCTGCAGTGTATATATGTAACGAGCATTGTGTTCCATCTATCAAGCTATCTATCTATCTATCTATCTATCGAGCTATCTATCTATCTATCTATCAAGCTATCTATCTATCTATCTAGCTATCTATCTAGCTATCTATCTGCCACTTGCCCTAGACAAGTGAAATTACAAAGTGATGCACTTGTACTAGTGCAACCAACACAAGTTTTAAAACCAAAGCACTTGTACTAGTGCATTACATTTTAATTAAGAAATTCATGCACTTGTACTAGTGCAATAAAAATATGTTTATACCAAAGAATGCAGCACTTGTACTAGTGCAGCACTTGGTATGTTTTTGGCAAAGAAAGGGGGAACTAGCACCTTGCTTTTATGAAGGTGATTACTTTTAATGAAGGCCAGGACCGGACTTTTTTTTTGGGGGGATTGTCAACGTTTTTTTTGCTCTTTTTTGGCTCTTTTCGGTCAACACAAGCTCTTTTTTTTTGTCAACATAGGATGTGTACGTGGCCTGCCCTTTTGGGAGGATTTGGTGGCCCTTAAAAGGGCCAAGGTTTTTTGGTTGTCTTTGCTGCACATCTTCTCTTCTACTTGTGTGGAGAAAGGAGACTCTCAGTCCAACTGGGCGAAGGGGAAGGCTGGTGCGGCTGCTGGGCGCTCGGTTGACCATAGCTGGGTCCAGGGTAGCCGTACTTCTCGGGCTCTCCTGAGCATCCATCATCAGTGTCAGGGAGGATGGGCTGGGCTGCATCACGGTGTAGCTGGGAGTCTGCCTGGATCCTCCTTCCCTGGGCTGGTGGTGGTGGAAGTGATGGCTGCTGGAAGCGTGGTGGTGCTGCTGGTGGTGCTGCTGGTGGTGCTGCTGGTGGTGCTGGTGGTGCTGAGATGGCACATACGTCGCAGAAGGAGGAGGAGGAGGAGGTGGCATCTGCAGGCGCTGAGGAGGATGAGGAGGCTGGAAGGTTTCCTCCTGAGGTCTTGACTGGCGGCTGGCCTCATCCATCTCCCTCTCCTTGTCCCAGTAGAAGGCGGCCTCTGCAATGGCCCTCACCATTCGCTTTCTGATTTCAGGGCTGGCGCGAAATCCGACGTGGTAGAGGTCGTGACACTTCATCCTCCAGTACTCCTCATCGTCTTTCAACTCCTGGGGCACATCTTGCAGCCAGAGCCTTTCAGGATCTTCTTGGAGGAGGACATAGCGTGCATGCTGCCTGCGATGACATTCATGGCGGAGTGCATGGTTTCATCTGTTGTGGCCTTTCTCTTGGTTCCCTTGGACACGGCTCCAGGCTTTGGCGCTCCAGGACTGCTGGCTGTCAGGTCTGTCCTGTGATGGCTGTTCAGGTGGCAGGTCCTGCAGGTCATAGGAAGCTGGCAGGGAATCTTCAGGGTTGTAGCTGTCCCCGGAGTCTGAGGCTGGTCGGTTGGCAGACAGTTGGGAGATGGCGGACAGCTCCTTGCCTGGCTTGTGGACGATGGAGTCCTTCAGGAACCGACAGTTGGCTAGGATGTACTGGTCCCTGTCTGTGACCGTCTCCTTCCTTAGTATAGGGCCATTTGTATTGTTTCCTAAATTTAGGGTACATTTTTGGAACCAATGTTTTTTTTAATCTATGATATCAATAGAACAAAACCTGAGTTGGTTCCATTTTTTTCTATGGCTCCTAAGGCGGCCATCTTGAAATCCAAAATGGCCGCCACCGAAACACTATTTTGGCCATAACTCAAGAACTGTTTGACATAGAGATGCAAATGAGGGGTCTAAATTGTGTAGTTTGAGCTAACAAATGCAAAGGTACCATTTATTTCACTCATTAGTGAAGAAAAAAGCAAAAAAATAATATTATTTGTATTTTTTTCTGCCAAGTCGGCAGTAAACATCATGCTACAGATTCATGATGCGAAACTATTCGGACTTGAATGACTGTGCTTTGACAGACTTATAAAATAATTGTGTTATCAGGTTGTTATGGATAATTAATTGATTCTATAAGTCTATGAATGTTGATAACACAATAACAGAAGCTGAAGTTGAGTTTTTTCCAAAGCTCCTTTTATCTTTCTTTCGACTGCACTGTTTTGCTTTTTGTCTAAGATTTTCATTTGGTTCAACTTTGTTGCTTCAAGGGTTGTTTCATAGCTTAATGATGCTGTATATACACAGTTCGGTTGACTATGTCAATAATATTTGGCTTTCAGAAAATTGTCTAATATTAATGGTAATATTCAGCTTTAATGACACTAACCTTTACTACTCCAGTACCGAGTCATTACCGTCAGTGCTGGGGTATAGACTTTATTCAAATTAGTTGGTTAACAGTCAGGGAATTACCAGCATATGAGGACAATTGCAATTCCAGCCAAGTCCTGGCCCTGACAGGATAATTGAGTGTGTGGGGTTGATCAGTTGGGTCTCAGAAGAAAGTCTGATTAAATAGCCAGTCAAAGATGATTTCGAGCACTGCCAAAGTCATGGCTAGGCCATGACACTGTGAGAGTGTCATGGGAGGGTGATGACAGTGCTAGGGTGATTGTCATGTGGGGCTGAGGACATTGATTGTCATCAGCTGGTGATAATTTCCCTGACTGGTTAAGAGTCAGTTTTATTGCTTGATTATGCTTCGTACCAGGCCGGATGGTTTCAGAGCAACAATGCTTCATATACATAGGTTATTGTCAAAATTTGGTTTGTAGTCCACGATGGGACTGATGAAGCAGGAGAAAAACTGGAACATGCAGACCCTTATATAATTTGCCTCAAACAACTAAAGAGTGTGTTGCAGACACTAAACATGTATGCACATTCAACATATTAAAATCATTCTCATGATCACTACTGAAAACCAGGAAAATTTAATATCTCACTGAAATTTGCATTGATCAAGGACAGAAACTTAAGTTATGAAAGAAGAAAGAGGACTGCAAAGGATAACAAGTAAACCGGTAAATAACTGAAATTCTGATGTCTCTGTCAGAAAGTTGCCTTTACCATCTGGCACCAGTGCTGCAATATCAAACCATACAAGTAAATGTGTAGCATTCTCTCAAAAACAAAGCTCAATCATTTTGCTGACTAATCAGTCAATGAAATAACCATCTGGTCCAGACGAGCAATGTCTTCAGCGCCGCACTCACCCTAGCACTGACAACACCCTCCCATGACCCTCTCAAAGTGTCATGGCCCAGCCATGACTTTGGCAGTGCTCAAAATCATCTTTGACAGGCTATCAAAAATAACTGCTGCTACTATCACTTGCAAACCTGGCATAAAGTTGTATCACAGTATCAACTTTCTCTATAAATTTTGGCAGACCTATCTTTTACATAATGAGGAAAAGAACCAAAGGCTCCAGAGAAATTAGGGAACTGTTATCAGCTGCTGGTGACTTTGTGGTATTTCACGAAATTGGTTAGAATTAGTCGCGCTACTGTCATGCTGCTGTGAGACACCAGCTGAAGGAGCTGGAATTATACTGCATTGGAGAACTATCAGCCCCATTGTCTCCTTTACAAACTTGCTGGCAACTACCTAGAGGTGTGTGAGAGACTGTTTCCTTCTCAACATATGTGCCCTATCTCAGCTTGCTAGAGTTCATTAAAACTTCAATACATATGGAGTCCACACTGCTCTATGATCAGGATAATTCACTCAATATTTCTGGTACCACTTTGTCGGTCATTTAATAATGATGAAGCCCTGGTGATTAGCACTCTGGGAAATTACTGTCATATGAGGACAATTGCGATTCAAGATAGGTCCTGGTCCTGACAGGATGATTGAGTGTGTGGGGTTGATCAGTTGGGTAACAGAAGAAAGTCTGATCTCTGTGCAGCCAGTCTCATCACCTCCAGGATATCCCTTATGTTTGTCATATTGGACATGTTGCGAGATTGTCTCTCTTGGGTGTAATATCTCCCTACCAGCATTAGGGGTGTACTGAAAGTCCAAAACTACTTATTGCCGAAATGAATCTGATTCAGCATCCTTGCTCGGATGTTGGCTGCTCTTATCATGTACCAGTGCTGAATAACCTTATCAGATGGGAGCTTGCAATTGGTAAATTGAGAAGATCATCTGTATAGGAGTCTTGGGATGTATTTACCTTGCATACATGCTGATTTTTTTCAAGAGAAACTGGCCAGGTATTTAGTCACAGACATGTGTAGGGCTTGAACTTGTAACAAAATTGTTCCAACTCATCTAGGTCTAGTCTTCTGAGTGTCATCAATTGTTCTGAATTAGGATTTTTCCTTTTTAACATAACTAGATGGGTAAAGAGTGACTTTAAAGGGTGCAGCCAGTGTGTAAAAGAGAGCAGTCCTTAGAGGTCTAGAAACCTGCAATTACCCAACTGAAAACCGGTCCACTACAGGCAGGTGAATGTGATGAGACTGCAGACTGACAAAATTCAAGTCGAATTTTGGAATCAAATTAGCATCTTGGCCACTAGGACAGCTGTCTATCAGGTCCATGCTGAGCAGAACTCAGCAGAACTGGACTAGATTTGCAATACATGTGTGTATAGACGTGAAATACAGAATGTCCAATGAAATATTGTAGCCTGTTCCCTAACAATCGCAAATAGATGTAGACTTTCTACATAATTGAGGACAAAATAATTACTTGACAGAGTCAAGTTGACTCCGAGTTTGTTAAGAAAGAAGAGGCATCAAATGCCTCAAATCAAGTGAGATGATTCTTTCCTACAGATGATATCCACTGGTCTTGCCGAGTAGAGATCTTGTTTTGGACTAGCTTGTCAAGTCAAATGTTCTGTCACACGATTACTACAGCTTCTGTATTCAATTCCTGCAAGTTCTTTGTGAATACATATTAGTTTCAACATCACTTTAAGGTTTTTGTGGAGCAATGACGCACACTTAGATTAGATACACTTCATCTGTGCATTGACGTCTCGGCACAGTTTTCTTCATCAGAATCTGGTTCTTCCATTACAAAGTACGCATTGAATGGGCATGTAGGTGTCGTCAAAATTTTTGCTGCCTCACAAACACATAAGCCTGTGAAAGACAAATGTGTTTGCTTGCATAACCATGTTCATATGCACTGGTTGATCCACAACTACATGTACATGATCTTTTTAGGTTGTTTTGGCCAATCATATTTACATGGTCCACTTCCTAAGATTGAACTTCAAGATATTGTGGCCAAGTTGAAACATGGACTTTTTCTGAGACATTGCAACAGATTAGTTCATGTATATATATATATATATACTTGGTATATTGCTATTATGGTACTGGTGTGTACAACAGGAACGATGTCATGTCTGATCATTCCTATGAGCCTTTTGTGTTTTTGTTGCACTGTATCAGTCTATGTAATGTTGTGTCCCTATCTCAATATAATCTCAATATAATTAGTCTATCTTTGTAACTTTGTTGTTACTCTTCTTTCTCTGCCAGTTCTTTCTCAGTCACCACCAAACTTAGCATATCTATAGGAAATGACATTATACCTTGCAATAAGCTCTGTTATCGCTTGACACTCTCTAATTCCTTGGAAATCTGCCTTCTTTTGACAACTTACTCACAGAAACAACAACAGCCTCCTTAATCAAATAGGTCAGAAATGTTCTCCTCCACAAAGTTTATGGCAGAGGGCACCACAGTCTGCTATTCCAAGTTGGGGGAAGTTTCTCTTGCATACAATAGAACCCTTCCTGAACACAGTCATATTGAAATACTTTTATAAATTCACGGGTGTTTTATGCCACTCCAGCCAAACTACTCATTTCGCAGCCATGAAAACTTGCCAGTTGCTTTCTTTTACTTCCAACAACATCTTCATCCCACTTTGGTCCCATGAACTAATACTTTTTTTCACGGGTACTATGCTAGTACATTTATAATTCTTGTTAAAATTATGAAATCTTCTATTGATCTTCTTTATATAGTTTCGTCTAATCAAAATAAACTCTACCTGGACCATTGGACCATTGGACCTTGAATAACAACACTACATCATAGATATTAATTTTGCATAATAAAGTTATGTGTTATCAGTAGCCTATTGAACATAATCATATTACAAAATGAAAGCACCAATTGATATCTTCTTTTAATACAAGAGAAAGCATTAGTAATAGGCTTTTAGTCTCCATTACATTCTAAACTTTTTGCCATATTTCAAACTGATCAGCTGACACAAGTGCAAATTCCACTTTTTCAGTGCCAATGCAACTTTGTCAGTTGCCCCACAGCGCTAGAGTTGCCCCCATGCCCTGTCTGAAACAATTCAATACCAGCAAACAGTCTCAAGAACCTTGGGGTCCAAACCCAACTTCATCTGCCTTAATTAACAGCTTAGGCCTAACCCAACTTCATCTGCCTTTATTGACAGCTTTGGCCTTCCATGGCTTTTGCTAACACTACACTACATATATTCCAGTTCAGAAATGAAAGAAATGATACTCATCATCGGGGTTATGTACACTGATTTTTCTACTATTTGGCTCAGTTTTGTGGAGCGGGTGATTGCTTCAGCTAAGGGCCTAAACTAATTTATAGTGGCCCCAACTGTAATGGAGAACACTTTTAAATACTTTCAGACTGTCAAGAAATATTTTTTGTCATAATCAATGCACATATACAGTAAATTATATAATTATTTACACATCTATGTAGTTTGCTCGTTTTGCCTAAAAATTGAGTTGTCCTCGGTTACCTGACCTTATATTTTCATGGCAACAGAAAGGTTTTTTGAACACTGTCAACAAGTTTGATTTTTCCAGAGTACACAGTAGAATACCTGAAATTAATTCTGTGAAAATTTCATTCAGCTACTTCGAATAGAAATATCCACCAGAACTAGTGGTCAGAACTTTTGAAACGCTCCTTATACATGCAAGAAAATACCAATAATATTAATTAATTTACTTTTCTTTTCACTTGGGATTAAAAAACATGAAACCATTGAATTCTCCAGACCAAACTACATAATTTTGACCCATCATTTGTATCTCTATGTCAATCCATTGTTGAGCTATTGCCAAGAATAGCGTTTCAGTGGCGGCCATCTTGGATTTCAAGATGGCCGCCTTAGGAGCCATAGAAAAAAATGGAACCAACTCAGGTTTTGATCTATGGACATCATAGAATAAAAAAAACATTGGTTCCAAAAATGTACCCTAAATTTAGGAAACGGATAGATATCCTACACAAGGCCATACACTACCTGGCGGCTCCTGAAGCTTCAGGCCTGACGAGTCTGGAGTAGTGGGTGCGGACAGTCTTCCTCCAGTTGAAGATGTCCTGGGAGGTGAACTTGGGTCCCAGCTCCTTGGCTTTTTCGGTGTCCAGCAGCAGCTTCTCGTTGCCCTTGTATCCTCTGGAGCCCTTCATGTACAGCACAGGATGCTCTTTGTACCAGTTGATGAGGTCGTCTTCTTGCTCCGGTGTGATGCCCATGGTGTGTGAGATGTTTTTCTTGGGGGCCTTCCCTTTGCCCTTCTTGCCCTTGGACTTGGCTTCAGCAGCTGCAGGGGCCTCATCAGCAGAGGAATGGTGGTCTTCCTCCTCGAAGGTGTCGTCATGCATGACATCTTCAAGAGCAACAACAGGCTGGCTCTGTTGTGTCTTCTTCGGAGTCTTCTTCGGAGTCTTCTGAGTCTTCTTTGGAGTCTTCTTTGGAGTAGACTTGGCAGTAGGCTCTGGAAGACCCTTGGGAGCAGACTTGGTGGCAGGCTTGTCAGCAGACTTGGGAGCAGGCTTGGCAGCAGGCTTGTCAGCAGACTTGGGAGCAGGCTTGTCAGCAGGCTTGTCAGCAGACTTGGCAGCAGGCTTGTCAGCAGACTTGGAAGGCTTGTCAGCAGGCTTGTCTCCTTCATCTTCAAATAATTCAACTGATGAATCTTCGTCTGTGCTGTCTTCTGGCTGGCCCTCGAAGATGGTCTCGCTGACGACAGTGGCTTTGCTGGTTGAAGTGGTAGTCTTCGTCTGGCTGGCAGCTGTACTGGAGGTGTAGAGCCCAGGTAGAGAGATGTCTGCCATGGCTGTTGTGAAGAAGGCAGTCACTGCAGCATCTGAAGGCTCATGGCAGGAGTTGCAGCTGGAGTTGTCACTGGAGTTGCAGCAGGAGTGCTTCCAGGAGTGTGAAGTGTAGACCTCGTGCTGAGCTTGGTTGGTGCCCTGGTGACGACGGTCCCCTTTTTCCTCTTTGGTCCCATGTTGTAGCAGCAAAAGTACTAACAATTGTAGCAACAAAAGTAGCAGCAAATGTAGCAGTTGAGTGTCGTGGATTCTAGGTGTGTTCTGGTCGAAGGTCTGAGTGGGTATGGTGCTCTAAACTGGCCCCCTCTATATATATGCAGGGTGCGGACCGCCTCTTTTCCCCTCCTTCGCCCCCCCTTCTTCGCTGCTGCTGCCCCAGCCGCTGCGCAGAAAGAGGGTGACACGCAGACAAAGGGTTGATGCTAAAAATAGAACAACGCATGCACTCAGGCGCCACTCTGTCTGCTGCATTGGGGGTCCATAAGACGCGGCACGCACCCTCACACGTGCGTCGCACATGTGACTTCCCGCGACGCGTGTCTAAAACATGTGACATGAAGCAAGAGCTTTCTGCTACACTGCTGTTTCTGCGTCAAAGCTCTTCTTTGTGCGTCGCAACTTTAAAAACCTGCGGCGCGCACTGATTTCTTTTTACGCTTCTTCTTGCTTCACCACTTCTTTCCTCGCAAAGATTCAACCGGTTGAATCTTTTTTTCCTGCATCGTCAAATTTCTAGGAATTGCGTAGAAAGACCTCTTAAAACGGCGCATGCTGCTCCTGTCGCGCCGTAAAGCCAAAATTGACGGCGAACATGCTCAAATCTTTGCCCTTTCCAGGAAATATAAGAAACGCCGTCGCTTAAACCCTCTGTTACGTCTCCATGAGAACTAGGCATAAGCTATATATCAAGGTTACAATAGGCAATTCAAGAATGAAGAAATCTTTGATTTCTCAACACTTTCTTGATCCATACCACAGGCCAGTTAGTGTACCTAATTTCATAACTGTAAACGAAATATTAAGATCACAATGGGCAGTTCAAGGATGTCAGCCATTTTCAAGTGGCCATTTTGGCGGCTATCTTGGATTTCTCAACGTGTACCCCATTAATACCCACAGGCCAATACCTGTACAAAATTGCATAACTCTAGCGAAATATTGAGGTCACAATGGGCAGTTCAAGAATGAAGAAAGATGGATGCCAAAATGGCCGCCACAAAATTGCTGCCATCTTTGATTTCTCTACATTTTCCCGATCCATACCCACAGGCCCATACCTGTACCAAATTTCATAACATGTTCCTGATCCATACCCATAGCCCCATACCTGTACAAAATTTCATAACTCTAAGTGGAAAACTAAGGTCACAAGGGACACTTACACAAACCTTAACCGAGACAACGCCGACAACGCCGACGGCGGACGCGGACAATCGAGTGACGACAATAGCTCTTCGTTTTCAAAGAAAACAGACGAGCTAAAAAAGGAAATTCTTGATATAACTCAACACAAGACCGGCAAGGGCCATGTTGATAGGCAAGAATAAGTCACGTAGTCACACGATGATTTAATAAAAACTCATATTGCATGACAGTGGCGTTCCTATGGGGGTGTATATACAATACATCCCCCATGATAAAAAAATTGTTCCAAATTAAGTTGGTATTTCTGCTTTAAAATCGAAGTCAGTCCAAGTGAGACTAGACACTTAAAAATAAGAGTTTTGGAAATAGACTAGGCCATTACCGAATACTGGGAATGTCCTGGTTTCTTCATGTGCTCCATCATATTTGAACTTTCAACCTTGGTTAAAATATGCAAAATTTTCCCAAAGTGGAACCCCTTGCAGTTATGGTTTTGCTTTTATTAGGGGGGGGGGTGTTATTTTAAAAATTTCAGAAAATCATACCTTTGTGGATGGAATACGAAAATATAGGTCAAAAGAAACCCAATGGTACCTCAATTGCATTATTTGGTTTTAAAAACCCATATGGACGGAGGCTTTGAAGATAACGCCTTTTGCGTCGACTACAAAATTACCCGAAAATGCCATATCTCGAGAACCAATGCACATATAGACTTCAAAATAGGCTCAAATCATTCGCAATCCCTAAGTTTATATTCGTCTTTCATAGTAAATATATGCCTATCTGCCTTATTTTTTAAGATATAGCCAAAAAACCTTGATTTTGTGCAAAAACCTTATGTTTTCGATTTTTTAGGAACGTTATAGGCCTAATTTGAAGGATGTTATCTTTAAAAAATTTCTGTTCCACTTGCTTTATCATCCAAAAATTAAAGTATCATCCTAAACATTGAAGATTGATATTGCAGTTTTAGCCAAATCAGCCTTTCTATTTAACAGTGTCTATCTTTGTCTTAGGTGATGCATGTGTTCTAGTTTTATCCTCGTCAGCACTATAATGACTTGGGATTTATTGTCTTCAGTCATTTCCTCATATTTTAAAGTAAGTGTGTGTTTGGTGAAGAAATGTAGGCCTAATTTTGTTTACCAATTTTCATGTAAGAAAATGTAAGGAGTCTCATATAGGGACAGCACATTTCACTATATTTGTAATTTTACATTTTTGTTTTGTTTCTTTTTTTTATCGAAAGGACACTGACAGGTTTTGCAAACTGAAGCAGCATTATCAAGTTGAAGCTGTGAATGTGTAAGTCTTAAGTATTCAATGAGACATTTGTGTGACTTCTTATGGTGGTGATGGATCAGATATTCAGATATACAAAGGTGATCTTGAATTTTCAACATTATATTGGTAAGCAGAAATATGTAGTTCCCGGTCACAAAAAAGGCTTATATGTTTATTCCACCTGAAGTAGAACATTTCACAAATTTTAGGAATTGAGAAATTTTGTATTTCTGGCATGTTGTATCTCCAATTTATAATCTGTCTATGATTCTATACATTAGTGTAACATTTTTCTCTTTACTGTGCAGCCACATCCACTTTAAAGTGTAGCCATTTTTCAAACAGACTTGATTTGACTAAATAAATAACCTAACCTGACAAATAAAACTTTTTTTTTTAATTTTTAGTTTTTGCTACTTGACAGAGATTGTTAACATCTCTATTTTTCAACAATACATACTTTTCCAACTTAGCTTGGGCATCAGACCACTCAGAGACAAAATTGTGCATCTTCCTTGTTCAACAAAATAACTGATTTAGCGTTACATGTGTGCTTCCCTGGCTGTGTTCTTGCTGGTTACTGCCTTTCTCCAGTTAATCATTGATGGAGAGCACATACCTTTCAGCATCAAGGTCCTTTTTCATTATATTTTCAGACACAGTTCCCTTTTACCCAATTGATATATATTCTCTTTCAGTAGAGGAAAGCCTACAGTTAGAGTATTGAGAGCTTGGATAACTCTAGAATCTTGACTTGCATGGCTAATTTGTTAGAGAAGAAAGATTCTCAACATCCAAGTTTCATGCATGAAAATGTTTCTGAACAAGAAATTGATTGACTTGTTCTCAAGTAGTACTTGCTGGTCATCTTTTGTCACATGTTGTCTGTGTAACTTTTGCTTTTCTTTGGTTAACTGTTCATTGTTCAAAAGTCAGTTGGTTCAATCAGATAAAGAGTGCTAAAAACAAAGCAGTCACAAGATGCTGGAGAATTCAATGTCACTGAAGGCATGCACCACAGAATTAAGCAAGGGGGTGTTGGAGAAAGAACTGTATTTTTCAAGAAGTCCCTGGGATTGGCACAAGGTCACTTGGCAGAGGTAGATGTTTCAGCGTAATCTTTCTCTCCTCAGAGAAACAGCTTACTCTATTTTCAGAGCTATAGGCAAACCCAATCTTTGAGGGTATGGACCAATATTACTGATACAAATTTTGTGCATTAAGATGTCAGGCACAGTCAATCCATTGTAAATTGTTTTGTTCAGTCATACTACTGTTAAAATGATTAGATCCTGTCTCAACTTCTTGTTTCTCTTCTTGAAAAATCCTCTATTTTCTTCTTATAATAAAATTAATATGTCATTACTGCACGATAAGCATACAATTTGACAGTTACTTGTCCATCTGGGACACCATTTTCCAGTATTGGACTTTTAGTATTAATAGAATCATTATTTATGATATACTCTTCAAGTTATTTTCATGACATTACTGGCATTACTGCTGTCTCACATGTGAAATAGAATTATTATGGTGATGCGGATGCTACTTGTTTTATAAGCTTGTCAAAGATCTTGTCAGTGAACCTCAAGTCTTTTAAGATAGCTCCACAAAGAGTACCATGCAGTTATATAAAACTAATTTTATTAATGTTATTGTCATAAGTAAATCAAGTATCTTGCTGATCAAATCAATTTAGGCATAATCTATGCACGGTATACAACAACTTGGTATAGTATGATTCAGTAATTAATAATATGGAATAGAACTGTCAAATGCATAATATTATATATGTATTTATTGTAAACATAGATTGAGCAATTTTTGCAAATATTTAGACTCTAACACTACACACAGTCTGCAACTCGAGTTTAATGCTTGTATACTGACGGAAAAGAGCAAAAAAAACAGTTTTTGTCCAATAACAAAAAAAGTATTGCACTTAGGCCTATAGTTACTATGAAACACTGATATAAAAGTGAGGATTCCGGTTAATTTGAGCCTATTCACAAGTCTCTAAGACCAATAGTTCTCGAGATTTCTTCGCGTCAACCTTCAAAGGCTCCGTCCATATGGGTTTTCGGCTTATATTGACAAACGGGGGCAACCGTGTTGCCCAACTAGGTCCAGGTCACACAAAAAACGCCACAAAGTAACATTTTGGAATTATCACCCCCCCTACTTTTATCAGTGTTTATGAGATTAAAAAAAATATTTGTAATTTCAGGGAGCTATTTTCATGAAGGACACTTGGCTCGTGCTGTTTGTTGTCGACTTTTGCAAACAGAGTTTGGAGTTAACCGTAATCATGATAACGGCATCGGAATAGGGCGGGCCACCTTTCCCAAGTATCCCAGGAAGACAAGGAAAGGAACATCCGTCAGTATGAATTGGGTCATTGGAGACTCTGCACCAGAATTTGTCAATGCCAGAAAAGGAATACCATACAGGTGAGATGAGAGCTGGACACTGTCTTTATTCTTTAATGCCTGGCTCCACCACTGCCACTGTCTAGTAGGCCTAGACAGCGGCAGTGGCGGAGCCAGGCAGTGGCGTAGCTAGGAAATTTTCCAGGGGGGGCAAAATATTAAAGTCAGCGAGGGAAATGGCACATTTTTGTCGGGGCGCCAATGAGACAATAAAGCGATCGTTTACAGACGATTAGATGGGTTTATTTCCAATTCAGAAGACTCAACACAACATGGCCAAAACAGGAACCGGAACGAACAAATAACCAAGCGCAAAATACGTACGCGTACAATAAACAAACATAGGCGTTACAACGCCATGGCGTCACCACTTTCCTCTACTGGAGTGGAACTACTAGTTTAACTCATATGACGCCTCATGCTAAACATGTAATATATAAATTGAAATTTAAACTGTGTTATATTATCATGGAATATAATTATTTACCTGGGAGTATAACAAATATATGCACATATACAATACAACTTTATATACATGTTACTAACGACATACAAGTTTAACTTTAAACATGCTAAACATGACGCTTGGGATTATGCAAGGAATAAAATGTCAGTTTTGGAAAAATTGAGTTATAAACAATGTGATGTTTAACATTTGTAATCAGGTAATACCAATTAATGGAACATTGATGTGTGTTTATGAGTATGTACGGATATATACTAGAATGGTAGAATAAAGTGGTTATTAGAGATAAATGACATAGACACAATAAACACATTGAATGCACAAAACCGATCAATCATATCATACAGAATCACAAGACTAGTCCATAACAAAGTCATCGAAGTGTTTTGGTTGGCGTCTTAGACGAGTCGGCCGTTGACCAACGTCAGGTAGGTTAGCACAGGGGCTTGGGGGCACTGGGGTAGGCACGTTGCTACCGGTGGATGGGATAGGGTCACTGGCAGGGGTGAGCGGGATTCCTTCGCCAGGGTTTTGTAGTACAGCAGGGATATTTGGGGGGCTGATAGGTATTGGTGGGCTAGTCGCACTGGGAATTGGCTGACTAATAGCCATGTCCAAATTGTGATCGACATAGGGGCACTCGTCCTCGGTTTCTGACTGTAGTGGAGGTGGACGTTCGTGATCGAATTGTTTGACCTTGATAAGTTGGGAACGTTTGGTGCGATAAGATGTATCACGCAATTGTTGTCCAACAAATTTTCTAATATTGCACCAGTCCGGGGGATCCAGAGAAGTGACAAGGTACCTGTCTCGTGGGTGTAATTTAGCATGTTCTTGGTGCAAGTATACTATGTCTCCCGGCTGCACTGTGTGGTTTGTTGCTCTCATTCGTCCATTGGCCTTACTATTTTCACTCGGGACATGATTTGACATACGACGGTCATGTTGGGACTGTATGATTGCTCGATCTTGGAGTGGTATTTGGACATTCGTGAACTGGTCTCGTTGCGACCACATTTCACGGGAGGACATTCCACTGGACCGAACTCTGGAATTTAGCTTTGCGGTGGCAAGTGCGAGAGTAGTAGCAGAGATCTTGTCATTTCGTGACAACAATCTGCGAAGTTCATCTTCGAGTTCTTGAATTGCTCGCTCTGCGACGGGATTCTTGTTAATGTTCTTTAGCCGACCAATTTCAATGAGAATGTTATGAGACAGTAGTGTTTGATCTCTTGCAAGTGACTGAAATGCCGGGGCACCGACGGTACGGATGACCGCTGGGGGTCCACTGACCGGAGTCACACTAATGCACAATTGGAGTAGATTGTCACGGAGGGTGTCTCGTTTTTCATCGGGGATGATGGTGGTTACCGTGAAAGACGTAACAGTTTCACGAACAAGTAAGACTAATTGGCCGTTTTGTTTGAGGACATCAGTTGCAAATGAGACACCAACAGTTTCGGGGGGGTCAGATGTTGATTGTTCGACAGAGACTTTGGGGCTTCGGGTTAATGCTGCGCATTGATGGCAACTATCAGTGACATCGTCAACTGCCGCTGCAAGGTCGAGGGCATAGAAGTATCTCTGTGCTACTGTCTTGAGTTGGTGTCGGGACGGATGGGACAGTTGTAGATGGAGAGACGTCACAAGACCATGGAGTACTTGGCGGGGGACTATGATGCACTCTCTGGAGACTTGCAGGGGGTCACTGCGTCTGACTACAAGGAGGCCATCGTGGGCGATGGTGGCAACCTGTAGATAACGTTTGACGTCTTTGATGTCTGTTGCTTTACGAGATGGTCTGGTGCCCTGTTTCAGATGGGCACAAGCGCGTCGTAGGTCTCGACATTCGGACTGGAGGGAGAGCCAGGTTGATCGTGTTGTGAATGGCGCTTTAGTCTTGCCTGACAGGATATCTTCTGGGGGTACCCGCAGTACAGTCGCACTCGAAGTTTGCTTTATGAAGGAGCAAATTTGACATTGTGGCGTAAGGCATTGAGGGGCATTGCGGCTAGCAAAGTCTGACGGCACATTGGAGGCGCCAGCTAGATGACTGATGGTTACATGATAGCGGGCTGCTGTGGACAGGAATGTTGTGATACGAGGACTGGCAGAGAATTCTCCTCGCAATAAGCGCTCATGGGCTTGCACACAAGGTTTGCTGTCAGTCAGTACCCTGGCGGGGTTGTCTGATTGTATTATGTAGGGGGAAAAGTGTTTGATAGCAGACGCAATGGCTAGCGCTTCAACTTCACAGGGGATCCACTTTTCTTGATTAGGGCGTAATTTGGCACTGAAGAAACCAGACAGGAGCACTTTGGAATCACGTAGTACATACATGGTGGCGCCTATACCTGGGTCGCGGACAGCTCCATCAGTTACAATCCAGAGTTCATCTGATGCACGAGGTAGGGTGATGGTCTTACGTGACTGGAGGCACAGTTGAGCATTCTTGAAATGAGCAATGTTTACATCAGACCACACAATACGATCAGCGGACTGGGCACCAGCAACTAAGGAATCAAGTGGTGACAAGGTTCGGGCACCTCCGGGTATCACTTTGGACAGGGCCTTGAAGGCACCTATGAAAGACCGCAGTCCTTTCACGGTGTTCGGGGGATCACATGAGGATAGCGTAGCAATACGATGTGGGCTTGCGTGAAGGGTGCCTTGTTGCCATACCCACCCTAGGATATTTGTGGATTTGGGGCACACAATTGTCTTGGTGGGGGATAGTTTAAGACCTGCCTTCTGGATGCAAGTCAGTAACTTAGTCCAGTTTACGAGAAGTTGCTCAGGGGTATCGGCACCGCAGTACAGATCGTCGGCCAGTTTGGCGACAATGCCTTCTTGCAGGAGGTCTCCAAGTACGCGACACATGAGCTCTTCCAGAGCCGTTTCTGACCCTGGCATTCCCATGGCACATCTTGCGTACGTACGTATTCCACGGTATGGAGTTACAACACCACAGAACTTTAGAGATGACTTGGATAGTGGAATTTGGTAGAAGGCACTTGTCAGATCAGTTGCGATAATATAAGACCACTGGGAAATGTGGCGGAGTGTAGATTCTACATCAGGCATAAGAGACGGCTGGGGCTTGCTGTACTGGCCCACCTCGCCAAACGCTGTGACGAGTCTGGTTCCGCCGTTAGGCTTGTTGATGAGGAAGGACGGATTGACATATTCCACTGTAACATCAGCAGACTCTGGTTTGATAAGGATGCCAGCGCGTTCAAGTTCGTCAAACTTGTCTTGCAGTTCATTCAGTCTTGAAGTGTTATATTGGGGGAGTCTGCCTTTTCGTTGGGGTGGGAGAACGGGACCCATGTTAACAACAGCCTGGTACGGACCGTAAGCACCGTTGTAACATCCAATGTGAGATTCGAACACATCTGGGAACTCATCAAGGAGGGAAAGAAAGTTTTTCTTAGTGTCCGGGGTCAAAATGTTGTCCGGGTCAACGGAAACTAGGGGTACCTTGGACGGTTGGACGGAGCGAGCAGTGGGTACCATGGTGTCATGGGGTTCGGGTGTCAGGGTTGGGCTGTACACAGGTAGGATCTGACAGAAGTGATCATGACGATGTATGGTCCTTGGAAAGTCATCATCGTTTGGAATGCGAATGCTCCGTGACACACTAGACACAACACAAGGATGGGGCCACGTTTGGGAAGGGTGAAGATCGCGATTGGTAGGACTATCAAATCTGGGCTCAAGGGCAAACGATTCACAATCAGTATGGTAATCAGGCGGGATGGGGACTTCCACATAATCTCCTGGCCATAAGGTAATTGTTTCTGGGGCATGTAAGACGCTTGCACGACGGGCCGTGGGGCTGGTGTCTACGTCATGACCATATTGGAATGTTGACTGTCCGACACAAACTTCTCTGGTCGACGGGCGGGCATAGACATCATTGTATTCCATAAAGGGAGTGCCTGCCAATAGGGGAACATCAAGGTGTTGTACCACGAGGCCATGGAATAAGAGCTTGTGGTGTTCGCGGGTGACCGTGAACTTAGTCTCACCCACAACATTCAACTTGGAAAGACCATCCGCTTGACCGGCAGACTGGCTACTGGATGTGATCTTAACGCCAAGCCAATCAGCGGCAGCTTTGCTGATGAGGTTGGCTGTAGCACCACTGTCAATCACTATGCGCGGAGTTTTGTGGCCCAAGTAAGTGTCCAGGTATGGTGACTGACGCACTTGCACACGGCGAATAGAATTGTCATCATGGACAGGGACAGTCTGTAGTGTTGTTTCGCATTCGTCCGTGTCGTCAAATTCACTGTGAGGGTCGTTGTCGAGCACCTCAGCGATCAAACGTGCACGTGTCATGAATTTCCGGTCTTGCTCCGGGAGGTACTTGCACTCACTTAAGAAGTGATTGTCCGGACGGTTGGAACTCTTACAGAGGGGGCAAGATTTCTGCCTGCGTTGGGGCGTGGGGCGGCTTTGTCGATGATATGGGGGTTGTCTACCTTTCGTTGCTTCTGTTCGCATAGCTTTTACTTCACCGGTTGTTTGTATCTCCTCCATGAGGGACTGTAGGGCCTGTGAGATTTCAGGTTTAATAGAAGCTAATGTTCTCGACCGCAGTTCAGTTCCGTACTTTTGTTTAACAATCTTTGGGAGGTCAGGATGGATCAAGTGGAGCCACATGTAAACAATAGTGTTCTCCACAGTGGGTGACAACTCTTCATCCGCGGTGGGTTTTTCATCACAATGGGAAATACCTCCATCTTTTAGTAATAAATTGTCTTCGAAGAATGCAGCTAGCGTTGGTAGAGGTCTTCATACCGTTCACCTTCGTCCAGTTTGATGTCGGCGAGATCCAGGAAATGCGCTCCGGATGATTGGAACCCATAGTGGGTCCGTATGGCCTGCCAGATGCTGTCTAACGATGTAGCTTTCTTAGTGATCGTGTTGCGGGCAATGACCGGGCAATAGTTAGCGATCTGCCCAAGGAACAGTTCCAGGAAATTAACTTTCTGTGGAGCAGTCAATCTCGCCTCCTGGGGAATTGGTTCGGCATCTGCCTTGAGGCCCCGACTAGCGTCAGCACTAGGTTTTTTCCATGTGAAACCGGGGGCCAGGAAGACAGCAAAGTTTCGATCCAGGGCTAGGCAATACAGTAGGTTTTGTTTCCAGGCTTCAAAGCTTGTAACTGTCTCTTGTTTAGTGAGGGCCCACTGTTTGGGGGCACGATTCGTGGCCATTGTCAAAAGTTTTGAATACTCACATTCACAATGAAAGTCAGAGGTTGGTGAGTTCAATTTTCGTACGTTTTTACGATGCCTTTCGGCGACACAGCTTCTTGTGCCTCACTTCGTTTTGTGCCTCGTTGACGTGGGTACGTTTCTTTGCGCTGCCACCACGCCAATGAGACAATAAAGCGATCGTTTACAGACGATTAGATGGGTTTATTTCCAATTCAGAAGACTCAACACAACATGGCCAAAACAGGAACCGGAACGAACAAATAACCAAGCGCAAAATACGTACGCGTACAATAAACAAACATAGGCGTTACAACGCCATGGCGGGGGAGCTATTATCGCTGTCGCGGCAGAGACGCGCCACCGGCAAAATGCGACGGTTAATGACAATGTGATCATTTCTTTCCTGGTCAGAATGGAGCCAGGGGGGCGACCGCCCCCCCTGCCCCCCCTGTAGCTACGCCACTGGAGCCAGGTATTAAATTGCTAGCCCCAGTAATGCGGCTATGCTTCTGACAGCTTACTTCAGGCAGGAGCTAGGTAGTTGCCACATTCAGGAAAGTGTGTTGACGTATCACAACAGAAAATAAATTTTAAAGAATTGCCAAGTATCAAGGGGGCAAGGTCGCAAGGATGTCCACCCTGGCTTCTGGACAGCAGGAGTCCTAATTGTACACATTTACTCCATTTGCCTTCGGTATCTTTTTAATTGCCCAGCGCAGGCACTGACAGAGGAAGCTGTCGATTCGGGGATTGGTCAAGTCGCCAGGGGAGAACCCGCCAGGCCCACTACTCGCCATTTGACTTCCCGCCAGTTCCCCAACCCGCCAGGTTACCCATTATAGCACTGTGTTTGGTCTTTTTCTTGGTCTTTTTCTGTTCAATAAAGATTATAATAAGGCCTACTTGTTAGAGACGTGTCATATATATATAACCACAGAAAGAACCTAATTTCGATATCGATTCTAAGTTTAAAGAACTTAGAAGTGCAAGTGTTGGATCAACTTGCATTGCATTAATATCTGTCATGTTAAATTAACAACCTGTGCCATGTCAATTAGATGTGTGTGATCAAGAACTTTAAATAGCAAGCCATCTATCTATTTAGCTCTATTTAGCCAAATATCTTCCAGCAAGCACCAACGTTTTTAAACCTTGAATCAATATCAAATAAACACATATTTTTTCTTTAGGCCTATATGTTTCTCTCCATTGGAGGCTTAATAAATAAAAATTAAAAAATTGGCCTATATTTTTATGTTACAGTGCTTAATTTCTGGGCCGCATATTTCAAGAGTCAAGTAATTTTTGTTTTCTTTCTTTTTAATTAAAATAAAACCCCAGTATTAATACCAGCTAGTCTATTGTTCTGAAAGGTGTGAAGTTGAATTGGATGACACCGTTGTTTTAATTGAGCAATTCTTTATACAATTACAGAAAACGTGTCAGGGTTAATTCAATTGTACAGGTGGAAGTAAACATGTATGTTTAGCAATTAACATTTTAGTTAAAAATATTTGCATTCATAGAAAAGGATCAGACCTCATATTAATAAAATCTACTAAAAAATTGCCGCAATTGAGGACAGCTAGTTAAAGTCAATCTATTTTTTAAACCACTCAGGCCTGAAATTCTTGAATTAAATTGAGTATTATGAACTAGTTATCAAGTGCGACCTAGAGAATCTTTGCTGAAGTGTTGAGTGCATGCTATGAATAAATGTGTAAATGCGACAATAACTATTTTCATTGGTGAGCATTAAGGCCTATCTCCGAATCTGTAATTTCAATAAGTTAGGACCTATTGAGTTGGTTTATTGACACCTTACCTAATACCTATGCTTTTTGGGATGCTTTTAGGCCTAAATTACGCAAATCTTGAGCTCCTATGCCAAAGTTTTATATAGGCCTAATAAAGCTGGTAAAAAGCAACAATTTTACATCAGGTAAAATATGAACAACAAAAAAGATATGCTGATAATTAAATCCTAATTGCATCAGCACGCTAGGCCCTACTACGTTTTAAAACAAAAGTAACTGCAATAATTCATAAATCCAAGAAAGATAAGCAATCGATGCCAATCATGCAAATCTATTAAATATGTAAGTGGTCTAATATACCTGACTTTCCCCCAGAAATTAGCGAGTAACAAAAGAAGATGAAAGGGGAATGTTAAATACGTAAATGAATTTTATTTAAATATTTACATACACGGCCATCATCTCACAAAGATCTGCATTCGTTAATTATCTTTAAAAGGTACTTGTTTCATTTCAACAAATCAGCTTACAAATCGAAATAAATTGCATTGTTAAAGCACAGTGACTGCGGGGATTTAGTCTTAGTATTTCATGTATGTCATATAAATTATGAAGTTTAATAGCATGCATGCATGTCAACAAAAAGACGCATCATGCAAAATAGTTGACAGTATAGGCCTCATGCACTCACATTTATTTATTTTTAATGCAACATTGTTACGAACTGATTAAATGTTTTTCCTAACATAAACGCTATATTAACAGTACTAGATCAGTGCTTTATAAGCCTAAATAAAATATACTGGCGAGTTTGTGCCCTGGCGAGTTTTCATCTGGCGAGTTTTGGACCCAGTGATCTCTACGTCTGGATTGGCTCAATGCCAAAGCGAGGCGAGATGACGTGGGTACACCATGTTACTGGGAACGCATGACCCAGCAATGTAAACAAGCATGGATCAGCCTGATTGCAAACACCAAATAATGTACAGTTATGGCTCATATTGGCATGTACTGCCATTTATACCTGATTCTGGCCTCCAAGCTTGACCAAGGATCGTGGAAACACTGTTCACATGTAAGTAAACAGCACTTATCAGGTCGAAGCGCACCCGCAGTTCGAAGTACGTACTTAAAACGAGGTACGTCCGTCGTTTAAAGTATGCCCATACCTCGAACGAAGTATGGTGCAAATTCAGGGAGTTGATGTGTTCATCCTCTATTTTCGCCAATGTTAAGCTTTGTCCCACAAAAGTTGGGTGGTTGCCTAATAGCCAAGTATATTAAGGATCATTCTACACATAAATAACATGAATAGACTTAACTGGAAATCCTGCAGAGCCTCCGATCTGAGAGGCATCGTTCACGGCCGTCACTAAACGGCCATATTTCGGCGAATTTATGACAGTGCCAGACGTTTTGACACATGGAATCGCTTGTAAAACATTCCAGCCAAGTGTGTGTGTAATCCTGTCGATTGTCTATGTGGGCAAATAAAGTTATTCCATGTTTAAGTCAGACTTTTGCATGCATACTTCCTTCGAGGTACGAAAACTGTTGCAAAACATCCCGGCGCTCAATCCGATCTACCTTCAAGATTTGGAGCCAAAACAAGGCGCACCGTGGAACGAGGTACGGGCGTACCTCGATCCAAGTATGCTTGTGACTTCTGTGGATTAAAGTCATGTTTTTGCAAAATGCCCACATGAGACAAGAAAAGGAAGTTACTCACCTTCAAGACAAGTAATTTATCTAATAATCCAGACAGTATTTAGGGCTGGCAGTGCTCTAGTTATCCCAGGTGAGCGATTTTATTCAGCATGTTTACAATTCGTCTGGACATTTCTGCCGATTTTTCGGCGGTTCTAAAACGTGGCAAGGAAAACGTTTTGTCAGATTGATTTTACTGGATAATATTCATGCTCTAAGCAAGTTTTCAGTGAAGAATTATGTTGGAAATTAGAGAAAACGTAGAATTCGTAGTTCAGCTGTCTGAAAATTGACCATACTTCAAACGAAGTACAAGCATACTTCAAAGGAGGGACGCACCTCAATCGTACCTCGATCGACGTACGTACTTCGATCTGCGGGTGCGCTTCGACCTGCTTATCGCCGTTTTTGGCTTTAATTGCCGCCGCGCTGTTGTACTGTCAAGAGCATTTAACTGCAAATTTACACTGATTTAGCCCTATTTTAGCACTGTCTGAGCCACTCCTGAGTTCTGTATTATGACATGGCTGGTTGTGAGTGGTATTTAGAATTGAGGCCTTGAATCATGTCAATTGTTTATGCTTCTTGATTGGTATTGAAGTGTCACATAATGTGGACTCCAGAGGTGTCATTCTCAAGTGCAATTGAGGTTTTAGTCATGTGAAGGCCTATTAGGCCTACAGCCACATGTCAAAAGATTAGGAAAATTTTGTCATTAAGAATATTGTACATATATATATGTCCTACTATTTATTAAAAGTTTATTTATTTATTAATCAAGGCCTGACTGGGGCGAAAATTTGGGGGGGGGGGGAGTTAGGGGCTGACCTCCCCCCCCCCCTCTTTGTCTGAACTTCCATATCCACTTCTCTCAGCTGTCTCAGGTGAACTAGCCCGGGGCAGATGCCCTAGACAGGGTGCTACGGACCCCACAGCGACGGATTGGCATCATTTCGGGCACGTGGCAAAATAAATAAATTGCCCCCCCCTAAATCTCTGCCGTCAGCGTTATTTCAACCAAGAAAAGCAAAAGCAAAATTTTGTAGTGTAAATTGTTCCTAGGGTACCAGGGCCGCATGCTGGGCTGAATACTAGGGGAGCCGGCAGCTCCACGCCCCCTCCCCACCCCCTAGAACCCCTCCACTTGTGTACAATTTTTTTTTTCCGCCTTCATAAAATTTTCAGCTATAAAATTTTCATGATGGATATCCGCTTGTTATGTTTGCATTAGGTGGGCAGATTAAAAGTTTTTTTGCATTAAAACCATTTAATAAAGTCATATTTTGATTAAAATTAGTTCTTTATGGAAGTGAAAATAACCATTCAAAAATGTTCTTTTCGTTCCAGATTCCTTGATTATGAGAGACTGCCCAAGTACAACGTCGGGGTTGATAAATTTAGGCGGTGAGTCAATTTCTGCATTCCTCGGACCTTGTAGTTGTCAAGTATGGCAGATTTATTATGCCACATAATGCCAGACTTTAAAGAATGTGGCCATGGAGTCCATGTGCATAACTCAGGCTGAACCAAAATAATGATTGTAAAGTCTTGGAGCCCCATTATCCTAGTGCCCCACACACATTATTTAAGCACCAGTGACAACTGACCAGTTTGCATAATTTCTAACAATTTTGTATATTGACACCATTCAACTTGGGACATTTCTCGAAATTGTTCTTTCAGCTTTCATGACCACATCCTGCAAAGTCAGGCCCGCCCGAGATGGTTTGAAGGATGACAGCTGAGCTGAAATGAAGGCATCGATATATATTTCGCACTATGACTATGGACAGTCAGTTTCCACTTCTAACCTGCATTGCCTTTGTTGACACCTCAAGTTGACCAAGCAACTACTTCCAAGGGATCAAAACGATCAAGAAAACCACCAGTGAAGCTGAGAAAATCTTAAAATACAATGAGCGTCTGATCAGCATTTATGACTAGTTTTATCAGAAGTTGCCGAAAAAATGTATGTCCTCCTTAGATTTCATCCAGATTTTTATAACTCCCCTAGTCCCCTTAATACTGCTTCTTGGTACCCCCCCCCCCTACTCCTACAAACAAAGTAACCCACGCAATATTGTATAACTGATGTCTTTGACGATTGCATGTACAGATTTGTGGACTTTCGTGTACATTGGCATGGATGAAATGTGAATGCACATATTAAAAAAGATATATTTTTTTGTCAAATTGAATACCCCCCCTTAAAATACGTTACAAAAAAGTACTGCCTCATCCCCTCAGAACATATGTGAAATTTTAAAATACCCTCGGGCAAAACTCGGACAGGTCATAAATTCTGAATGGTACTATGTTTATTGTGAATTTGCAACAGACAAATTTCAGTATTTTTCACTCTGAAATGTGACAGCCTTCTTAATAAGAAATGTTGTTTGAAGACAAGTACAGATGAAATTTGCATAACAAAATTGTTAATTTATCAGGCCTATTAGCCTGATACACTGTTTTAAAAATCTTCTGAGGTTGAAAACAAATTCTGGTTCTTGTGACTCATGACATCTATAGCCTTGTACTTTCAGTTGTCGTGGGTTTGAAGTTTATGTATGTATGTCATTTGTATGAAAATTATTTGGTGGCAATGGCAGATTTTCTGTTTGCCGATGCTCGCCACAGTGAACTGCAATCATACCAATCATTTTACCAGTCATTTTCACGGTACGCTACGCAGCCATACTACTTTTTATGGTACATGTTTGTAGAAATTTAATGACCAAGGTCCATAATTGACAGAAATGTTATTGTTTGCAAATCATATTATCTGTTGTTTCTTTTTTCACCAATGTCGACCTCCGGTGTCAAATTGACACTAGCAATTAGTTATAAACATATGTATAATAATGATGTGATATATATATATTTGTTTATTTATCCAAATATTCCTGTCAGTGGTGTAAATGGGCAGGAGCTCACCGGAGCTGAGCCCCAAACCTCTCCAGGGCACTGGAGCTCTGATGGCCTAGAGCTCCGGTAGCTCTTTGGGTCAGGAAGGAAATATTCCCAACTACCTTATTTTGGCATTGCGCCAATCATAAATTAGAGCTTGCAGTCAATGATTGTTTAATCAATTGGAGGCATCTAAACTTCAAAATTTTTATGGACAAACTTTACAGCCTGCAGCCCTGCACATTGCTTCACCCAAGAATAGAACTGAATTGCAGCTATGTATTTCTGAAGGCAACTATCCTTCAATATTATATAGTAGGCTATGAGAGTGTTGCATTGAAATTTGAATATACCTATGCAAATGTTCATTGTTCACACATTGACAAATATATATAGAGATGTGTCCAATGTCACAAATGTGTCATAAATGTCAAAGAGTATTAAAATATATACTAAATATATATATTTATATATGTGTGTACACAGATATGTATATATTCTTTTATTTAAGCAATCTGTTAAAAAAGCGCGTGAATCGCACCTTATAAAAAAAGACCTTATCACATTTGTTGAGACTGGCCCTGCCCTAGACCAATCAGATGCAAGTTAGTTGGTGGGTATGGTAATTAGAAATCAGAAGAGGCTGGTCTTTGAGAGTATGTGACTGCCTAGTTGTCTCCCCTAAGCAAAATAGGTTCTTTTGTAAGATCCAGGTTATTGATCATTGTTTATTGAATCATAACTAATCTTGGTTAACTGTAACCAGCACTCATTAAGGCTGTGTCATATTTACTCTTAATTATGGATTTCATCTCACTGGTAGGTGGCACTGGGGTAACTATCTAAAACTCAAAGTCTAACTCAACAATAGCTATTGTGCATTTTAGAAGTCAAACACCCCAATTGTCTCATGCTGGTCATTGTCTGAACCCCTTGCCTGCACACCTGTGAGGGGCCCTAATTGCCCTATTGGTATGATAACTTAGGACCTCTCATCAGGGTGCTTTGAGTTGGTCAAGCAATGACACCAGATAATTGGGCTCTCAATTGGCTTGGGGCAATAAAAGGTAAACTTGTGCCACCTAAATGTGGAAGAGTCCCACATTGTGTCTTTGTCTCATAGTTTGTATTGTTGGGGTTGTTGAAAGGGTCAGGGAACAGACCCTCAATGAGAATCATCATGGCTCAATGACCATGCCTGTATGTAATTAATATGTATGTAAATGAGGTCACTGACTGGAACAGTCAGCCATCTTGGAAATAAAGCTTTAGTTTATCTCTGGTCTTGAAGCTGTCAACATCAACCATCTTGTCTGTCTTGATTTAAACCTTTTGAAATGGAACTTTAGGAAGCAGATATGTATCATCATACATATCTAATTGAGTTACTGCTGGGCACTAATTAACAGCCGCTAGATAACTCATATTTTGTTCAGAGATAACTCCTCCCGTGGGAATTTCTCAAAGTGACTGATTACTGGCCATCCAATCAAAACGTTTTGATTTCAAATTTTCCCATGGATTATGAAAATATGTTATTCTTTACAGTCTGGCCTGAGTCTATTTCCCTGAGTGGCGAATCGACGCAATAACCGATATAATTTGCTTTGGACCCAGCTCCTGCTGTTCTGATTTCCCATTTACAGCACTGATTCCTGTGATAGAGGATAAGAAAGGAAACTGATGTGAAAATTGATATTTTGAACATTAATTGTTCACTTTTTTGTGAATTGTGGTAGTCTATTTTTTCTCAACATTAAGCGCGGACATATTTAAATTTTAGCTCCTCAGGTCAATTTGCGCAACACATTTTCTCCCTACTGAAAAACATATTTGAGCTTACTCACAATTTTTATCAAATTGACATTATAAAAAATTGAGATTACGGAGAAAACGTGCATTGAGAAGATCCGAGAAGCTTAAGATGATTATGTCTGGCCTCAGAGCCCCAAAAGGCACTTTATGACCAAATTTTATATCAGTTTTTCAGTTCTTCTCTGGAAATGAAAAAAAAAGGAGTTCAAATATTTCATTAATTACATGCACGAAAAATGTGTTTAGATCAATTGAATTAGACCACAAAAAGGCACAACTAGGTCATATGATGCTATGACGGTCCAAATGTGACAAAGGTGTGGCAAAATGATCCAAAAATAAACAAACTTCATATTTTCAAAAGGTTGTTATATAGCCTTTGTTTAAATGATTTGTTTATTTGAGAATGTTTTGTAAAATACATGTTCATTTCTGGATAATAAACATTCTTTAGTTCTTAAGCATTCATGTCAGTGCACGCGAAAGCAAATTGACTATGGTCAGACATTTTGTCTGACAGGTTTGGACCTATGGTCAGACAATTTTCATTTTGGTCAGACAAACCAATCTCTTCGAGGTTTTATAAAATGGTTTCTACTTGCTTCACCTTGCGAAATTTAGTCAGTACAATATGATTCAATGTCTTGTGTTATACATCCAGTGAGTGTTGTTGCTATGAAATGATTTGTGTGTTTTGAGGTCACTTTTCTCATGCTACTGTTCTTTTTTAGGTTGCATTCTTCACAGCTGGTGGAGGTATGCACTGCTGGAGCGTCCTTAAATGTGTCCCCACATGACTAATATATATATTTTTTTTTTCTTAATTCCTCCACCATATTGGAGGAATTATATTTCTTCTGAATTGATGCACTTCATTATTTTGACCCATAGTTTTTCTTGAAGGATTGATGTTAGTATTCTTTCATAACCTTAGCATAACCTTAGATTAGATCAATCAATAAGGAAGAAATAGGCCTACTACTGCTGAGTTGATTGTAATTAGAATACTTGATTGGTCAATGTACATTTCCAACACCTCTGTCTGGACTTAAATAGCTTTAAATTGCAATTCATGCAAAAGGTGTCAAAGAAGGAAGAAAGATATCAAAATTGCAATTCACTCTGATTGACTCACTTGATGCAAATTGTCATCTGCACTGATATGAAAGGCTTGCTAATTGTCAAGTGGATTTCTTGTAATACCTACAGCAGTCTCCTGTCGGATTTTTTGTCTGACCACAGCCAGAGACAGGTCGGACAATCGTAAAAACGATCGGCAAAAGCCGATTGTCCGACGTCTTTTGCGCGCACTGATTCATGTTGTGTTTCATATTTTGCATTAGCATAAATACATGTCTGCCTGTTGTCTTCTGTTTGGGAAGTGATTTGAAATCTCGCAATTGCACAAGGGCTGTAAAGGAAATTTTCACTTTTGAATCAACGGGCAATTAGGAGCTCCCTTCAATTAAAGTGATCTGGACAGCGGTTAAGTTTTAGGCCTCTGGTTTAAGCAATTTCCAAGCTTGATGGTTACAAGCAGTCATATCTTGTGTTGAATATGTCGGGAATAATTCATGATGACTCAAGCATGTGTTCCAGCCTCCAGGCAACCAAATTTGGTTGTAAATGTAGTATGCTTGTGTTGGTCTGTAGTTGGAAAGTTGATTTCTTATCATTCCTGATGACCATGACCCTTTTATGACATTCTGACATTTTATGTTGTCTATACCAAATTGACAATTTTGTCAGAATTGACCATGGAAGTGTCGGAAAGGCACTGGTCAGGAGCTGGAAGGATTTCACGACGAAGGCATCTGCCTGTCGGTCATGGCGGGTTTACAACTGGCCATAATGTGTGAACCATGCTAAAAGGAGTCCATATTTTACCGCTTGCACCATTGCATGAGCAAAAGGTAGCAACAACAAGCTGCCACTGGGAGTAAACTCTGCCAGACCTGTGGTGGAACAACTGCCCTGATACTTGAAACTGTCACATTGAAACCTTCATTAATTATCACTCTGCATTTTTTATTTGAGTGGGCTGAAAGGGTGTTCACTTATTTTGAAAAAGGTGTCAGTTCAGAGTCCTAAGTAGTACATGGACATACTTCATCAAATTCATGTGGATGTACGTGTATGTCTAGGCAGTGGCATAACTTGGGAGGTCTCGAACTGGGGGGGGGGCACGCAATTCTCTGTGGGGCACCCACTATACTAGTTGTATATTTTAGCCTGAGTTGGAAAGTTTGTATGGGGGGGGGGATACCTCGGGGGCACAGGTCAAATATGGGGGCCACGTGTCCCCCCCCCATAGGCACGCCACTGTGTCTAGGCTTATTTAATCACTTTTTTATAATTAAAAATGCTGATTAATACAAGATTTTTTTTTTTTTAATCTGGGTTAATGGACCGTTCCAAAATTTTGACTGTGGAGGGTGGAAGTTTTGTTTAATTTTTTAATTTTTGGGCAACCTCCCTCCCTCCCAACCTGGTCATGATATCTGAATACATGGTCCTTAAGTTTGGGCTGGTAACATTTATTTACTCCATCCCCATGCTTCCATGCAATAGAATGATTATGATTTATGGCCCTTTCGGGGGCAGGGGGGAGGCAAACACCAGTCCAGAGTCACCTGTTCCCTCAGAAAAGCCTGGAAAATTTTAATAAGACATATATAGTATATATATGAAGTTTGTCATTGAAAAATCACAATATCTACACGTGGAGCAATTTTTCTGTGCAAAAAAAGCAGAAATCACAAACAGGCTGGATGTGAAAAAAGAAATTATGCAACAAGTGTCCCCCTACAAATGCAAGGAATTGGCCAAGTCTCTCCCAATGACCCTGGAGTGGAAAAGGAATCAAGAAGAAATTATGACTGTTGGCTGTGATGCAAAATTTCGTCAAAATGCCTGGTTATGTAGCTTCTTAAAAGACACGGGAGAAAGGACATTAATTGAAACAAGAAAGGATGACAAGTTTTGGGGTGCTGGTACTTCTTATGATGATCCACAGGTAGCCCTTGACAAATATCCAGGGAAGAACAAATTAGGAAAAATTTTGATGGAAATTCGGGCTAAATTGGACTAGTGTGATATGATTGAACATATATGGTCATTTGTATATAATTCACATTTTTGGTTCAAACGGTTTTCATGCTTATTGGGTATTTTTTTTTGTTTATTTTTAATATGAATGAGTTTCAAATTAAGATTGTACTTATTTGACATAATTATGTGGTATTTATTTGTACTGAGTCACATAAGCTTAATAGTTTCACCAGTTAACATTCCTTTTCTGAACTGTGACAATCCAGATTGCAGGATTACATGCATCATTTATTATCCACTTAAGTCTAAATGATAACTTGTGTCAACGTTTTTCACAGTTATTGTTCAATGTTAAACAGTAACTCTTAGTCTTAGCCTGTAAAATAGCATTGAGTAGCATGTGTATCTTTTGTTGTTTGAAGCAGAGGGTCATTGGTAAATATTATGTATATTTTTCTCTCGTTTACTTAATTGGAAAATGTTTAAATGAATGATTTTTGGGCAGGCCTCTTTGACTAGTCTGTCACTTATTTTTTATTATTTTTTTTAAATTCATTTTTCAACCTTTTTTTTTTTTCTTTCTTAAAAAGTCGCTAAAGTTCATCATTTAGTTTTGTTTTGCAAATTTTCAGATTCTATGTTGTTTATTACAGTTGTGAATATGTCTGCTAACTTCTGGGAGAGGTTGAGTGGTGAGCCAGCACGGGAAATAGTGAGTCATGAACACAGTATGTATATGACAAGTCATGAAGTAGACTTATTTCGTGTTAGTCTCTCATATTTGAAATGGGGGATATGATGGAATACAATCTTTTTGATGGCAATAGCCAGTCATATTCTTTGGTAGATATTATGAGTGAAGATAATTCTGAAGACAACTCTATTAATTTGTTTGCATATTCACCTTATTATGATGATGACAAAGCAATTGAAGTGTTAAATAATGGTGTTCGATCGGTTATTGTACTTAGTCTTAACTGTCAGTCTTTGCATGCAAAACATAGCGAATTACAGGTTTACCTAGAATTTTATAAAATGAATAATGTTACAATTGATATTATTTGCTTACAGGAAACTTGGTTATCGGATGGTTGTGATGTTTCTCTCTTGTCCCTGGAAAACTATCGCCTCATTCCCAAAGGTAAACAATGCAGTGCACATGGTGGGGTTGCTGTCTACTTACACGAAAAATATAATTATAAGATACTGGATGTTTTTGAGTCACAGCTCTTTGATAGCCAATTTATTGAAATATCGGGAGATGCTTTTGATGCCACTAATGAGAGACTTATCTTAGGAAATTTATATCGGCCTCCGAGGCAAAACGTTGTCGATATTGAACATTTTGTTGATGACATCTCAGTAGTGTTTCAAGAATTACAAAGATACAAAAATGTGCTCATAACAGGGGACTTTAATATTGACCTTTTGAAATACAAAGAAAATCGTCATGTCAATCAATATCTTGATAATGTAATAGCTAACAGCTATGTTCCAAAAATTACTTTTCCAACAAGGCTTACACATAATCATGGCACTTTGATTGATAATTTTTTTATGAAAATCAATGACAATGTACTTGAATGTGAAACAGGAATTTTGTTAAATGATATATCGGATCACCTTCCTTATTTTATTAAATTGCATTGCTTTCAGCATCAAAAAACGTCAAAGCAGGTTCAGATTAATTGTAGCAGACCACGTGCAAACGAACTCTTTCAAGAATATCTAGCTCAATCTAAAATTGAGGAAAAATTAGATAAATCCATAAATGCTAACCCTGAAGAAAATTATGAAATTCTTAGCGATATAATAGAAACTGCTTATAAACAATGTTTCAAAATTAAAACTGTAAGATTCCACAAGTACAAACATAAAAAGGCTCCATGGATCACACATGGTATTATCAGATCACTTAAGTATAGAGATAGACTCTATAGAGACTTTAAAAGAACTTCACCAGAAGATGGTTCTTTTGAATCTAAAAGAATTAATTTTCAAACATATAGAAATATTCTTCGTAAATGTATCCGCTCTGCCAAGAGAGTTTACTACATTAACTGTTTTGAAAAATGTAAAAGCAATATAAAAGCCACATGGAACAACATCAATCTTATTTTGAATAGATTTAACAAAAAAAGCGACTTCCCAAAATGCTTTTTAGTAAATGGAAGTTACATTTCTGATCCAATGCAGATAGCCAATCAATTTAATCTATACTTTACAAATATTGGCCCTGAGTTAGCAAATAAAATAGAAGTAATTGAAGGAAAAGCTACAGGGACTATCTTAATCTCTCGATTCAAACAAAATTTAATTTCTCTCCTATTACCAGGGTTGATGTCATAAAAGTGATTGATGCTTTAAAAACGAAGACATCACATGGTAATGATATGATATCGAATAAGATGTTGAAATTGATTAAAAATGAAATTTCAGAAGCGTTAAAATTTATAATTAACCAGTCTCTTATATCTGGGATATTTCCCAAGCCTCTCAAAATTGCTAAGGTTATTCCTCTTTTTAAGAAAGATGACGATTTTGTATTTAATAATTATCGCCCAGTCTCAATTTTATCTAGTTTTTCAAAAGTTTTTGAAAAAATCATGTTTTCCCAAATTTATGATTATTTTCTAGAAAACAACTTACTTTTTGATAGCCAATATGGATTTCGGTCTTTGCACTCAACTGAGTTAGCAACAATTGAATTACTTGACAAATTGTATAATGAACTAGATCATGGTGAATCTCCCATTAGTATCTTTCTAGATTTATCGAAAGCCTTCGATACGATTGATCACTCTATTCTGGTTGATAAGCTTAATTACTATGGTTTTGACAATATGTCTTTGAAATTAATGAAAAGCTATTTGACAGATCGAGTTCAATATGTAGAGTTCAAAGGAATTAAATCTGATTTACTAAGTATAACTACGGGCGTTCCTCAGGGATCCATTCTTGGTCCACTTTTATTTATCATTTATAGCAATGACTTGCATAGAATAAATAGTGTTTTTACACCAATAATGTATGCAGACGATACAACTTTGAGTGCAACACTAAATAAATTCAATTATTCCAACAATACTTCAATAAACATAACATCGGAACTTGATAAATATAATATTTGGTTTAAGCTTAATAAGTTATCGCTTAATTGTAAAAAATCAAATGCTATGATATTTCATATGCCAAACAAAATTGTTGAATATCCCAATATAAGAATAGATGGAATGCCGATATCTTATGTTAAAGAGTTCAATTACCTAGGAATTGTTTTAAATGAAAAGCTGAACTGGAATTCTCATATTGATTTTATTTCTAAAAAAATATCGAAGGTGGTTGGTATGTTAAACAAACTGAAGTTTATGCTTCCAGAGCATGTTCTTTTTACGATTTATAATTCGCTTATTGTGCCTCATTTGAATTATGGTGCCTTGATTTGGGAACGCAATATATCAAGAATAACTATTTTGCAAAAGAAGGCATTGAGGGCTGTGACCAAAAGCAAGTATAATGCGCACACTAGCATTATTTTTAAAAAACTAAAGACTTTAAAATGCCGAGACATTTGTGCACTGCATTGTTTGAAATTTTGTTTTAAACTGGAGAATAAGCAATTACCAAATTATTTTCTGAATTCTGGCATTTTTACGAAAAGGAGTGAAATTCACGATCATTTCAGCAGGAGACTAAATGATTATAATATACCTAGGATAAAACATGAATTTATGAAACAAGGAATTAGATTTAAAGCGGCAGTTACATTTAATGATATGAGACCGGCTTTCAGGGACAAGATCTATACACACAGCCTTCTTGGTTTCAAAAGTTATGTTAAAAATGCTATGATTGACAGTTATGATGTAATATGCCACGTTGAACATTGTTACATATGCAACAGAGTATAACTAGTTTTAGAAGTTGTTATGATTATTATACTATGATTGGTTTTTTACATCATTAATTATGTTTATTCTTGTTTTACTTGACAGACATACAGACAGACGGACAGACTTTAATTAACAATTGCAACGTGACTACTCAAATACCACTACTGAATGACTGACTGATGCTGACTGGAAGTTTTACTGGGTTATTGTTAAATTGTCTAATTTTTACTGTGTTTGAGATCATCCTTTGACTTCCAGTGCTGCCTCCCACTCTGCCTCTCCAACATTTTCCCTTTAGGGTGGCTCTAAGCCAGCGGCCATTTAGGCTTTATTAGAGTCTCCTACCAGACATGCTATTTATCATTTTATGTTTAACTATGTGTATATTTTTGGTAAATAAATGATATGAATCTGAATCTGAAATCTGAATCTGAATCTATATATATGCACCAATCTTGGGCAAATTCTAGGGAGGGGGCAGCTGCATGTCCTCCCCCCACCCCTGCTGCAGGCTACAGCACTGTACACTGATCAAGTAGGCCTAGATGTGAAAAAGTCAATATTATGCAAGTAGTAGGCTAAAAGGTGACCATTTAATAGGGAAGTGGAGGTCTTTGGGTTTTCTTCAGCAGGAAATAATTTATTTCACAGTAATGGAGACCGTAATTATTTTGGGTGCTTGACATCCCAAAATATTCCTTTTTAAATCAAGCAACCAGTGGCGTCCCTATGAGTGCCCCCCATATGAACTTTCCAACTCTGGCTAAAATATACAGTTAGCATAATGGGTGCCCCCCCCCCGAGAATTGCGTGCCCCCCTTCTCGAGACCCCCCAGTTACGCCACTGCAAGCAACACACCCTGTTAAGAAATACCCCCCACCAGAAGTTCGATCAATTAATTCAAGACTGCCAAAAATGTTTTTTTAATAAATGCGTTTCACTAAAACTTAAAGCAAGAAATGATTTATTTCCCTTGACATTAAAAGGTGCCTCCCCCCCCCCCCAACTTGCCCCCTGCCCTATAGGTACACAGGAACACATAGTCAGATTGAAAAAAAAAAAAAGGATTGTGAGTATACTGGACATATGAGGCAATTGCATATATCTGGCTTATTAAATATACTACCCCAGCCAAGGAGCTAGGCACATTGTACAAAGACGGCGCTGCTAGCAGGCTACAAATTCACGCTTCACTGAGCAGCTGCTGGGCAATGATGGCTGGCTCTCGCACGGAGGTTTGTTGATAGATTTAGCAAGTGCAGGGTTGTCAGTTAAATTTGTACATGTGTTTTGATGGATAATGATATTCTAAAGCATTTAGGAATGTTGTAGCATTGGCAGACCCGTATTTTGTAAGCTTTGCTTGTGTTTTATAGTTCAGATTTAGCCACGTGGAATTTGCAGATTGTAAACACTGGGAATAATTGGCTGGGAGAGGCAGAATTGTCAAAATTCTCGACCTCAATTTTGCATTCGTTTCACCAATTAAGACACTGTTATTGTGTCTATTTTATCAGAATGAACAAATAGTATCATTTAGTGAGTTCAAGTAATAACAGAATGCACCCGGGAAAATTTCCATAGAGCATTTAGTTTGACTTCCTGACAATTTCTCCCAACTGGGGCCAATGCGAGCAGTCATATTTGGGCCCCAAATGGGGACAAAAAATAATGAAATGTGAGATCTAGAATTGATATCAATAAAATGTATGTTTTGTTTCATATTATATTCCTTGTAATATTAAGAATACATAAATACTAGAGTTAAATCAGGATGAAAATGGTTAAAAATATTCTTTTGTTCTATAGCATGTAAAATTGGATTATTGAATCACCCATCAGCATCCTCTTTAATTTTATGGCACAGTGACACGGATGAATGATCTGATTATCATAATGTGAGCTTTGCAGGTATGGGAGCTAGGGTTCTGAGGGCCCTTGTTAATTGTAATTAGGGAAACAGCACTTGAGGGGTCTTTGTGTACAGCTGTGGATTGCACTTTAATAATTCAGTGAAGTTTCAAGTTCATTTTGGCTGTCTTGATTGCCATTTGAAGATTGCCTGAGGTTTCAAGAGCTTTCAATTGGTCAGCAGCTGTCACTGATAGACAGCAAGTTGCCCTATATCCTTTATTGACAGTGCCAAAAACGGCCAGCGGGGGCTATAACAGCGGCGGCTTCGGTCTGAATTAGGAGTTTTTGTCATAGTTGGAAGTAAGATGCTTGTTTGCTTCATTTCATTGAGGTATCGTGGATTTGGGGGAAGATACAAGCCTTCAAAAGTCAAGAGAGCAGGATTTATCAACCCACGTGCCTTTGTTGACGTTGCATGCTTCCCAGTAACATGGTGGCACCAGTCCAGCTCGTGACGTTACGTGGCAGCCAATGGCATCAGCCCAATCCATACATGTATAGAGATCACTGTTTGGACCTGGTGAGTTGTCACCTGGCGGGTTCTCCCCTGGCGAGTTGACCCATGACCGTCGATTCATTAATGAGTCCATTCGTTTCGCTGCTCCAAAGTGCTCTTGGAGTGGAGTAGTTCACTCCAGATCATTCGTTTTGCATTTCCGGGAGTAGATCAGAGCAGTTTGGAGTAGATAGGAAGTACTCCAAGAATTTGGGATATCCCATGACAACTGATTGTTTACATAAATACATTACACCTCAGAAGCTTTGATTTTGTGCCAGATTGCTTTTTTCTGGTGTGCATTTCTGTATTTCAATTAAATCAATCAAAAGCAATCGATTGAAGATGTTGATTCACGGCCTAATTGCCATTAACTACGGGATTCCAACAGCTGAGGAATCCTCAAGTTATGACGATTTTAACTACTCCTTCATGTTCGATTTGGACCAACCTTGGAGTAGTTCACTCCAGGAGTAGAAACGTCACTTCCTGGAGTAGATACGTAACTTCCGGAGTAGTTAGAGTAGGTCGAATCGAATGTACTCATTAATGTCTCATCCGAATCTGATTGATCCAAATGACATCCGGCAGAGATTTTGCTTGTAAAAGACCTTTAGAAGCTCCGCTGAAAACATTTCGATTCCCAAGCTAAATTAATGCATCTGTCCCTCATGTCCTGATTTTGCAAACTCTCTTTAGCTTCCTGAATTTTCTGAAAGATATTTCCGAAACAGGTAAGACTAGCATTAACTAACCCATTCACATCAGGGTTCCCCGGAAATATAACCATGGGAATTCCGTATGACTTTCCATGACCAAATTTAGGATTTTCCATGACCAATGCTTTACTCATTGAAGTTGAGATTCACCTTGGCCCTTGGTCGGAGTTTGCAATCTTTTGCGGATTCGTCTCAGCAGTCAAGGAAATTACCGTCTGGTCAAGACGAGCAATGTCTTCAGCCCCACATGACACTCACCCTAGCACTGTCATCACCCTCCCATGACCATCTCAAAGTGTCATGGCCCAGCCATGACTTTGGCAGTGCTCAAAATCACCTTTGACAGGCTATTTAAAAGTAACTGCAGCTACTATCTCTACCAAACTTGGCATGGAGATGTATCGCAGCATCAACTCACTCTATAAATGTTGGCAGGCCTATCCATTACATAATGAGGAAAAGAAAACAGGTATAAATTCAAAAAACAGCATGCACATGCCCCCACACATGCACATGCACCCACCCCCAAATAGGAATATGCACACATGCATGGGTCATGCACACATGCACAGAGCATGCACTGGGCATGCAGACATGCTGGAAGCATGCAGACATGCTGGAAGCATGCACATGCAGAGGACATGCTGGAAGCATGCAGACATGCTGGAAGCAGAGGACATGCTTGAAGAATGTACATGCAGGAAGCATGCCCATTCAGGTGACATGCAAATATGCAAGATGCAGATATAGCAGGACAATGTGCACATGCACTATGTGCAGTTTTGGTTTGGCTTCTTTAAAATTAACTTCATCATCTATTTGTTGGGCTTACTGAATGAAGGACCAACCCCCAAAAGGGCTGAAGCTCGCTATATATCCACAAGAGGGCACAAGTATCAGATTCTGTCAACAGCAATGACCTCTGCACAGAATTGTTGAACTTTCATCCCAGCATGGGCATGGGGGCATGGGCTGGGCTAGATCAGCAGAGCATGCGCTGGGCATGCGCTGGGCATGCGCTGGGCATGCGCTGGGCATGCGCTGGGCATGCGCTGGGCATGCGCTGGGCATGCGCTGGGCATGCGCTGGGCATGCGCTGGGCATGCGCTGGGCATGCGCTGGGCATGCGCTGGGCATGCGCTGGGCATGCGCTGGGCATGCGCTGGGCATGCGCTGGGCATGCGCTGGGCATGCGCTGGGCATGCGCTGGGCATGCGCTGGGCATGCGCATGTGAGCACGACGACCTGTGGTTGCATGGTATGTGAGGAATGTGCTCCTCCCCCTCCCCCTCTGAATTCATAAATAAAATACTATACATGGACCACTACCACAAAAATCTTAAAATTTTATTGGAGGTGCATGCGTCCAGATCAGTATTACCCAAAGGCCCTGTGGCAGTATGCTCGATTGCTTGTGTACATTTGGAGGGAAATATAGGCCAGGCATAACATAGACACTGTTTAAGTCCGTTTTCTTCAACATATCCTATCAGTTTAAGCCACAGGAATTTTAATGCTTTTCTTCAAAACGGTCAATTGTTGTCCTCCACTGGGTGGGCTGCGGTTGAATGGATGGTTTCTGGGCATAGACACTGTGACAGCCATGCATAAAATTTGGTACTTTGGCCTATACCAACCAGTGGCGCCCCCCCCCTCGCCCAGGTGCCCCCCAGTGGCCTTCCTATGGAGGGGCACATGCCCCACATATTGGACCTGTACCCCCCCCCCCATATGAACTTTTCAACCTTGGTTGAAATACACAATTAGTATAGTGGGTGCCCGTCCCCCCCCCCAGAGAATCGCGTGCCCCCTGGTGCAGTGGTGCCCCCCACTCGAGACCCCCTAGTTGCGCCACTGGTGCCCCCCCCCATATGAACCTTGGCAAATATATATATAAAATTAGACCTATAGCTAATTAGCATTGTGAGTGGTCCTCCTGAGAATCGCGTGCCCTACCCAGGTGCCCCCACTCCAGACGCGCTAGTTCATCACCTACATGGTGCAGTTTTGCCTTGGTCTGATTGATGAGTAGCCTACACTCAATAGTGTCAATACTTACTGAAATATTGGGGGAAAATATATTTCTTGTTTCTGGCCCACAGCTCATAGACTTGCCTTCCACATGCTAGAGACTGAACCAAGAAATGTGTAAACTATAGTCTGGTGACTCTGGTTATGCCGTTTCATGGTTTTATGTAATATACCCTTGTAGGCAGGCGGCTAGTTAATGACCATTGCTTGGCCAAAACTAAGCCACCATTGCATGTCCATGCATAAAATTTGTTACACATGTAGCCTATATTGCCTTTTGATGCCAAGGACTGATCGATAGCCTGATAGGCCCAAATATTAGGTCCAAATATTGAGAAAAATATAGAAAATGGCATTTTTCGTTTCTGACCCACATTTTTAGATTTGTCTGATCTACGTTTAGACTATACATTAAAATATTCTTATCTTAAGAGCAGCACTGAGTGTTAAAAATAAACACATTAGCCAATATTACAAATATGTGGATATGAGACTATTGAAACAATTTATAATTATTTTTGGTTGCCCTTACCAGTTTATGTTTAGCAGTTCTGAAATTGTCTCAAATTCTAGACTTGTTGCTTTTGGATGAGTCACGAGAGGGTTTGAGCTTATTGCCCTTTGCTTGTTGAATGTTCTGATGTTGTAACATTTCAAATTTATCCACTATTTGAAAATATTGCTCAGAATTATATTCAGAATTTATGACAGGGCCAGGGGTAGGGGGTTTGGCCTGAAGTGGTACTACTTAAGTGTTTCAAGATTTAAAAAAATTTGATAAGACACCCCTCTCCACATTAATTAGAAGTGGATATATCAGATATTTTATCGAGTGTCTGACAAAGCAATGTGCTGAGTCCAACTATTGAATCCTGGGATTCTTGTTTCATAATAAAGCCAAATCAACACATTCAACATCACAGCTGCCATAGTGCCTAGTCTTAGTAGTCTATGCTACCTTTATCTTGCCTGGTCATGCTGAGGGATGATCAATTCAGCATGCTTTCCACAGACTGTAGGACCAGTGCTATGCCGAAAATACATCCGTCAGGTTGCTCAGAATGTACCTTCCAATAATGTAACATATTTTGCTTCTGGACACTAAGGCGACCCCAAAATTATCTACTTTTTTTTTAAAATAAATGATTTCATGCTCAGTTTTGGTGATATAAATAAAATCTTTTTAGGCAGTCTTGAAATTTACAAATAATTTCCGCCAGTTTGGGTTTTTCTTAAGAAGGCGATGCTTGATTATAGGAATGAATATTCGGGGACTTCACATGGTTGAAATAAATAATTACGGCCACCGGCACCGTGAAATAGATAATTTCCCGCTGAGGAAAACTCCAAGCCTGATTATTAATTAACCAATTCATTTCATTGCAATTTCATAGAATAGGCTGAACAGCAAATTCTGCTGAACATGGGCCAACATGCTGATTCCGGGGAGGGGGGAGGGTGTCCTAACATCCAACAAGTATTATGGCAAAAACAGCTAAATGTATCTAATAATTTTCAAGACCAATTAATGATTTGAGATTCTTGGATAATCATATGATCATCCCCCCAGACTCATCCTAGCCTGAACACATGTGTGAGCCTTCATGTTCCAGCATGTTTTCACATTCCTGCATTTCTGAATGCATGCCCCTGCATGTTTTTGGCATGTATGTTTATGGCATGTCTGCATGTTTTCAGCATGTCAGCATGCATTCAGCATGTTCTGCATGCATTCAGCATGTCACCATGTTTTCAGCATGTCAGCATGCTTTGGGCATGTCTGCATGCTTTCAGCATGTCTGCATGCATTCAGCATGTCAGCATGTTTTCAGCATGTCAGCATGCTGTGGGCATGTCTGCATGCTTTCGGCATGTCTGCATGCATTCAGCATGTCAGCATGTCAGCATGCTTTGGGCATGTCTGCATGCTTTCGGCATGTCTGCATGTTTTCGGCATGCCTGCATGCTTTTGGCATTTAATTTCTCAGGGGGGGGGCTTGGAGTTTTCCTCAGCGGGAAATTATTTATTTTACGGTAATGGAGACGGAGGGGTCCCTGCATGTTCCAGAATGTTTGCACATTCTTGCATTTCTGAATGCATTGCCTGCATTTTTGCATGTCTGCATCTTTTCAGCATGTTTTAGGCATGTTGGCATGTTTTCAGCATGTTTAGGCATGTTAGCATGTTTTCAGCATGTTGGCATGTTTTAGGCATGTCAGCATGCTTTTGGCATGTCAACATGCTCTTGGCATGTCAGCATGTTTTAGGCATGTCGGCATGTTTTAGGCATGTCGGCATGTTTTAGGCATGCACCCACATGCACGCATGTGGGTGCATGCGCATGTTGAATTTATATATTTCTCGGAAAAGAACCCAAAGGCTCCAGAGAAATTAGGGAACTGTCATCAGCTGCTTACGACTTTGCCATATTTCGCGAAATTGGATAGAATAAGTCTCGCTACTGTCATGCTGCTGTGTGGTGAGGATGGGTGCACAAGGATTAGACTTTCTTCTGATACCCACCTGATCAACCACACACACTAAATCATCCTGTCAGGGCTAGGACTTAGCTGGAATTGCAATTGTCCTCATATGACCGTAATTTCCCAAACTGATCAACTAACTCCATAAATTTTGGCAAACCTATCCATTACATAAAGAGGAAAAGAACCCGAAGGCTCCAGAGAAGTTAGGGAACTGTCATCAGCTGCTGATGACTTGGATTGGATAGAATAAGTCCCGCTACTGTCATGCTGCTGTGTGGTGAGGATGGCTGCTCAAAGATCAGACTTTCTTCTGATACCCCACTGATCAACCCCACACACTCAATCATGCTGTCAGAACCAGGACTTCGCTGGAATTGCAATTATTCTCATGTGACGGAAATTTTCTGGACTACTTAGTTGCAGGATTAGATGTTATGCTTTTAAAAGCCGCTTAACACTTGACACTTGTATTTAACAGGGTTGTATCCAGAATGGCCTGGGGGGGTGGCATGTCCCCCACTAAATATGCCACTGTGTATTTACCATGACTTTTCAAAATATTTTGATTTTCCATGACCACCATTTTTCCATGACTTTCCATGACTGTGGGAACCATGTTAGTATTGTTACATGCTTAATAGTCCTACATTTTTTCCTCCAGTGAAAGTGGTAAAGATTACCTGGAATCTCGGCTGTCAAAACAACAACTTTTTTCGCTGTTCAAAGAAGTCTGTGAGTCTGAGACTGTCTGTCCAAAAGAGAAACGCACCGACCTCTACTTGGACAAGAGTCACAAGACGTATCATGAAGTCAAACGAAATGCCCTCCTTTACAAAGAAAGAAAATCAGAGCTGAAGGAGACGTTCAAGGAAACTTACAACTCCACTTGGTTGGAAAAGCCGAGCGACGATGAACTTTTTTACTAGTGCCCTCGCAAATACGCTGTACTGAACAAGAGAAAATTGATTAGAATTAATTATTATCTGATTATTATTAATCAGTTGCTTTTACTCAAACCTGCGTCTGTTGTATTGGTGGTTTTCATTTATTCAATTAATTTTTTATCTAAATTATGCTTCATTTATACTATGCAAATCCATACGATCGCTTGCAGGGAGTATAAATATATACATTTTGCAGTACAATCAGAGTACATTTGAGTTATTTACATTCGAACGCTTAAAATGTGCTCCTTTTCACTCTCGGTATTTAAGAATTAACATATGATTAAGGGGGCCACCACCATATGTTAAGGGGGTAGGGGAGGCTTGGAGATTTTAAAAAATAATTTCTTGCACAGTTTATGTGAAATGAGTACTTTCTTTCAGGGCAGTTTTGAAATAAATAGTTTGTGGTAGGGGAATTTCTTAACATGGTGTAGCTTGATTTAGAAATGAACATTAGAAGATGTCGACGCTAAAAATATGTGACTACTGTGGCTGTCCCCACAAAATTAATAATTTTTCCGTCAAGGAAACCTCCAAGCCCCCCCCCCACCCAATTATCTCTAGAATGGTCGCGCCCTTAATTACATGATAAATCGAACTTGATAACAATTATTTACATATAAATTAATTTTATTCACAAATTCAGTTGCATGACAATAATCATAATTATTCAGAATTTCAGATATATTTATTTTATTAAATTATATAAATCTATATTTTATATTTTATTTACTCAAGTGTATATCTGTTTTTATTCAGAAAATAATTGCTAATAAAAAAATATACCATATCTCATGTACAACAATATGTCACTTGTCATAATATTTTACAAAGCAACTTGAAATCATGGCTGCAATTTTAAATGAATGCAATTCATTTTTGGCCTATTAAATAAAATACTCCATCATTAAATTGTCTCTTAAAAAGTATAATTTTTGCTGTGGATGTGACAATAGAAAAGATTAGGCCTATGTTACAAAAAAAAGGCCTACCTGTCGCAAATAATCATGATAATCAGCATTACAAATAAGTTTGCTGCCCGTTGTTTTCCATATAAGCTAAACACTGAGTATACCAATCAACAGTTTCACTCAATTTATTGCACGGAAAGTCACAGTTTAAATCCCCGAGGAAGTCTCGTAAAAGTTTATATCTCTCAACTAATCGGAATCCACACGCTTTCTGTAGTTTCTTGATGCAGACCGGACACAAGTAGAAGGGTTGAGCCATTGCTTCAACGATAGATTTGCTCTCGTTCATACTGCACTCGAAGTAGAAGCAATGACTCAAGCCGAAGATGTGGCAAGTTTCGTGGGTCACCACCTGCGGAGAGATGGGAAAAAATAGTATCAACAATCGAACAAGGTCTACATGGTCTGCAAGAGATGTATGCATGTACCATCTGCACAACGTACATGGACAATGGTAACAGCAGCTCTCTATGATCAGTTGTTGTTAGTCATTTAATAGGGTTGACAATTAATAGACCTATCTCATATTATCAGCATAAAAATTTGTACAATTTTTACCAGTAGAAACATTTTCAAGAGCAAAGGTATTACTACAGGAAGTATTTTGCTGTAATTTGACTATGTTCCTGAGTCATTTGGATTTCAAATACACTGCCAATTAAATATTACTCGCTGTAGTTTTACAAAATATTTGAGTGGCCAAAACAATAGAACTTGCCAATCTTCAGTGGTTTTAGGTGAACAAGTTGAACTGTGTCAACTGTCCATTTTCTTGTACTTAAAATTGTGTTTTACGAGTGCATGTAGGCCTACTGGTTATCCTCAGGCCCAGGGAGAATTCCTCCAGTACAGTGACGCCTGTAAATAAGTGAAACGTGTGATACTGTGCCATCGCATCAATGCTGATCATCCTCAACCAAACTGCGTGTGGAATCATGAATTCTCATTCGATGAAAGGAAAACATATTGGGTCATAGAGGCCAGTATTTGAGGCATGTGGGATGGGATAACAATGGCTGCCAATCTTCTTTTCTGAACTCGGAGTTAGGTATAAGTTTCCATCTCTTCAGATGATAATTCATGCTTCCACAAGCAGTTTGGTTGAGGATGTTAAGCATTGATGCAATGGCACAGTATCACACGTTTCACTTATTTACAGACGGCACTGTACATGACTTTGTATAATACCAAGTTTGCCAAAATCATAGCATTTTCGTCTTACCTTGATCATTTTCCACAGTAAGTCTCCATCCAGAGCAGTGATTTCTGGCGGTGGCTCGCCATTAACGTAAGCTTTTGGTTCGTATCTCCCAAAACAAAACGCTCCCACCCTGAACGCTCCGGAGGCTTCCCCGAGGACGAAATTCAAGTTTTCTTGCGGGTAATAATCAGTCCAATTGATCCCTAAGGCACAGTACGTATTTTTCTGTCTTGCTTTTCGCAAGCACTTGTGAATATCACCGACTAGAAATTGCTTCTTGTGTATCACAGGGTGACTCCGACTTTTGACATGCCAGTTTTCTTTTTCCATATCTATTCCATCTAGTAATTCAACGTCCATACCGAGAAAGAAAATGCGAGTTACTTCTGTCAATATGTCAAAACAGCTCATGGAATCGTTGAATTTTTTAGCAGTTAAAAAGTCAGGGAACTCCTCCAAGGGTTGTAGAGTGATGCGCTTGCCTTTGCGAATCCTCCAAAAGTTGAAATTTAGAGACATCTTTGCTTTCCACATGTTAAATGTCTCCCGGAATAGCGGTGCGGGCAGTGGTTGGATGGGTTTATAAAGAGTTAGTCCTTCAGCGTTTTCTTTTTCGAAAGTCTCTCTTTCATGATCATTCAACGAGTCCCTCATGCAAACCAGTGATAGCTTGTATAATTTTTTCTCGATTTCTGGCAAGTCGTTTAAAGGTCCAAGAATTTGTTTCTGGACCCCCTTCTGGGTATTGCTCCGTCGCCATGGTAACGTCATCTGAAAATCATATAAATGGAAACAAATGAAAAGATATTCTTTCATTAGGGTTTAATGCCCATTTAATTCATTTTCTTGAAAATGCACCTCGACCTCTATTGCCGCAAACTTTCCACTACTCACAGAACCAAGAACTTGTTTATTTTCCCATGACCAAAAATCAAAACGGCAATACGTAAAAAATAAGTAAACAAATAAAAAAATTAAAAGAAAACTGGAGTGCCATTACCAGGAAGCACCTTATGATAGATGAGAAATGGAAAAATGAAATGGAAGCAGAGCCTTTCTACAGGCTCTGACGGAAGCCATTTCGAGTTTCATCCCAATAGCGGGCGTTAGTGGAACTCTCCTTTTTCCAGCTCTCCTGTGTTGACAAGCAGAATATATAAAACTATTTCCGGAAACATCAGCCTGGGAATTTACAATGGAGCCGGGGTTTCTAAGGTCCATAACAAAGTCTAATCAGCCTGACAGTACTGGAATATGGTGGCAATCCATGCTAAACATTCCATTTAAGACTCGGCAATGCAAATCCGTAATGTTTTCAATGGATTAAAAGTACCCTGGGGCCTGGAATGCCAGCTCCACTGACTCAGCAATGGTAAAAAATGGCAGCTTGTTCCCGGAAATAGTTTTATTCTGCTCGTCAACACAGGAGAGCTGGAAAAAGGAGAGTTCCACTATCACGGCCTATAAAGCTCAATAAAAAGGCAACAACATTATGTCAATGTTAAAAGCATAACTCTCTTACTTGCCTGTTACAAATGTAACACTGGCCGGTACTACATGTTGCATTATATTTTTCTCTAATTAAAACTAATTTAATGTATCCAGCATATCCATGGCAACTATGAGTGAAAATTCACTTGCCCCCCCCCCCACCTCTGTCCCCCCCTAATTTTGTACTTAAACCATTGTCCCATAGGTCATTACACGTAACATGGCCTGATTCCTCAGCCTCCAGAAGAAGTCCCACAGAAGTCCCACAGCAGAAATACACCTACCAGTGTGTAGATCGGTTGTTAGGTAATCAGAATACTACATTTTTTCGATGTTTTGATGCCGTGTCTGCTTGTTTTTTGGGCAATTTTAGATGGCGGTCAATTCACACTTCTTGGCATTGTTGAGCAATCAATATAATGTGACAGGAACGGGATGTCACCAACTCAGTTCGTATTCATGATGTGACAAACTGAAGGAGGCCACAGGCCACCTAAAAGTGAGGCAAAGGGGCAGGGATGTACGCAGGGGGAGGAGGAATATGCATCCTCTCACCGGGGACATTTTTTATAATCTTAAATGTTAATTATATCAGCGCAGAGTCGCGTCAGGTCGAGGACTATGTGTCCCATGACGCGATAGCCCAATAGATCCTACCCCGCTCCCCCAGTGACCCCCACTGGGGTGTACGGTCAACTAGGTGACAAACCAACTAGGCGACACCCATCAGAACCAACTAGGTGACAAGAAATTTGGAAATTTCATACCAGTGCAAACTAGGTGACAAACAGTTCCAACTAGATGACACATATTTACACAGCACTTCCAACTAGGTGACACACGTTCACAAAACACATCCAACTAGGTGACAATAAATTTCCTAATTGACCACCATTGAAGGTGATCTGTCACCTGGTTGGTATCCCCAATAAAATATGTGACCTGCTCCACCAAAATGGGTTCAAAGTAGGCAATTCATATTTCTCAGAAATTAGCAAAATGTGTCAAAAGGTCACATTTTGATGTTTTCTAGCAATTGGTACCATGTGTTAGTAAAGTCATTTTCTTTAAGTAATTAGGACACTTCTAACCGGAAATTGATGCTAAATTGGGTGTTCTTCTTGATTTTCTTAGTTCTTTCTTCGCAATGGCGGGAAATTCAAATGCCATTTTCTCGAAGTTTGAAGTTTCGCATCATCAATATTTGAGGTGCCATATCTTTGGATTGGATGGAGATATCAAAACATATGAACCACCATTTTAAAGCTCATTTCCTGTAGAGAAAAAGCCATTTTCACAACTAACTATGATAGGAGGGCGACTTTGAACCCATTTTGGTGGAGCAGGTCACATATGTGTTACCTGGATGGTATCTGGGGGGTATCTGCTGTCACCTAGTTGTCCAAAGAGTGTAGCCTAGTTGGTACGAGGGGCGTTCAGAAAGTTCGAGGCTTTTTTTCATATGGATACTTATTTTCAATCTAGAACTATGAATTTTTCACAGGATAAAATTCAGCATATTTGGAATGGATTTCCAAAATTTTGGACAATTTGGACATTTTAAAGTCATTCTGTGGTTACCATGGAAACTGAAAGAGCAGCTTCTTGGGGCAGTTAATACTGAAACCACTAAAGCCAATGAATTTTGGCTGTGAGAGACCTCTCTCTATCACTTGCATTAGTGAGATTGACAATATTTGACACAAGAAATATAATATTAGCCTTAAAAAATACTCCCAAGCTCACCAAAAGCATTGATTCATACACCTGACCCATTGAAGTAAATGTTCCTTGGAGTTTTCCGAGCAAAGTTCTGCTTGATGTCATCCTGCAGTTCAACAGGCACCCCGCTCATCTGGCAGGTTTCCTCAGTCAATTCTAAACCAAATTTCATTCTGAAAAATGTTTCAGGTACCCGACAACCAGGTCTATTGAATACACTAGTCAGTCTTTGTCCGTCGTTGTTCTTTTACGCCGTACGACCCTTTTTTCGGCGATCGGTCAGCTCGCAAAAATGTCATTTTATAAATTGCTGACAGTGCTCTATCAAAATAAACTTCCATGGACGTTTTGCCTCTCTGCTCGGTCAATTCTCAACCAAATTTCATTCCGAAAAAAGTTTCAGATACCCAAGTTTTTTTTTTTTTTTCAAGTTTCAAGTTTTTTATTGACTCAGATCACAACGGCGATATGGAGTACAAAAACAACATAAAATAACAAAAAATTAATAAATAGGCTATATACAATATGAAAAATCTATCAACATTAATAAATACACAGTAAGCACTGGGGTAAATAACCAGGTCTACTTAATACTTAACCCAACAACCAGGTCTACTTAATACAATAGTCAGTCTTTGTCCGTCGTTGTTTCTTTTTGCCGTACGACCCGTTTTTCGGCGATCGGTCAGCTCGCAAAAATGTCATTTTATAAACTACTGACAGTGCTCTATCATAAACTTCAATGGACGTTTTGCCTCTCTGCTCGGTCAATTCTCAACCAAATTGCATTCCCTAAAAAGTTTCAGATACTCTGAAACCAGGTCTATTTAATACAATAGTCAGTCTTTGTCCGTCGTTGTTTCTCTTTGCCGTACGACCCGTTTTTCGGCGATCGGTCAGCTCGGAGAAATGTCATTCTTCTTCTTCTTCTTCTTCTTCTTCGGTTTAGTTTCCTCCGCTCAATCCGGAGAACCTCCCCCAAGGAGTAGCGTTGTGATTCTGTAGTCCCTCTCCTCGTGAAGCTTCTGGCAAATTAGATTTGCTAGTTGATGTGCTTTATTTTCATTTTTAACTAATTTTACTACTACTGATACTGGTGTGCTGTATGGTATATTATCGTACAAGTTACTCTGAGCATTTCTTTTTTCATTTGCATTTACGTTTTTGTGATACCGAAATCATTTCACAAACTGGTGACAGTGCTCTATCAAAATAAACTTCCATGGACATTTTTCCTCTCTGCTCGGTCAATTCTCAACCAAATTTCATTCCGAAAAAAGTTTCAGGTACTCCGCAACCAGGTCTATTTAATACAGCAGTCAGTCTTTGTCCGTCGTTGTTTCTTTTTGCCGTACGACCCGTTTTTCGGCGATCGGTCAGCTCGGAGAAATGTCATTTCACAAACTGCCACCTGGTAGAACTGCAGAATTTGCTACAGAACTGCAGAATTCTGCAGCTTCCTGCAGATTTTTTTTGAAACTGCAGAATTCTGCAGTTTTTTTGCAGAATTCTGCAGATTCTTGCAGAATTCTGCAGTTTTTTGCAGAACTGCATAAAACCTCCCAGGCTGCATATCTCCTACAGGATTACAATCTAGAACTATGAATTTTTCGGACAATAAAATTCAGCAGTTTTGGAATGGATTTCTAAAAGTTTGGACAATTTGGACATATTAAAGTCATTCTGTGGTTACCATGGAAACTGAAAGAGCAGCTTCTTGGGCAGTTAATACTGAAACCACTAAAGCCAATGAATTTTGGCTGTGAGAGACCTCTCTCTATCACTTGCATTAGTGAGATTGACAATATTTGACACAAGAAATATAATATTAGCCTTAAAAAATACTCCCAAGCTCACCAAAAGCATTGATTCATACACCTGACCCATTGAAGTAAATGTTCCTTGGAGTTTTCCGAGCAAAGTTCTGCTTGATGTCATCCTGCAGTTCAACAGGCACCCCGCTCATCTGGCAGGTTTCCTCAGTCAATTCTAAACCAAATTTCATTCTGAAAAATGTTTCAGGTACCCGACAACCAGGTCTATTGACTACACTAGTCAGTCTTTGTCCGTCGTTGTTCTTTTACGCCGTACGACCCTTTTTTCGGCGATCGGTCAGCTCGCAAAAATGTCATTTTATAAATTGCTGACAGTGCTCTATCAAAATAAACTTCCATGGACGTTTTGCCTCTCTGCTCGGTCAATTCTCAACCAAATTTCATTCCGAAAAAAGTTTCAGATACCCAAGTTTTTTTTTTTTTTTCAAGTTTCAAGTTTTTTATTGACTCAGATCACAACGGCGATATGGAGTACAAAAACAACATAAAATAACAAAAAATTAATAAATAGGCTATATACAATATGAAAAATCTATCAACATTAATAAATACACAGTAAGCACTGGGTAAATAACCAGGTCTACTTAATACTTAACCCAACAACCAGGTCTACTTAATACAATAGTCAGTCTTTGTCCGTCGTTGTTTCTTTTTGCCGTACGACCCGTTTTTCGGCGATCGGTCAGCTCGCAAAAATGTCATTTTATAAACTACTGACAGTGCTCTATCATAAACTTCAATGGACGTTTTGCCTCTCTGCTCGGTCAATTCTCAACCAAATTGCATTCCCTAAAAAGTTTCAGATACTCTGAAACCAGGTCTATTTAATACAATAGTCAGTCTTTGTCCGTCGTTGTTTCTCTTTGCCGTACGACCCGTTTTTCGGCGATCGGTCAGCTCGGAGAAATGTCATTCTTCTTCTTCTTCTTCTTCTTCTTCGGTTTAGTTTCCTCCGCTCAATCCGGAGAACCTCCCCCAAGGAGTAGCGTTGTGATTCTGTAGTCCCTCTCCTCGTGAAGCTTCTGGCAAATTAGATTTGCTAGTTGATGTGCTTTATTTTCATTTTTAACTAATTTTACTACTACTGATACTGGTGTGCTGTATGGTATATTATCGTACAAGTTACTCTGAGCATTTCTTTTTTCATTTGCATTTACGTTTTTGTGATACCGAAATCATTTCACAAACTGGTGACAGTGCTCTATCAAAATAAACTTCCATGGACATTTTTCCTCTCTGCTCGGTCAATTCTCAACCAAATTTCATTCCGAAAAAAGTTTCAGGTACTCCGCAACCAGGTCTATTTAATACAGCAGTCAGTCTTTGTCCGTCGTTGTTTCTTTTTGCCGTACGACCCGTTTTTCGGCGATCGGTCAGCTCGGAGAAATGTCATTTCACAAACTGCCACCTGGTAGAACTGCAGAATTTGCTACAGAACTGCAGAATTCTGCAGCTTCCTGCAGATTTTTTTTGAAACTGCAGAATTCTGCAGTTTTTTGCAGAATTCTGCAGTTTTTTGCAGAATTCTTCAGTTTTCTGCAGAATTCTGCAGTTTTTTGCAGAACTGCATAAAACCTCCCAGGCTGCATATCTCCTACAGGATTACAGATTTTGCTACAGAAACTTTTCAGAAACGCTGCAATGACAGAGGACTACCAAACCCCGACCCTCCAAACCAAAACCCCCCAAACCAACCCCCCAAATCAATGTTTCCTTGGTAGCGGCAAGCCAAATGTCAAAGAGGTCTGAACTGTACAGATGCAATACACTGGAGGAAGTAACAGAGGTTCAGAAATCATGCAGTTAGCTGCAGAACTGCAGAATTCTGCAGCTTCCTGCAGAGTTTTTTTTGAAACTGCAGAATTCTGCAGATTTTTTGAAGAATTCTGCAGTTTTTTGCAGAATTCTGCAGTTTTTTGTAGAACTGCAGAATTCTTCAGTTTTCTGCAGAATTCTGCAGTTTTTTGCAGAATTCTGCAGTTTTTTGCAGAACTGCATAAAACCTTCCAGGCTGCATATCTCCTACAGGATTACAGATTTTGCTACAGAAACTTTTCAGAAACGCTGCAATGACAGAGGACTACCAAACCCCGACCCCCCAAACCAAAACCCCCCAAACCAACCCCCCAAATCAATGTTTCCTTGGTAGCGGCAAGCCCAATATCAAAGAGGTCTGAACTGTACAGATGCAATACACTGGAGGAAGTAACAGAGGTTCAGAAATCATGCAGTTAGCTGCAGAACTGAAGAATTCTGCAGCTTCCTGCAGATATTTTTTTCAAACTGCAGAATTCTGCAGTTTTTTGCAGAATTCTGCAGTTTTGTGTAGAACTGCAGAATTCTGCAGTTTTCTGCAGAATTCTGCAGTTTTCTGCAGAATTCTGCAGTTTTTTGCAGAGCTGCATAAAACCTCCCAGGCTGCATATCTCCTACAGAATTACAGATTTTGCTGCAGAAACTTTTCAGAAACGCTGCGGTGACAGAGGACTACCAAAAACCCCGATCCCTCATACAACAATCCCCCAAACCACGTTTCCTTGGTAGCGGCAAGCCCCAAGTCAGAGAGGTCTGAACTTTGAAGATGCATTGCAATAAACTACAGGAAGTAACAGAGGTTCAGAAATCATGCAGGGGGCTGCAGAACTGCAGAATTCTGCAGCTTCCTGCAGAGTTTTTGTTTTGAAACTGCAGAATTCTGCAGATTTTTTTGGAACTGCAGAATTCTGCAGTTTTTTTGTAGAACTGCAGAATTCTGCAGTTTTTTGCAGAACTGCAGAATTCTGCAGTTTTTTGCAGAACTGCAGAATTCTGTAGTTTTTTTGCAGAACTGCAGGAAGAAATTATATACTCCTCCATCAAGCGCAGAGGATCCACTCTCTGATCCTGCAGCGCAGACAATCTCTCTACTACTCGACTTACTCATGGAGTCGTGACATGATTCAATTTGATTGTGATGTAGATGTAGACTTGGTTTAGGCCGAAACCAAGTTGGTTGTTGTCACTACGCAATACTTGTTTGATGGGCCTATGTACTTGGCCAGCCAGTTGCCATGCATGTTAATGTTATAAATAGGAGTCCCAAAAGTTCAATTAAGATTTAAGCTAAATACTCATACTGAAATCAGCTGGGTGATAATTGAGCACCAATAAAAACCCAACAAATATGTAAATTACTGGCTAAATCCATACTGATCAGCTAATTCCATTGAAAGGGTATTGGTGCAATTACTTACCTTGAATTATGTCTTGTCAGGAGTGACCCAGGACCATCCTTTCTTCAGTATACCCAGTCATTTCAACAAATTGCAGATTGACACACTTCTAGTTTGTTTACTTGGTTCAGATGTTTCCTTCCAGGTGGAGCCTAATTGGTGGCAGCACCACCAAGCGAGCTAAATGTGCATGAGAAAAGTCACTGCATGGCAGCAAACCCTCTGCATGTGTGTACCGACATGGCCATTGGAAGGCTATAAGCCAGTAGACATTTACTTATGTCTTTTGAAAGTTTTGAGATCAAATAAATCGGTGACTTCCCTATATTCAGAAGGTCCAATGTTCAGAAGGTCCATTGGTCAGAAGGTCCAATGTTCAGAAGGTCCATTGGTCAGAAGGTCCGTTGTTCAGAAGGTCCAATGTTCAGAATTTTTGTCATTTTTTCACAGACAGTTCTTCTGGAAATTTACCTTAAACTTTGTTGTGAATGCTGGGGTAATTGCCAATTGGTTGATTGCCCCTGTATATTTAAGTGGATGACAATTATTAAAATACTAGAATTTACCCATTATTAAACTATGTTAAGGCTGGTTACAATGGGGAAAAAGCAACTGAAAGAGGAAATGAGAGATAGCAACAAAGAAGAAGAGTTTGTATTTTTGTGATGCAGCTGTAAGAAATGTAATTGTGGAGTCCACGACCAGGTGTGCTGCAGTGCAACTTCATGAATATATGGCAGTATTAGTTTGGTATGAAGTGGGTTAAAGTGAACATGCATTAAAAAGGGCAAAGATAGTGAAATAATTAGCCTTTGGTAGCGATTTAGAGGTTGACAAAGTATTACTGGTGTAGTTGCAGTATTAAAAGCAGGAGAAGACATTTGAGAGAAGAATTTCATGCCTGGTTTGAGAGATGCATGCACTCCTGGTGGCGATTTTGAGATGGAGTAGAAATTGGAAATAAAAGAGGAGTCAGAAGGTTATATGGTCATCACAGAAAGACAGGCGAGAAAAAGAAGGATAGGTGGAAAGTTGGGGTGAGTGGGACGCTCAGAGAAGGCGTGTTTAGGTAAGCAAGCAATGATCATGTCAGCCAAGATTTAACTGAAATATTACCCGGAGGGATTCCAAAATCTTAATTGCGCTCTGATTGCCGCCCAAATTTTGTGCCTGAATTTGGGCAAGAATATGGAAACAGGTCACTACTTCCCCCCCTCAGCCCTCCGAAAGTCAATTCATGTAAATATATATATGCCCCTGGAAGATCCAGGAAGTTGGCTACCATTTCTGGCTGCTGAAGGGGCCGGAGTGCAACCCTCCGAAAAGCTGCAGAGCTTGGCCGGTGACGGGGCCAACTCAGTGGTTGTTAGCTGTCCCAAGTTGGTTACCTGGCAGTTACCTGGAAGCTACTTGAAACTTTGGGAAAATGGCTACTTGAACTGGCTACCTGGCGGTTACCTGGCAGTTACCTGGCAGCTACTTGAATCTCTTCCAAATACTGGCTAGCCCTGGACCCCTGGGGACAGGGGTCCTGAATCCTCCCATTGGAAAACCATGAGATTTGACAGACACACTCAGGGAGAATTGAATATTCTTTTTTGTATTGGTAGTAGGGCCAAAATAAAGCATACAAGCTGAAAGTTGTCACTGAGTTGGCCCCGTCACCGGCAAAGCAGCTTTTCGGAGGATTGGATTCCGGCCGCGTCACCAGCCAGAAATGGAAAGAGTTTCAAGTAGCTGCCAGGTAACTGCCAGGTAGCCAGTTCAAGTAGCTAACTTCCACAGAGTTGGCCCAGTCACCTGCCAAGCTCTGCAGCTTTTCGGAGGGTTGCATATTCCGGCCCCGTCACCAGCCAGAAATGGGAAGAGTTTCAAGTATCTGCCAGGTAACTGCCAGGTAGCCAGTTCAAGTACCTAGCTTCCCCAAGTTTCAAGTAGCCAGAATTTGCATGATTTGGGCTGATATGTACGCCTAGTTATGCTATTTTAGTAGCAGAAATAATAATTTTCAGCCGTCCAGTCCTTTCCCTTAATTTTTAATGGATGTGTGTACACATCATGCCTATAAAGGATGGCGCTGCGAGCGCCGTTTTCCAAAATGGATGTTGTTGTCAGATTTGACAATTTTGCGAGGTGAAAATGTGGATTTATTGGTTCATGTCAATCTTTGGCGAGTGTTTCAAGGGCAATATCTTTAACTCTGATTGCAATGGAGCATTGGCTGCTATCATGACTATCACACAGTCACTTGATTGATTACAAATTGCAATTATCCATGCTAATTAGGGCTGACCAGATGATCTTTGGGGGGGGGCTATGGATATTAAGAGAAAAAAAAGATCGTTTCCCACTTGACAATGAAAAAAAAGTTTTTTTCAGTACATGGAAATAAAAAAGAAGTTTGTTTCCACCTGTAGCTAGGGTACCGTAATGTTAAAATTCCGATAAAAAAGTTTGTCGCGAGTTCGCGTGCGAAAAAATTGTTCGTCGACGCGCCGCGAACCAAAAAAAAAATTCGTCCCGGGCGTAAAATTCATAGCCCTCCCCCCAACTATCGTCTGGTCGGCCCCTTACGACTCCGTGGTCAATTGGATGTTGATTCAAGGCAATCGTCCACTTCACAGGCCATTTAATTGCATTTGAGATCAATATCCACTCATGTAATTGTCCCGTGAGTCAGATAATTGGTCATTCTTATCAATACAGTGGTTAAAGAATATCAATTGACAACTCACCAGTCAGTAATAAATGCCAATTTTCAGGTTGCAAAATCCTCATTTTATTAAAAGTGACTCCATCTTGAATTTCACTAAAAACACTGCAAACAGCGTCCTCTTTTACCCCTGTGACACATCTCCATTTATGGAGTCAAAGTGACAAAATGGACAGTTTTGGCGGGAAATTGGAGCATTTTCAGAATGTCTTTTGGGCCCTGTCTTGGCTATATTGTTTGGAGATGTTTGGGTCAGGAGATGTCCATTATAGAGCATGCATCTGGCATAGGAATGAATACCAGGCAAGTTGTAATTAAGACGTGTTTTCCTTTTATATCTTGCTTGGATCCACTGCGGGCGGCTGCACCTAGACTATTGCACATATGATATTTGGCACCGCTCCTATCCTATCCTGCACTGCTCCTATTCTACACTGCTCCTATTCAACACTGCTCCTATTCTACACTGCTCCTACGATTCCATCCTGCATTACTCCTATCCTGCACTACTCCTATTCTGTGCTACTCCCTCTGCACTGCTCCTATCCTGCACTACTCCTATTCTGCACTGCTCCTATTCTGCACTGCTCCTATTCTGCACTGCCAATATCCCGAACTCCTATTCTGCATTGGTCCTATTCTGCACTTCTCCCTTTGCACTGCTCCTTTCGAGCACTACTCCCTGTGCACTTCTCCTATCCTGCACTACTCCCTCTGCACCGCTCTTTTCCTGCATGATCCTATCCTGCACAGCTCCTATCCCGGATCTTCATATAAAAATCACATAAAGACAGCAATTTCTAAGATTTCATGAGCAGAAGTATTTCCATCAACAACACATAAACTGATGATGTCATGCAATGACATGCATATTTTATGCAAATGTGCATTGAGCAGTGCCCAACTGCCCGTCCATGTAGGTTAGTGAGTACAATATTATACAGTTATCGCACAGCACCGAGTGCGATATTATACAGTTATCGCAAGGCACCGAGTGCGATATTATACAGTTATCGCAAGGCACCGAGTGCGATATCAGTATAATATCGCACTCGGTGCTATGCGATAACTGTATAATATTGTATCAGTAGTGGGCCTACAGAAAATGAGAAGTTGGCCTGCCTCACATTTATTGCCTGGATGATCGTATCACTATGGTTAGGTCACTTGCATGGCCGAGTGGTTACGGTCACTTGCATTGTGGCCCTTGTACTATGGGATCATCCTAACTCAGACTGGGAATATGTCAAGATGTGTGGGGCAAATCTAGGGCTGCCCTAAGGACCCCACTCCAAAGGGGGCCCCCACACCCAAACCCAACAATAAAAAAAGAAAAAGAAAAAAAAGGGTTGCTCAAATTCTGAACATTGGACCTTCTGAACATTGGACCTTCTGAACAATGGACCTTCTGACCATTGAACCTTCTGACCATTGGACCTTCTGAACATTGAACCTTCTGAACATAGGGCTGTAACCAAATAAATCTTTCAGTCCCAAAAGTTATTAGGCCAACATTGCAGGTTTACTGATAACTAGTCTCTGTTCCCCAAGGTTAGGTTTTGGTTTTTAATGGGGAATCAATTTCCGCATGCAATTACAAAAATAACCTACTGAAGCAGTGCATCGAATAAATTCAAATAAAGTTAAAGTAAATGCGAAAGCATGAAGACTGCACCACCAGGACCCAAAAACAAATATTAAGCAAATCTCGAGCTGCACAGGCCACCATAAAGCAGTAAATTATAAAGTCCCAGTTTTTCAAAAACTTGTACCATTATAGATACCTGAATTTTTCCTCTTTAGTGCAGATGAAAATCAACCATGACCTCATTTAAATTTGTAATTAACTTTCGTTGTTCAAGATGTTTGATCAAACGGTTTCAAACCTCACACTTGATTTTCTTAACCACTGGACCATCAAGTTGCAATCTATGTGTAGATGTATTAAATAAACATTCATGCATTTCCTGTTGGAGAATAAATATAATTTGACAAAGAAAATGCACTCTTAGTTCAACTTTATTAATCCATATCAATTATTTTTGTAATGCAAGTCAAATAGAACACACATCAGTTACAAATACCTCAGGCTCACAACATCAATAATTATTAAGGCCCATGAACACCTTTTTTTATAAATTTCATATTAAATATGAGCAAATAATCTCAATTTAAATAAATTGACAATTTGCCATAAAAAATTGATCATAAATCACGTTGACCAAATGATAGAAGTTTACAAATTTGACAGACCCGATGAAATCTGAAGAATTATATAAAATTGTATGATAATTGCAGATAGCCTTTTAATTTAATATATATACTAGTTTTTACTGAAATAATATGATTTCAGACATCAAGAGATACAGATTGTGAGATTGATTAGCAGTGATTCAGTCAGTGTAAAGGGCTGAGAAATATTTGATTAGTCATCACAATAACAAACATTGTCAAACACCAAAAGGCAATAATGTCCTATCAAGATTAACAGTTATAAGTTGCGCTGATGAGCGGGATGCTGCATGATTTTTTCTGCAAAGTCAGAATAAATTTTTTTTTTAAATCTTTCTATCCACTAGTATCAAGTAAATATTTTAACCATTGGCCAGAAGACCATTATAAACTTACGTTTTACACAAGGTTGCTTCATTCAAACTAAAGAAATTTAAATTCAAAATCAAGTTCAAAGCATGACTTCAATAAGGCGCACACTAAACATTCAATTATATTCGATCACAACATTACATTTATGTATACTATACATTGATTAATTTGTTGTAAGTTTCATAGTATCTATACCACATGTATGTCATAATATTTGCTTGTAAAATAGCAAGTATGGTGTATTAATGCTTGTACAAATTATGTTTCTGGTTCAAAAATACCAAAATTGATATAGACACAAAACACAGATGATGACTGGCAATAAGCCCTGAAATTTCACCTTTACAGTATTAGTCCTGAATACATTTAAAATGATGGCAATCATATTAAGTAAATCGCAAGATGCATGTGTGTAATGTATTCAAACAAAAAAATCATAAGACAAATGTTGAAAGTTAGAAACTATTCACTATAATCAAATTAAATTTAGAAAATTTTACAGACTTTCACACAATCAACATAGATACAATTCATACAATAATGACATTTATGCTTTAAATTTAGCCAATGATTGTACCCTTCTTCAATAATTGTAGGGAAAATTAGGGATAACTGGGCCATAGGGGGAACAGTGCCACCCTGCTTTCTGCTATTTATTATGTAAACAGCATGGGATATCCCTGGATTTGAGTCACATGACCAACACCAAAAATTTTAACTCTTCATGGTGGCCCAGTTCTCCTTAAGGCGCCAGTTGTCCCCACTTTCCCCTATATGTTTCTTGAAAAGTGAAAAATTAGATCATGTCAGTATCGTCTTGGTGAACACTGTTTTTGGAATGCATTCAAAAAATGACTGCCTTGAAAGCCCTCTAGTCAAGTTTGTCGAAGTATGCTGGGTTGACATCTAGTAGACATTCTTCGCAGGGGAATTCCTTGGTCAGGAATGGCTCATACCTTAAAGAAATGGAACACATTTTATGATGTGAGAAGTTGCCATACCTAAATTTTTATATCAATTAAAAAAAAACTTCAACAATTTTTATGGGAATTGATATTTCAGCATGCAAAGATAATTATCCTCATACTTTAGTTAACTGAATAATAGTGAATATGAATATTTTTGCAGGAAATTGCTGTAATTAAACACTGCAAACCACCGCAGTGCAAATGATGAAAGAAATTTTGATCAAGGATCCAGAGAAGTATCCTTAAATAAAAGATTTCTCATCTTGATAAATAAATGGTTCAATATAAAAACTCATATTGCATGGTTCGAGTGCAATATGAGATTTTTTTCCAAAAATTTTTTTTTACAATTTTTTTTTTTTCAGATTTTTTCATGTTGCATCGTAAGAGCAATATGACATTTTTATAGGCTCTTTTTGCTCTGCATGGACGGATGAAACCGTCTCTTGGTCATATACCCCCATCACTTGCAATTAAAATGTTTGATAGCTATGTCCTCCCTATACTGGAATACAATAGCACCTTTTGGTCGGGTACTTCGGAGATTTCTAAAATTGAGAAAGTTCAGATTGGTTACCTAAAACATATACTTAATGTTAGACGACAAACGCCGACATTAGCAGTGTATGCAGAAACAGGTAGATTCCCCCTTCGATTGAGGCAACAACTTAGCACAATAACCTATTGGGCCAAATTAAAAGATCTCCCAAATCATGATGTCCTTAGTAAATGTCTTAAAATTCAGGAAGATTTACATAACACAGGTCAGAATAACTGGTACAGTAAGGTAGAGAAAACTACAACAGAAGCTGACATCTCAAATTGGCTTACAGCTGATCCCACTTCAGTATTAAAGGAAGTGAAACTAAAACTATACGCAAAAGAACAGAACAGAATTCTTAATGAACTCACTGACTCTGAAAAGCTTCCTAAACTTCGCACATATAAACTCTTTAAGACAAGCTACTGCCTGGAACCATATCTAAATTTGAATCTCCCAAAGAAAACATACACTAATATTGCAAGATTCAGATTAAGTTCTCACAATCTTAAAATTGAGACAGGAAGACATAATATACCCAAGACCCCGGTAGAGCTTAGAAAATGTGACAAATGTGACACAGGTGACATTGAAGATGAAATACATTGCCTTTTAGTGTGCAACAATAACACTGCTCAGAGAATAGAACTTGTAAATAAAGCAAGCAGCTTAATCCCTAATTTCTGTGATCTTGATAGCATACAACAGTTTAAAATACTCATGTCAAATAAAAGCCCTGACATAATACTTGCTGTGGGTTCTTTTCTCAATAAAATAATGTGAATAAAATCTAAAACTTCTGTGCCTCCTTGCACTTTACTTTCACCGGTGCTGCTGTCTATGTCGAGATATGTATCCTCACTTTGCTTTTATTGACTTTTGTGCAATAACACATATGAAACTGGGACCGATGTGCATATTTTATGAACTATGAAAGACAATTCTACATGAACTGTGAAACCTGTCATTTTTTATGATATGACACTAGATTATGTTTGGTAACATAGAATACTGTAGATGTAGATTTGAATTTTTTGATTTTTCGATTTTCAATTCTTGATTGACACATGTATCTGTATTTGATATTTCTGTTGTCATTAAAAGTTTATATATATATATATTTATTTTTTAAAAAATTCCAAAATTTTTTTTTTTAATACTTCACTTTTTTCCCTGAAAATATTTTTCAGACATTATATTGGAAGCATATAGTCGGTAGTGTGACTATTAATTTTTATTTATAAAAATCGTTTTGTTGATATACTCATGCAGGAATTTGAACATTGATCCTACATTTATTGCTGCATACATATGTGGGAGAATAATATTTCTTTTTGCTTACCAGAAATTCACAGCCAGATTTCTTGGTTTGTTAGCACTTGGTGATGACTTGACCTCATGCCACCAAAAGGACGGCATGAAAAGGATGTCCCCTTCTTCTATTGTGCAGTTCAATGGGTGGGCGTCCAAAAACTTAGGAAACCTCTGAAACAGCAGGAACATTTATCAGACGTAGGCCTAAAAACAGACACCTGTCAATTACAATTGTATAGCCAATTTGAGATTGTTATTTATTATAATTATTAGTTTACTCATGTTTAAAATTAAATTAAAGAATGCATACTCATATAATATTTTGATGCAGATCCAGGAATTTTTCGAAATGCACCACCTACCAGAGGCGGCGGAGTTGGAGGTATGTGCCTATGGGCCCAAAGATACATAAGGCGCCCCCTTTTCTCCTTAAAATAGGCCAGACTTTTTTAATTTTTAGCTTCTCGGATCAACCGACCCAACAGATTTTCTGCCTACGGAAAAAAAAATTGAGCATACCCACAATTTTTATCAAATTGACATTATAAAAATTTGAGATTTCACCTTTTTTTTTACCGACCGACCCTAGAAAAAGTGCCTTGAGAAGATCCGAGAAGCTAAAGATCAATTATGTCTGGCCTTACTGTAGACAAGGTGCCCCGGTGCCCGGCCACTTTTCGAAGAGTTCCGCTTCTCCGCTACCTACTCGTTGCCTCTAAATAGCCCAAACTGGTGCTGATGGGGCGTAAAACACAAACTCACTCACTCAGTCACTCCGCTACCTACTCAGACTAGCTTACTGCTTTACAGTGAAATCTTAGCCAAATAAAAATTATAAATAATTGGGTGGGAGCAGGGTACACTTTTGAAGTCTGCTTTTATTGTCATCAACCTTACCTGGAGATCAGGGTTACGGATGTCTACGGGAGACATGACTAGCGCTGTACTGTCCTGAAGGGTTTTTCTGCGGAATTTCCTTGTTTCCTTATCATAAGACAGTTCTGCTTGCGGAATGTGGCCTTCGTACAATTTCTCATTGTCTTGAGGGTCAAATAATATCACTTCTTTTTTTCCGGCAAGCTGGAATAAAATAAAATATTTTGTATTGCATGTACTTTTTGATGAAAAATTATATACAGGTAAATATTTTATACTGGTACACAGGACAAATTTCTGTTAAATGTCAAAACTTTGCTGCACAGTATGGATGTTGCAATAGACCAAGTCTCCTAGTACAATTCCAAAATAATAAATTATATAAATCTGGTGACAAAAAAAAAACGACACAGATAGGCCAAAAATCAAGAAATTTTCAGAAAATTAAATTTGCATCTACAGCGAAACTTCACATGCCTTTTTCAGAATAGGCCTACATTTAATTGCACTTAGAAAAGACCATTTGAAGTCAAGTTGGAGGAATTTCATTCTATTTGCAACAAGAATTTGAAATTATAAAACCATATTTTTTATTCATGAAGACATACCTGGCATAGCAGATTATCGTAAGGATCAAAGTGAAGTCTTCCAAGTGTATTTCCATCACTCAACCAAATATTCAAATGTTCTCGGGTTAACAGATCCTTTGCAAATTGCGGTTCGATCACATCTCCTTCCAAGACTTGGAAATACTCAGCTACTGAAGTGTATTCCAAATACGCAGAAACCTCTCTTTCAGAGATGGGTAATTTGGCAGTTTCATTGATCATATCAATAAATTCGCTAAACTTCATGTTGACACCAGCAGGGCGCACCACAACAAGATCAGGGTACTTCAATTGTTTCTTCACTGTTTCTGGAATTTTGAAAGTTTTAAAGTCCTCCCATCTATTTGCCCTTTCTACTCCTTCGTAGTCACCAGCTGGAGTCATTTTGATATGGACTGATTTATTTCCAAATTTTTCACGCAGGAACTCGTTTGTCCACCTGGTGAATGCTGGCCAGTTTCTTGTGGCGTTTTGCAAAATGAACGGGCGAGATTTTTTCACATATTCATGAAAGAATTCTTCTTCACTTGGTGGACTAGCAAGGCGTGTGCATTGAGGTATAACAGGCACTGGTGGTGCATTTGAATTTTTCAGATTGTCACATTCGTCAAAATTTCTTTCTTCGTATTCTGTTTCGCATTCTTCTGATTGTGAAGCATCCAATAAGCAACTTTCATGGTGAGCGTAAAGATGAGCAGTTGTCGATTGTTTCCATATAAAACTCTGATTAAGAGGGTTGAATGATGAGCGATACAAATCCTTCATACTAACATCAGACACATGATGTACATAGTGTAAATTTTCAAGAATATCTTTACGGTGTAGTCCAGCGTTTGATAATCTCCCATCTGGAGCTCGCCTGAATGTTCCGCAGTGCCCGTTTATGAAACTGGTAACAATTTCTGCTCTCATTTGACCGGAGTAGATTTCAAATTGTGGGGTTTTGTAGATATTCGGTGTGATAAGACATTTCCTGTCCTTCGGGATCTTTTTGAATAAAACTAGACTATCCTTTAAGTTATTGATGTTTCTAAAACCATCACTGGCACCAAATAAGAGTGATTCTTTGTGAGGCCACTTGAAGGTGTCCACATCAATGAACCCAAATTTGACCTTATCATCATCACTGGCAAATATTTGAGTCAAAGAATGTAACAACTGTCCATGTTCAACAGGTGCTCCTGCAATTAAACAGGCATCAGCCACCACTTTGAGCACATCTTCTCCTGTAAAACTGTACAGGTAACCTTTCTCCTGTGTTGTCACACCCCAGAGAAGCAGAAATGTGACTGTAAAAGCCAAATATTCTCCTGACATCTCCTGTCACTTCTCACTGCCACGTTTCAGCTGTCAAACATGGAGGATGTAAACAAACTATTTGGACCAATCAGAGAGCTGGGTTTTCGGTATTGTGGTGCGGAGATATGTGACCTAGTTTTCTGCAAACAAAGCAAAAGTCGTCGCAATAAGTGGATGAATGAGCCGTGTTTTAACACAATTGAGGCAATAACAGTCTTTAAAGACATGTGAATAAGACTTTTAATGATCTAAAGATGTCTAGCAGAGGTGTAAACAGCCTTCGTTTCAACCAGGACCATGGTGAGTTTTAGATTTGATTCATGATTCAGCTGATGATTTGCCAAAGAGTCCAGCTAGTCTTGGCAAGACTCAGTTGAACAGTTGAAATGTGCAGCATTTTCAAGGCCAGTATAGTACTGAAGAACTTTGGGATTCATTTTCAAATCACTGATGTCCATTCTTGTCCATGCTGCAGTTTGACTTGTGGCATTGCTTGTTGAAATCTGATTTTCTTCCATTTCTACATCTGCTTCTATCTCTTCACTGACTTGTACTTCCGCAACATCGATATCAGGTAGAAATTCTGGCTCCAGTTCTTTGTTTTTAGCTCGTTTTTCAGCCCGGTCTTGCCTTTCCATACTGGAGACCGATGGTTTTGCAGACCACAAGAACACAGATGGCACTGCATCATCCTTGAGAGTCCTTCTCTGGCGTTCTGTCCCTGAATGAAGGAGAATAAAATAATAGGTTAATTAAACTTTATTTTAATAAATTTTCTACTTGCTATGTTTAGAATGAATGAATTATAATGCTAATTTGCATGCAAGGTCTCTTACCTGGATTTCTTGATAACATGCAGGTACATTGAATGATATGATGTGGTGCAGTATGAACTGTATGATCCTCTCAGGACATGTCATGCTTTTACTTCATGCAATATTTCACACTTGGATCCTATTCATGCAAAGAAAGAGAACAGTGTTATTGATATTGATAGTAGGTTAGTACTGTCATAGTGGGCAAATCTACTTGTCATGCGGCCAGTTCATGCTAAGATCTAGAGGGTTGTAGATTTATTTTCTATAGGGGAGCTATATAATTGATCGGGTATTTTAAGCCAGAAAAAAAGTCAGCAAATATTAGATATGGTCGAATTGACACCCCAGTAATACTTAAAGTCAAACAAAATGCAATACACATTCCAGTGAAAACATTGGTTCAAGTGAAACATTGAGATGTGGGATGTTGAGCATGGGCTTTTTGTTCAGTTTAAAAAGAAAACAGAGCCATTAATTTTTTAGAATTAAATAGGATACTTACCATGATAAGTTTCCACTGCATAGTCACTTGATTTGAAGTGAGCTCTACACACAATCATGTAATCCTTGGGGGTCCACTTTCTCCCATGATGATCTGCCACCCTCCTCACAGCAGCCACCCATGCTGCTCTGATCTGCTTCTTTTCCTTCTTTGTTGCACTGGCACTGGGGAAAACATGACCCCCTCTATTACCACACAGAGGAACACAGCAACGTGTTGGCATTGTTAAGGAGTTCCTTGAAACTTTTCTGAAGCATTAAAACTTTATTGAGAGTGTGACAAGGGACTCAACTTGCTTTGTTTACCCTGTGTTTACCCTGTGTTTGCACACTGCACCATTCACTGGGTATGCCCATGTGCTAGTGGCGACTCCTGGGGTGCAATAAAGGTGTAAGGGTCCTCATTAACCATCATTTTTGTCAACAGTATCATTGTTGACATGTTCAATGTTGTGGATTGCGAATGATGTTTTTTACACCAACCTCGACTAAGGCAAACTGCTATACTATTGGGGGGGGGAGAGGGGTGTGGGGGCTGCTGGGGATCCCCCCCGCCATATGTAACCAACCATCCTTGCCCCCCCCCCTTCACTTTGGCTCAAAATTAATTTTCCGACGCGGTACGTCCAAACACTTTGCTGAATGTTGGGGGCTAGTCCTGGGCGACCATTAGATAATCAGACTGCCCAGAATGAATTTATTTACAAAATTATTTCACGAAAATTTGGTTAGAAATTATTTTTAAAAAACCTCCAAGACCCCCTTGAAATCTAATGGTTGCCCCCATATCTATTCGATCTCATTCTGCTGTGGAATCTTATCACATGCGCTGCACTGTCCATCTTATTACAGTATTTCATAGTGCATCTTTTTTGAATTAAAATTTCCTAACTTGCCCAATCACAGGAGTTGGCTCAACTGCCTCCCCTTTCGACACTCGCTTCCCCTCCCCCCTCTGGAAATTATCTGGCTATGCACCTGTTCATTGTCTTTCCAGGTTGCTTCACATGCGCCACTGAGACTGGCTTCAGAATCTACAATGTGGATCCCCTGACAGAGAAACTCCATATGGGTTTGTATTTGTTTCCTTGCCACTGTCCTTTCCAGTGATTGAAAACTTTTGATATTATAGTAGGGTCTCTGACTCTATGCATGTGTCTGCGCAGTTGACCAAAATTGTTGTTATTTATTGATAGAGATTCCTTTAGGGATGCACGGATATCCGGCCGGATATAAGAATTTGCAGGAATCCAGTATCCGGCAGAATTATGGTGTCAGAACCGGATAGTGAAAATCTGAAAAAAAACTTTTATAAATAATAGAATGTTACTAGAACAAATTCAAAAACATGATGTAACCTTCTTCAAAATTTAAATTCAGTGACAGAACATAACAAAAAACATTCCATCTGAGAAACAGTCCTCTTGCCGGACATGATATCTCTCAGCTCTCAGAAAAAAATATTCAGAATCATCTGCGAATACTGAAAAACGTCCTTTTTGTATGCTTATTATCTGGTCCCTACTATCCAGTATCCAGCAGTTGGTGTTGCCGGATTATCCAGTATCCGACTATTTTCACTATCTGTGCATCACTAGATTCCTTGCTCATCGCTTTATTTACATCTCAGTGAAACACAACAAAATTCCATGGAAATTTGTATTTTACCAGAATTGACTTTAATTTGTTTATGAACTTATACTTTACAGGGCTGGAAACAGTGGGAAGTCTTGCGCAGGTGGAAATGCTTCACAGAACAAATTTATTGGCTTTGGTTGGCGGTGGTGCTATGCCCAAATTTGCAGAAAATACAGGTGAGCACTGTTTTGAGATTTTAGAAATCATTTGTTATAAATCTTTACATTTAAAGTGGAGGGTTAGCTCAGTTGGTGGTGCACTGGGCTGCCAATTACTAGGTCCAGGGTTCGTTTCCTGCCCTGGCAGGGACACCTCCTTGACTTCTGTTAGACAGCTTTATATCCATCATCCTTTGCCTCATTGCTTTGTCCTCCTCTTGTCTTGATTAGCCTACGAAGTGCATAAATGATAAATATGTACAGGATTTAAAGCCCCATCCATCCACCATTGCTTTTAAAATATGTGTTATGGGAGGGTTAGTTGAGCAGTGCTGGGCTACCAATCGTTGGGTCCCAGCTCTTGCCGGGTCACCTGGGCCTTTGTTGAATGGCTGTTTAAATCAGTACTCCTGTACTTAATTAGCCTAACAAGTGTAAAAATACAGGACATAAAGCCACAATCATCCATCCATCCCTACCTTTGCCTAATGATCTTTTTTTGTTCTTCAGTTCTCATCTGGGATGATTCACAGAAAGACTTGGACAAGAAACTTGTGATTGAACTGACTTTCTCACAGCCTGTGGTAGCGGTGAGAATGAGGAAGACTCGGTTGATCGTAGTTCTGAGAAACCAAGTGCACGTCTTTGCTTTTCCCAATGACATTCAAAAGCTGTACACCTTCGACACACGGGACAACCCCAAAGGATTATGTGAAGTCAGTTCGGCCATCGACAGACAGCTGCTGGTGTTCCCTGGCTACAAAGCGGGCAGTCTGCAGCTTGTGGTTAGTATTCCTTATAAGTAACAAGAATCAGAATTTGCTTTACTTGTTCTTGTTTCTATTCAGCAAAAGCATACACAATTTAAAGTAGAAAAATGAAATTGCCTACTATTCAAGACCAGGCCGATTCAATGATTATCAAATCCCTTTGTTGTTAATAAAAGGACTCGGGGTCTCTTTTTTTTTGTCAAGATTCTGAACCGCAAGTTGCAAGTTATTTACGAATATTATCAGTACTATAAGAGTTTTCAAGACTTCTGTAGCTCTGCATGTGATACAGTTCACACAATATATATATTTTGGTAGATAGATAAATAGATAGATATTTTTTATTTGAGTCTCACGTCATCATACATTAACAACACATACATATAAAAACAAATACATTGATGACCCATTCTACAAGAATTATGAGAGACTAGATTGACCATTAAAACATAAATTAAAAACAGAGTGACTAGTTATATTAAAAGCAGATTAAAAACAGATTAAAAACGATTGACTAGTTAACATGATAAAAATGTGTACACACTGTACAGACACCAGGCTAAAAATCAATTAGTAGAGTACACTTCCTTTGATCTCAACCTTAAAATTTCAATGCAGGCTCTTGAGACGGTGTCGGCTAATTCTTGTTGACTCATAAGGAATACAAATTTTTGCTCATCACTTAGAGAATTGAAATTTGAATAAATTCTAACTGCAGCAACAAATAGCTGACTCCCAACCTCTTGGTATTTGTTACAACGTATTAGGCAATGTTCCTCATCTTCTACCTCTCCATTGTTACAGATTTTACATATTCGCTCATCTAGTGCCTCTCCGACGAAACGACCCGTTTCAATTCGGATTGGTGCAACCCCACACCTAAACTTGGCAAATGCTTGCCTCTGCTTCTTGTTAACAATCAAAACATATGCTTCAGTTGAGAATTCTCTTTTAAATTTCCTATAGATACGGAGTTTATTCCGACCACTTCCATTTACAGCATTAACTCTATTTAATTTATCTAACCACAGCCTCTCATAATACATAGACAAATTAATTTTAACTGACCTTTTGACATTATGATATTTTATCCTATTCTCGATGTTACATAATTCATACAGATCTACCTGTGTAAAGAACCTTTTCACATAGTAATAGCTTGTCTTCTTTCTATTACACATATCAACAGACCACCGGAATACACTTTTGTTAATTCTGTCTTCCTCCATACAAAGAAATCTACACCACTGTCTTATAACACATAACCATTGTCTATACTCTGGACTATTCCATCCCATATCTCCTTCCATAGCTGCTATTGGAGTTCTTTTACCAACACCTAAGAAGAACCTCATTGCCCTATTCTGAACTGCAGCTATACAGCTGTAACTTTTAACTCCCCATACTGAGGCTCCATAGTCAATAATGGGTTGTACCAATGAATCATATAGCTTCGAGTACACATGATATGGTATTGACAATAATGTGCAGTGTAAAAAAACTTTTGATTGTTCTATTTCTTGAATATTTTTAATTTTTTAACAGGATTTGGAAATTACCGAGCCAGGGCAGTCTACCGCTCCAGTAACAATTAATGCCCACCAGGCTGAGTTGGCCTGTATAGCTCTGAATTCACAAGGAACTATGGTAGCTACTGCGTCTAGAAAGGTTGGTTGCTAAGAAAGCTAACATTTATCATTATTGAGAATTTTGATGTATCCTGACCACTACTAATTTGTCACATTATATCTTACTGTTAATTAATCAAGGCCAATTCTTTTCAAGGGCACGCTAATTAGGGTTTTTGACACCAGTTCCCGTCGTCAATTAGTTGAATTGAGAAGAGGTGCCGACCCAGCCACTTTGTATTGGTAAGTTGATTCTTCATTCTTGAGTCATTTCTGTGCATGATATTAGTTACAGGATGTGTTTAAGTTCCTGGAAGTGCAAGAACAATTTAAGAAGTCACAATAATCCTGTTTACATTTACTACATTGTTAAATGTAAGATTAGGTAGTATTGCGATGGCATCTATTGCTTTCATCACTTAGGGGATCTCTTTCTCAAGTCTCATGTTTTTTGCATACATGTACAATGTGTACATCCTATTTCGAAATACCTATTGTTTAAGTCCCTCCAGTTGTCATTTCTGTGATCAATCTTGAACCAGCATTAGAATTAAGAATTGTAATTAAAAATTCTAAAACAAATCTGTGATGTGCATCTATGATGAAAACATTCATCAAATTTGAACCAAAGATACTGATCTCAAGATATTGATATTTTCTTGATAAGTTTACTTTGCTTATGTCATGAATTCTATCTTTGTTCAGCATCAGCTTCAGCCATGACTCAGCGTTTCTGTGTACTTCAAGTGACAAAGGGACTGTCCATATTTTTGCCATCAAGGACACAAATCTCAACAAGCGCTCAACGTAAGTATTTCATAATTGAGGATGTTTAAATTATTTGTGGTAGAGTTCATGTATTGGCTTGATGTGAATAGATTTACTGTACAGTGCCACCTATAAGTAAGTGAAACGCATGAAATGGTGCCATTTCATCCATGCTAAACATCCTTAGCAAAACTGCTTGTGGAAGCATGAATGCTCATCCGATAAGAGGAAAACTTATTGGGTCATAAAGGCCGATATGTGAGGCATGTGTGGTAACAATGGCAGCCAATTTTCTTTGCTGTGTTTGGAGATAGGTATGGGTCAAAGTCTTCGATAAGTAAGTGAAACACAGGCCCAATGTTATTTAATAGGGAGGGATGGTTCGCTTACTTATCAAAGACTTTGACTCATACCGAACTCAGACTACAGCGGAGAAAATTGGCTGCCATTGCTATCCCACATGCCTCTCATATCAGCCTTTATGACCCAATTTGTTTTAGTCTCTTTGGATGAGAATTCATGCCTCCAATCACAGTTTTGTTGCAGACGTTTAGCATTGATGCAATGGCACATTATCATGCGTTTCACTAACTTACAGGCGGCACTGTATATTGTTTATGCCCTGCTTAACACACCCACTGCTTGTAGTTACTGTACTTACAGTCTGTAAGGGAGCACTTTTATTTTGTGTTGTCCCTTCGGAACCTTCTGTCCCATTTAATATCAATCCCATTGTTTGACATTGTCCCTAAATAGTGGTGGTAATTCAATTAGGGTCAACGGATGATATCTCGGCAATTATGACGTCATCAAAAGATGCCTTACTTTTAAATACTTATGCACTTGTAGCATCCTCTGGGTCAGGACTTCCAGCGGCTCTATATATTTCCTATATTTCCCTATTTCATCAAACATTTTTGCCAAAAATCCCTTTATTTTTATGGCTTTAAATTTGCAGTTTGCCTGCCTAATTGTCAGGTGCTTCTGGCATTTTAACAAGAATACGCTAAATTTCTGTTCGTTCCTTGGCCCTATAAATTTCATTGAAAGCTTCTCTTAAAATTCCTTTATTTTTCTTGTGGCCATTGGGAGGCTTGCTGTGTGATTCAGTGTTGTAATGTCTAACATGTTGTTTGATTATGTTAGGACTCTTACGGAGGAGCTTTATTGATTACTCATGGTATTTGTGCTTGCAGAATTAACAGATTTGGGCTTTCAAGCCAGTATGTATAAGTAATTCAATAAGGCCTCTTTTATTTGCTTGATACATGTAACATAACCCCGCTGCTTTAAGTTTGATGTGTCAATCCAATCATTCATTTATTATTTTGTGATTATACATGTTTTATAATGTTAAATGCATTGTACTCGAATGTAAGGTAAGCCTGAAAAATTGTTTAAAAACCCCAAAAAATTAAAAATTCTGGTTACCATTGCAACCATAATCTTGGTAGCCAAAATTTCCTTGAGGGCCATGATTTTTTACCCCTCATGCTTGGTCATATCCACTATCCATGCATTAACACGAGACAAGACAACATTAATTTTGTCTGTTAACGACAGACATTGGATTGGATTGGATAAATTTATTGGATTGGATTGGATAAATTTATTTACACAACATATGTACTTACAATATATATACATTTGTTATTCATTTATCAATAGTTTAAAGTAGAATATTTACAATGTTGTGCTGGAGGGCACCCGAGCAGAATTTCTGCCATGACCCGAAGGTGGGTGCACCCCCTCCCCCCTATATGACATGATAGAGGTGCACTGTTATCTTATATCATTTAGGAGGTAGTAGTTGCATGTGAAGTTACCTTCAATAAGGAACATTAGCTTGTAATAAGTACATGTTGGTGTGTGCTTCAGAATAAGGAGCCTGTTTAGTCTTATTTGGTGGTTTGTGGGTTTTCTTATAAATATGTGTGTCCTGCAACATCAATAACTCATTCAGTTTCAAACTTGCCGACTATTGTATTGAAATAATATTATTTTTGCAAATAATGTGCACTTCTTTTTCCAGATTCAAGAAGATGGGTTTCCTTGGGCAGTATGTTGAGTCCCAGTGGGGTCTAGCTAACTTCACGGTCGCTGCAGAGTGTGCTTGTGTGTGTGCCTTTGCTCCTGGGAATAGTGTGATAGGTAGGCATTTATACTGCCTGTGATGTGGTTTTGATTAAGGTTGTTGACCTGCATTGTTTGTGGGTGATACGTTTTTGATTGTAATAGCTATACTTCAATTTAATTAGGATAGTTTTCGACTGCCAGTAATTTTACATCAGTCATTTATCCAATTTCTTGATGATTTTATTGACCCAAATTGTTAATAGTTTTAAGTGTGTTTAATTTTATTTGAATGAAACACAAAGTTTTCAGCATATCTTTATTAGATTTTAATCTGAAATGTGCTCTTTTATATTTGTAAACCATTGATATTATGAAGTTTTTTATTATGAACTTTTTGATGACTGAAAATATTTTTGTTGTGATGGTAGGCCAGTATTTTCAAACTTCTCAGCGCGATTAATTTTGCAAACTGTTGGTAATTTTCACTTTTCGTGATGAATTTTTTTTCCTAATCCCTTGTTGATTCTATTTCCAGCCGTGTGCGTTGATGGATCATTCCACAAATATGTTTTCACAAAGGATGGAAATTGCAATCGAGAGGCGTTTGATGTCTACTTGGATATCGGAGATGATTTGCAGTTCTGATCTTCAACTCAAATTATTATTTGAAAGATGGACATTTGCATATTTTATTACCCGAGGCAGTACTGCCTCCGGGTATTGTCGAAGTGCATGACCTACATGGCCAAAACTTGCATTTGCCCACACGGCTGGATACAATCTTTGTCTTAGCACAACTGATCGCATGTCGCACCTGCTGCTGTCAAACTACACATGTTGCTTTATTTCTGCCTAAATTCGGGAATGACAGAAGTTCAGTCATGTGCATTTCTTAAATCCACACGAAACAATGCTTTTCGTCACCTGGAAAAATAATGCTAACCTCCTGCTCTCCGACATGTTTTCATCTGAGCTATAAGTAGGCCATATGTTTTCTTCTAAAAGGGGTGTTTTAAGTGTGACCTAAGCTGTCATCATGTGTCACCAGGCATAAATTGTGAGAATTGGTCCTTGTTGATGTAGACCTACCTCTGGAATTTATCATCAAATCCTGTTCTTTATTACTTTTCTGTACTTTCTTATCTGGAGAGTGGACAGGGAGGGGGGGGGGCAATATGAGGGAAGTGGTATGTAGGCTGCTGGAGGGTAATTGGCATGTTTACCACGGCTGGATCAGATTCCTTTGTCCTAGCACAACTTAGTCTGTGTGACATGTCTACCCTGCACACTGCACATATACCTTTATTTATACCTATATTACTTCATTATTGATAATGGATATCATCAGTACCTCAGGCACAGGTATGCAATCTCCGAGCGCTTACTCTACTTTCTTTATATATGAACAAACTGAACTATGCCTCCAAGACTTTCTCAGCTGATTACAAAGGTACATAAATACAATTCATGGCAATTCAAGTCCATTCTACTTAATGACATGACATATCTTATTTTTCTTCACACATAATTGGTCACTTGAACCATTCCGTCTTGTGGACTTTCTTTTGTAAAGCAACCATTTTCGTAACAAAGTCATTTGTCTGCATATAGCCGAGGGTTTACGTGCTTGCACGGTATTTTTAGTTATTACAATGCAGAAGGTGCTCCCATGGTCAATTGAATGTGGGGATGAGGCAATCGTTAGTGCATAACTTGTATTTCTTGAGTTATTATCACATTACTGCGCTATTGTGATTTGAAGATGTGAGCACGGTCATAATGGTATATTTGTCTTAATAAGTTTTATCGTTTATGCTTACATCCCAGATTTTAAACATTTCATTATATATTTTCCAAATGAAATATCACATTTATTACTGAAGAGAATTGAAAATTTACTATTGTTCATGACCTGATGACTATAAAGATAGATAAGAGATGTCAACATATATGGTAGATCTGTGCCTGTGTAAGAATCTGTTCAAAATTGTAGGTTAAGTTTCATTTATTGTTCATATGAATGTGGAGTTCTGTTGAAACGAGAAAAAAAAAGGTCGCTTCATTGATTATTTGAGATTGCAGCTAGCATTGGATGAAAAAGTTCAAATGATGAAGTCATGGCAATTGTTAAGCTTACACATGGAAAACATTTGTAGTAAACTTATCACTTATATATTCAATTGTTCATCTGACATCATACTCTTCATGGTATGAATTTATTCTGTATGAATTGTTTTCGTTTCTATGTTAGATATCAAAATATTATGGTCCTTGTTTACTTTTGTCCTTATTTGTGTATAGTATTTATAACATATGCTGTGATATATTATTATAATGGAGACATTAAAAAGTTAAAACTGTTGTAAAATATGTGTGTTCCTGTCGTTGCAGCTATTTTGAGTTGATGTCGAGTATTGCATCTGTGCAAAGTTAGACAGCGCATTGAGTGACATGATTGATTTGGTTTTGCTGTGCTTATGAAAGAGTCTTTACCTGAGGTACTAGACTTGTGAATTTCATCAAAAGTTTGATATTGGTTAATGTTGAATTGTTTGATCTGCTATAAGTATGGTGTCTTTAGTTTATCAGTATTTTCTTCAGAGAATTAGAAGTTTCTAGGTTGCTTTCGGTGTCTCCTCTCTCAGAAACAGTCATATTGGTAATCATTCCTGAAACAGTTTGCTATGTTTCTTTGACATATTGACATTAGTGTCACTGTCTCAAATTCTGCAAATTTATTGTCTAGTGTGGACATCGGACAAATGTAAAATGTCTGGAGAAGACTCGCATTCATGTAGGTGTAAAGCTCAATGAAATTATTTGCTCAATTGGTCCATCCATTCTTTGTACTCCCATCCATTCTTTGTACTCCCTTTTAGAATGTTAGGGTGGGTAAAAGGGTCTTACTCAGTGATCTCGACGTCACTGGTCTTCCTGATCTGCCATTATTTTGTTGCACTGAAGTCCACCAGAGGGACTGTTTTACAGACGCTTTGTTTTTACTGATGGTAATATGTAAATGGCACAGCCATGAAATTCGCGCAGCTCTTAAAAAGTTTTTTTAGGACTTATGGTTTTACCATGTAACTTTCGTTAAATTTATCTCATATTCAGTGTATGAAAGGCAGTTATGTTACTGTTTCAAAGAAATTGAAAGACGGATAGATAGATACATAGATAGATAGATAGGTAGATAGGATAGCAAATAAATAGGATTAAGAATAAATAGAATTGATAGATAATCAGCTAAATAGTAAAAAGGAAGACTACACTGAAAGCTGTCAAATTAAAGTCTATGCTAGATTGTTGATATTACATAATAGTGACAACAAAAACAATAACATGATCTGCATGTAGATTAATTGCTCACTGTTACATAATCATCAGTTGACAAAGATTATGTAACCTTAATTTTGTTATGTTTTCTTGTTTTCTGTTTTGAAATGAAATGAATCACATGTTAATAATTTAATTTAGCTTGTCAAGGCTTATAATGAACTATTCCATAAAAATAATAGATACAGGGAATATTAATGGAGAAAATTGAATTTTTAAAACACTTTTGAATATGAATATGTCATGTTTTGTTAAATTCGAAACTAAATCATTGATGAGAAGAGCTCTGGTCCCACTTGACCTAATTTCCTGCTGTCGACCATTGATGTTGAGACCATCACTGCACAGATTTTTGAAACATTTCTTGTGCTAAATTTCGCTTCATATTCACGAATATTAAGTCATAATTCTTTCCTAGTAAATAGAGTTAATAGATTCTTCATGTCAACCCTGTTGCTTAAAGAGGACCTGGGTTCTGTCCTATGGCTTAGTGGTAGTGTGCTGGCCTGCTACCGTCTAGGACCCAGGTTTGAGTCGTGGTCTTGGCAGCCCGGCCATGTTGGACGGACGGTTTTTTTTCTTTCCCAAGAGTTCACCTCACCTCGTTATTGCAGTCCTACCTGACCTGCTTCACCTAGTCAGTGCAAAAAAATTCAGACCATGCAATAAAGAGATCATGAACTGAAACATTCTGACACATTGCGGTTCAGCTGAATGGAACCATGGAGTGGTTAGCGTTGCATATGTAGTCTGGTATAGTTTGCTTCGATCATTAAAATTTCATTTGATTGGCTGAGCATTGATTGGCCTTTGATGTGTCCTTTCTCTTTTGATTTCTGTTTAAAAAAAAAAGAATACATGGAAAAAAGAGTAGTAGTCCTAACAATGCTCAATGTTGGTCTGCATGCAACAATCTAATTGCACTCTAACTCGCAGAGACATCTCTTTACTTTTAGCATAGCTGCAAGCTCTTTGATATGCGTATTAGATCTGACTCTAGAATCTAAAGCTTGAAAACTAATCTAGAGTTTTGTAGCTTAAACTCAAGGCTCCACCATCTGCAACAGAAGGAGCTGGAGTTTCATGATCCATTGATGTGATTTATAACTAAAGGATCTTAGAAACATTTGGGTTAAAGACCTCTTCAAATTGATATCAGAATTAAGGATTATAGGTACTGAAAATCTTGAGATTTCGTGTTGCAAGATTGATTTGAAACATTTCATCTAAATTGTGATCTTAAAGGAATAAAATATGGATGTTTTGGGGTCAAAACCAAAATCTATTTGGCTCAATGTGAGTGTGATCTAAAACGCTTGCGATCCCCTACTCTGTGACCTCTTGCTGTTAACTCTGCGATCAAATACTGTTAGATCGGGAGATAACTATTGTATCTTAACTTTGAAATCGAATTAGTCTCTAAATTGGTTTGCTGGATCTAAACCTCTCTGATCTAAACCTCTCAGGTCTGAAGCTGCAAGATCTGAAGAGCTCTCTCAAGATGTGGCTGTGTGGCGTTGTAGCATGGCCTCAGCTGCTCTATGGGACCTATATGGTTGGGATGAGGACATTGCTTCTGCTGCCAGACTGCCATTAGAGTTGCATGGCACGTCACATCAGCCCACTGCAGAGGCTACAAGTGTCTGGACCAGTACACACTGCAACAGGACTGCCATAGGACTCACTGCCATAGGACTGTCTGCTACAGGATGCATTGACTGCCACTGTACAGCACTGGGTAGACTCTGAAAGCTGCACAGCATACAAGCAACTGGTGCATACTCCCACACAAGTATATATATGTAGTGTGAGTGATTGTGAGTGATTGTACTTTCCCCTACACACTGCAACGGGACTGCAATAGGACTCACTGCAATAGGGCTGTCTGTGACTGGATGCATTGGCTGCCATTGTAGAGCGCAGAGTGAACTCCCAAAGCTGCACAGCATACAAGCAACTAGTGCATCCTCCCACACAAGTATAAAGTGTGAGTGATTGAACTTAAAGTTTTTGATTTGACAGTGCATCAGAGGGTGGCACATCAATTTCACAACTGATTTGCCGACATATTGATTGAACTTAAAGACAAATCAAGTACACAGCACATGGAATACAAATTGTCATTGATTGGATAGCACATTGTTGACAAGTTGCATTCCCTGAGTAGCCCATTGCCAGGAATGACGAGTGAGTAAAACATTGATTGATCAACGGTGGCCATTTGTTGTACATTACAGGTGATTTCATTAGTACGCGATTCTTAGGTTCTAGATCCACCAAATACATGCCATTTTTAGTTAATCTGATTGGTTTAGAAACAACAGAACGTCACACAGTTGATATATCAAACGTAGCAAGTGCTTGTTTAGCATTGATTCCTCACAGTCAAGTGTGAATGACAAGAATCGCATGGTAATGAAATCGCCTGTAAATGACACATAGAAGAACAATTGGCTTTGATTGTATAAAAAAACTTTCATTGCTTGGATGACATTGATTTGTTGGCACATTGGATTGCACATTCATTGGATATCAGAAGTTGCAGTTGTTTAATGACCATTCAACTGAAACATTTATCTACTGACAGTTGTTATAGATTTGGCAGCACATTGGTATGACCCATTGGTTTAGTGGAGCGTTGAACTCATATCACATTAATTGGCAGTGACAGTGATTGGAAAGCACATTGATGCGAAGACTGACACAGCTTTGATTGGATTTCATTTTTGGCACATTGAATGAAATGTTGTTAAAGGACTTAAAGTGATCCTTTGACTGGAAAGATTATCGAAGTTACATTGATTGATCACAAGTGATACCTTTGCAACACCATTACTGTATGATTGTGCTGAGAGCTGAACCCCAGTGCATTGATAGAAGGTGAGTCCTGCATTATTTAGTAAACACCTGGTACTTTAGCATTTTATTGCTTAACTATACTGGTCAAGTGCCTTGCGATGATTTTCGGTTCTTCAGTACTTTAACAGGTGATTCTTTTTATTGGGAATGATAGTCTTAATCAGTTTTCAGTGGGAATGGGCCCTTGTATGACTTTGACTAACTAGACGATGCAAACTTTTAAAGTAACATGCTGTAATATAATAAAACCCCATGATAGTGTAGTTCACAGCTATGAACATCATGAGTGTCAGGTCTGCTCTGAATTAACACGAGTCCGAAGGACGAGTGTTATTCAGAAGGCAGACCTGACACGAATGATGTTCATAGCTGTGAACTGCACTGTCATGGGGTTTTATTTATATCCCGCAATGACTTTATCAGTGGTTTTTACTAAATTTTATTCTGATAACTTCAAATTCTCCCAAGTTAGGAGCAGCAGTTTGTTGTGACGTCACCAGCTGCCCATTGTGACGTCATGACATAAACAATCGCTGCCCATTGTTTGCATAACAACGTCCGATAATTTATTTCATTGAGTTCACTAGGATGAACTCAATGGTGTGAACTCAATGGTTTTTTCAAGGTGTTCACTCGTAATTGCGGGATATTGTCATGAATGTGGGCTCATAATTGTCATTAATAAGGACTGGATTCAAGGTCTTGTCAGATTAATGTTGTCTTTATGCGAAATTTCAACAAAAAAGGGAAAAGTGAGTCCTTCTCCTTACTGTGCTAGATATATTTCTGTGCTGGTACTGCATGGTCAGTATTTTTACGCATGCTGGTATCGGTCAGTTTTGGTCCAGTGCTGAAAAGTTATTGGCCTGGTACAGGTTTCCTAAATTTTACAACAATATGCCTGATTTATTTAAACAAAAAAATTGTACACATAGTTTTCTAGGTTTTAAGTTATATATAGGTATAAAGCAAACAATGTTAGAAAGTTATATTAGCACATGTACCAATCCTTATTGTTATGTGTGTAGATAATTGCATTTAGAGTTTCTCCAAATTTTAGATGGTCACCTCCTCTGGTCTGTCAACTGCAGGTTTTCTCTGTTTCTTTCTAAATTTTTCTTTTAAAAACATTTTAAAGCTACCAGCCACTGTACCTAATGATGCATGGACAAATAATAACAGGGACTCCTCGACAACGACACAATATTGCCTTAGAGGAGTTCCTGTAGCTTATATAGTTATGTTCAATGTAATATCCTATGGAATTGTTAAAATTGTATATAAATGAGCTACAAATAAATCATCTGAATCTGAATCATTTGAATCTGAATCTGCCTGCATGGTCCTCAAAACTCTTCAGATGCTGTTTGCAGACCAATAAAAAATGGACCTCAATGTTTGTAGACTTCCCATTGTGTATTGAACTGTCCCTGACTTGGCTTCAGCATGGTTTGCCTGGTAGTATATAAATCAAAGGTTTGATAACAGTTGATCTTGAACAGCTACGTGAAATCGCCATTTAAGCATTGTTTGTCATACATTACAATAGGGTAATTCAAAGGACCACCACTGGTACTTGAAAGAGAATTGATTTACCTGCTTTGCATGCTTTCCTCTGATTTGTAGGCTGACCAGGGCTGTATTGATCTTGAAATTGAATCAGGCATGTGGAAAATTGAGTTAGTCTGGTAGCAATTGTCCTTTTTTGTCAGAACAGTGCAATCAAATACTTAAAAAAGAAAGGAAGAATAGTCCATTTATATTTTTTGACACAATTTGTAAACGTTATGCAGCTCTTTTCACTAAGTGATTAGGGGAGGGAGAGTTTGTTTGCTTTACATCCTACAGGGTGGGTAAGGGAAATCTGGAATGATCTTTAAGTTACTGTATAGCGCGAACAGATTAACGGAATGTTATGAAACTAACAAAACAACAAACAGTGATTAATCAGCCACAAATCAGGTCAATCTTGCAATACTGGGACAAGAACTGGCGACCCAGGAGCACAAAAGGAAAAGGGTGGCAGATATCCTGTCTGCCCAAGTGAAGCCTTGGACCATTTCTGACATTGTTGGTGTGTCACTAAGCACTGTATATGCCATCAAACAATCCGTAGCCAGTGGGAAAGGGTTGCAGAGGAAGCTTGGCAGCCGTGGGCAGCCAAAGAGGACCTGGAATTTTGTAATTGCCCTCCATACTCCAGATTTCTGGCCGTCCTCAAGCCAAGACCTTAACCATCAGGACTACGCAACCTGGGGCGTTTTGGAGAAGGCCACCAATAGAAACCCTCACCCTAATGTTGACTCTCTGAAAGAAGCCATATAGAGAGAGTGGGACAAGATGTCAGCTGACATTGTGACAAACCGTTGTAAAAGTTTTCGAAAGCGTGTTGAGGCTGTGATTGCAGAAAATGGTTGTCACATGGATTAAAATGTTGTCTATTGTCTAAACCTGCTTATTTGCAAAAATCATTGTTCTGTGTTCTGTGAAAATGGTTGAAAATAAATAAGTTCTGCATCTGTCCCAATTTTCCAGTTTTCTCTTACCCACCCTGTATATATTTGCACCAATAAGTTCTTACAGGACAAACGAGAACACTCACTTATACCAAGTATTTTTGAAACTTCAAGGAGTGTGATATTGTAATTGTCAGTTCATGTTATTTCTGGGATCAGATGTAATGCTCAGACTATTGGTTTGATTGGGAGATTTTGATCAGTATCACTTTAAAATAGCTTCAGTTTCTTGTTACTGTATCATTAAGTTGATGCTACAATTGAGGTCTTGAGTATCATGCAAAAAAAAATCTGAATCGAGCTCAGCTGCATTTATTGCCATGAAGGTGACAGTACAATTGTAATTTTCACATAAATGTGCACACTAGTGGAACGGGGCAACGGGCACTGCCATACACTACCCTTTTTTACTCAATAAAACAGAGCCATTACAAGTACACATTGCAGTGTGCCTTTTACAGAAATAATGTGGGAAAGGTTTTGTGTGTACCAGACTGTGCTAAGACGGTCGTATGTTGTCTGATAAAGCTTCATTATCAGACGCTAGGTTACTTGCTAAAGGCCTTCTGGATTAGGTGTGTAAGATGCATAGAAGATGATGTTATGTTCAGGAGAATTGGTTGAAATTTCCCTTGATTATATTACCACCTTTCTTCCCTTTGCTTGTACATTTAATTTCTGAAGAGGAAGTGGAGTGTCTTGTCAGGAAGTCTTCCACGCTCTTTTAAAAAGATGGGTTATGTGTGTTTTATAATGCCCCATGCATTCATGCCTCCTTTGAAATGGATGTTTGCATGCATAATGATGCATTACTGAACATGCAGAACAATTTCTTGAATATCACTGAAAGTTTAGTATAATATGTATGTCTTGAGTGAGGATGTCTGTCACACATTCTGTAAAAATGGATATAAGTCAGGACATATGTCACACATACTGAGTTTGGTTTTAATGTGAGCATTCGGCAAAAGTATTCGGTTTGTTCTTCTGTCCCAAATTCTGTGAAAGTCTCTTTGAATTGTGGCTATAAATTCTGCAAAAGTCTGGTTCAAGTGAAGGAGTCTGTCACAGTAAACGTCACACATTCTGGGCTAGTTTGGTTGTGTGAACAATCAAATCTGTCACATTCTTTTTAAATGAGCATTGAAGCAGTCAAAATATCTGACATGCATCCTAAGAATGTTCCATATTCATTAGAACTTTCGATTACAAAGTTCCTTTTAAATATACACTGACCTTAAGAACATTAAACAAATATTAAGTTTCTGGATAGTTTTTATGAATCATATTTATAGAAGAGGGTACTTCTAATAGGCCGACCTATTTCTATTGGTTAAAACCTATATATACATACAGGAGACCAGTTTGTAGCTTAGTACGCCAGACCTTCCTTTTCACTTTTTTGAGTATTCCCTGTGGGTATGATGCATGCATAAGGCGCACTGCTTTTTTCTTGGGTTAGATGTCCCTCTAGGAATATAAGGCAAGCTCTGAACTATGTTATCTTGCGTCTTGTACCGAGTTTGTAGAAATAATAATTGATGAAACTCTTGTATAAATGACATTCATTGTGTTGGGTTGAATTCAAACTTATGTCTGGCCTATGACCACCTTCCCTCTTCACACGGTAGAAGATATCTCCAGAGAAAAAACACTTCTCATTTTTAGGATCAAAATTCCATGTTAGTGATGTAAGTTTTTAAACTAGACCATGGAGTAGTGGACCTGTTCGTATAAACATAGCTTGTATTTGCTCCATCAACCGCAAATTGAGCCTGGTGCAGCATTCTCTCATAAAACAATAGTGTTCTCCCCAACGCTACTATGCCACCACCACCATGCTACTGCCATTATTTATCTTGGATTGGCAGAAGTTGCATGAGTGGAGTGGTGTGGGCCACCCACTGCATAAAAGCAACCTTGTAGGGCTGGGCTAATATTAGACTTGATTGTGTTTTAATTGCCCCATTTAATCCTCCCACGTCAAACCCTCTGCCTTTTGCTATTCATCAGTCTCTGTTTACAATTAATGCCCATAAAAAGCTACAGCAAACACCAAAAGGTCCACATCAATCATTCAATGCCCAATAACGAATCTACAGTGGCACTGCTGTTTCTTCAAATTGTAATGTATTGATGCAATCAAATAAGATCCAAATAACAGTTTACCATTTGGCAGTGGCTGAATAGAAACCAGGCAGTTTGATATGTTACTCGTTATGTGAAAGGTTCTGCCATGAGATTGGTCCTGTGGTAAGGAGTTTAGTTTGTTTACTGTCATGATTTGATTCGTTGTTCAGTAATTAGGGAGGTAAATTGTGTTTACAGACATTTTTATGGTCACATAAACCTATGTTTCTAGATAGGATGACCCCTTTATGACATAAATAATTATTAAATATATGATATGAGTGCTCTATAAGTTTGTGAATGTTTTAAATTAGAAATTCCATCATTCCTTTTTCAGCAGATGTTACAATCTCTGTAGCAGCAAGATATTGCCTTATTATGTGCATATAATAATCATTCCAAGTCGTCAAACATCTCTTGGATAGCTTTTATCTAAACTTTTCAAATCATCATGATATTCACCTGTCCACACCATCTGGCATTTCACAATTGATATCTGGATCCATCTGTAGGTTTGGTTGTCTCTATAAAAGTTTCTACAAACTTTCCATGTGTGGCTTCTATCTTGGCAACTAGTGCAAATTCTCTGCTAGGTCCTGCCATCACCTAGAAATGTTGCCGCATCTGGTGCATTTGTTGACAGGAATGAATTTGACCTTTCGTCATTTATAAAAATATTTTTCGGGTGATCTTCTCAAATTATGAGTCAGTACATGCATTGGATGACGGACTTTATCCTGCACAATTACATTATGTTCACAACCTCATAATCTGTATGTGTTGTCACAATGCCTCAGCACACCTGTTATCCTCTTTTTCTTCTGTATACACTCTCAATACTCTTATCAATTAAATACTAGCAAAAAAATGCTTACCCAAAATTTAATTTAATTGATTGACTTATTTTTAAAATGAAATTGGTTAAGCAATGTGAAAGCTTAATTTTTACGCATTGAACAAATGCAGCTGTACAATATAGAGATGAAGAACTGAAACATTCTGACACACTGCGGTTCAGCTGAATTAGACCATGGAGTTAGCTCTGCATATAGTCTGGTATAGTTTGCTTCAATCAGTAAAATTTAATTTTATTGGCTGAGTATAGAGTTGGCCTATGATGTTGAATTTCTCTATTAATTTCTGTTTAAAAAAAGGACACACAGAAAAAGGACTAGTAATCCTAACAATGCTCAGTGTTGGTCTGCATGCAACATTCCAATTGCACTCTTAACTCATGGAGACATCTCTTTGTATTTAGCATAGCTGCAAGCTCTTACATATGCATATTATAGATCTGACTCTAGAATGTAAAGCTTGAGCTTTGTGGCTGAAACTCAAGGCTTTATGATCGGAAACAGAAGGAGCTGGAGTTCCACTATCCGATCTTAAAACCCGCGGATCTAAACCTTTGGGGTGAAGTTTTCTTCAATCTAAAATTGATATCAGAATTAAGGGTAAAATTTTCTAAAACTACTCAGATTTCATGCTGCATAATTGATATGAAATTCTGGGTCAGATCTTCTACTCTGTGATCTCTGGTTGTGAACTCTGCAATTATATGATTGTCAAATCTGAAACCCACTAAACTATGAACAGAGGGCTAAATCTAGTTAAGATTGTGTAGTCACAAATATTGTCTCTGGGGGTCTGAAACTCTTGAAATCTTATGATATCTATCCCTTTTGGGCTGGAAATGAGATAAAAAGTCTTGTCAACAGGTCACATATCAATATTTTAGGTGATCATATCCCATATTTTTGCGGCTTTGTACTCTTGAGATGCTCTTTCGTATCAGATCTAAACCACTCATCATTAAACAGCTAAGATCTGAAACTGTGAGGGTGAGGCATTAATTATGAGGTTAAGAGCAAAGTCTATTAATAAAGTTGCCAAACTTTTGACATCTACTCCAAGTCTATGAATTAGAATTAGCTTGCTGCAGAATCGAAGACTCTCCAGATCTAAACTTCTCAGGTCCGAAGCTACAAGATCTGAAGAGCTCTCTCAAGATGTGGCTGATTGGCCTGGTAGCATGGCCTCAGCTGCTCTATGGGAACTATATGGTTGGAATGAGGACATTGCTTCTGCTGTCAGACTGTCATTAGAGTTGCATGGCACGTCACATCAGCCCACTGCAGAGGCTACAAGTGTCTGGCCTGGTGCACACTGCAACAGGACTGCAATAGGACTCACTGCAACTGGACTGTCTGCAACAGGATGCATTGACTGCCACTGTACAGCAGAGGGTGGACTCTGAAAGCTGCAAAGCATACAAGCAACTGGTGCATACTCCCACACAAGTATATAGTGTGAGCTAGTACTTTAAGTTTTAGATTCGACAGTGCATCAGAGGGTGGACATCAATTTCACAACTGATTTGACGACATATTGATTGAATATAAAGGCAAATCAAGTACACAGCACATGGAATAACAATTTGCATTGATTGGATAGCACATTGATGACAAGTTGCATTCCCTGAGTAGCCCATTGCCAGGAATGACGAGTGAGTTAAACATTGATTGATTAACGGTGGCCATTTGTTGCACATCAAATGACACATAGAAGAACAATTGGCTTTGATTGTATAAAAAAACTTTCATTGCTTGGATGACATTGATTTGTTGGCACATTGAATTGCACATTCATTGGATAGCACATTTATCAGAAATTACAATTGTTGAATGACCCTTTAACTGAAACATTTATCTACTGACAGCTGTCATAGATTTGGCAGCACATTGGTGTGACCCATTAGTTTAGTGGAGCATTGAACTCATATCACATTAATTGGCAGTGACAGTGATTGGAAAGCACATTGATGCGAAAGACTGATACAGCTTTGATTGGACTTCATTTTTGGCACATTGAATGAAATGTTTTTAAAGACTTAAACTGATCCTTTGACTGGAAAGATTATCAAAGTTGCAGTGATTGATTACAAGTAATATCTGTGCGACACCATTACTGAATGATTGTGCTGAGAGCCGAACCACAGTACATTGATAGAAGGTGAGTCCTGCATTATTTATTAAAAAAACAGGTACTTTAGCATTTAATAGCTTAACTACTGGTCAAGTGCCTTGCGATGATCATCGGTTCTGTAGTACTTTAACAGGTGATTCTTTTTATTGGGAATGATAGTCTTAATCTGTTTTCAGTGGGAATGGGCCCTTGTATGACTTTGACTAACTAGACGATGCAAACTGTTGAAGTAACATGTTGTAATGTCACGAATGTGGGCCCATGATTGTCATTAATAACGAATGGATTCAGTGTCTGGTCGGATTAATTTGTCTTTATGCTAATTTTTTTTTAAAAAGAGGGAAAAGTGAGCCTTCTCCTGTACTGTGCTTGATGTATTTTTGTGCTGGTACTGGTCAGTATGTTTAAGTATGCTGGTATCGGTCAGTTTTGGTCTAGTACTGAAAAGTTATTGGTCTGGTCCTCGAAACTAATTAGATGCTGTTTGCAGACCAATAGAAAATGGACCTCAATGTTTGTAGGCTTCCCGTTGTGTATTAAACTGTCCCTGACTAGGCTTCGGCATGTTTGCCTGTGAGTTTATAAATCAGAGGCTTGATAACAGTTGATCTTGAACAGCTACATGAAATCGCCATTCAAGCATTGTTTGTTATACATTACAATAGGGTAACTCAAAGGAACACTTCTGGTACTTGAAAGCGAATTGATTCACCTGAGTTGCATGCAATCCTCTGATTTGTAGGCTGACCAGGGCTCTATTGATCTTGAATTTGAATCAGGCATGTGGAAAATTGAGTTAGTCTGGTGGCAAGTGTTATTTTTTTGTCAGAACAGTGCAGTGAAAGCAGAGCCTGTAGAAAGGAGCCCCGTCACTCATTGGTTAGCAAGGCGCCGACATTTTAACTACAGGCGCCACGACGCTGCAGCGGCTGGCAGCGGAAACGTCACATCAAAACATTGAAATACACAGCAGCAGGCCTCCAGTTCCTTGTTCAGGGGCTAAAATCACGAAAAATAAACATTTTTGAACCCGGAAAAAAATCCCTGTTAAGCAACAGGGATAGGCAAATCAACTGACATTGTATTTCGTGCATTTCTTACTGTTCATTTCTTGTAAAACGTCCGTGATTACAGCGTTCCCGTCCATTTAAACACTGCATGCTCTGCAGAGCAACTGAAGTGCCTCACTCCAGGGCCCAGCAGGCTGGCTAAAACACCTAATTCTATGATCTGCAAGACTGGTAGTGGCAATTCAATTACATTGGGTGATTTGATGATTATCACTGATGATATAGGTCTACAACTGCCAGCATCCTTAAGTAAAATTGAGCTTGTAAGCAGTGCAGGGTCTATACTGCCTGGTTGGTTGCCTGGGTGCCAATCACCATGCAGGTGGGGGCTTTATGTATCCCCTCCCCCCCCCCCCAGTAAATAGTTGCTTTTAAAATTCAGGATGAGCTTTGAGTTTTTCTTTTCTAAAAGGCCCCATGACAGTGGCAATTCAATTACAACCTATGGGGTAACTAGGGGCCTGGACTAGTAGTAGGGGTAATTAAGGGGGAAGTTGGATTGGGGGAACAGAGGAGATTATGCGGAGAAATTGGGGGCAAGTGGGGTGCAAGATGGGGTAACTGGGGGCTAGTGGGAGGCAACTGGGGGGAAGCGGAGGTTAGTGGGGGCTAGTGGCAAGTGAACAGTAAGCAGGGCTAGCGGGTGGCAAGCGGGGGAAGGGAAGAGGGGGGGAGAGACGGGGTAAAATGGGGGGTAACTGATATTACGGGAATAACAAAAGGGAGCGGGGGATGTATCCTGTCATGAGGCATTCTAAATAATTGAGAGTGCAGAACAGATACAGGTGCATTCTCTCAATGTATCTTTTGGTACAGATACATGTACAATTGCAGGGGAGGGGGCCTCGGAGGCCTCTGTGGACCATTCATGTTGAGTATTTGGTCAGCTGTAATTTACCCTGGCCGTACACATGGGATACTTGAAATTAAAATTGCATCTAATTCCTCTCCAACTATTAAAGAAGGATTACACGACTTGTGTCTGTAAAAAAGTTCAGTCAATTTTTGTTTTGAAGACAGACCATCAAAGTTAGAGGGGGCCCTCCGAGGTCCCTGTGGACCGTAGGAGGCTTAATTCTGCCAACTAGTTGCAATACTACACTTGCCTTGAGACATACTGTGGATTTTTAAACTATGGAAGTCTCCTCCCTACAGTTATTTCAGCCCTGACAGGAAAGAATTAAGTATTTCATCGAAATAGGACAAAAAAGTTGTTTTTAAAAACTATAAAATTACAAATTATTAGGGGGATTCATAATTATAAAATTTTCTAATTATTAGTAACTTCTTAAATCCCGACAAACAGATGAATAGTTCCAGACTCATAAGCAAGCACTCCTATGGGGGGTACACACCAAAACTGCTATGAATGCTCCCAGGGTACTGCCTTCCAGTCACTGGAGACATCAGTCACATCACAATACACTTTGCCCCGCCACTGGGCCACCAGAGAGACAGATAATCACAGATTCACAGGTCATAATTCACTGCAGCATTTGGAACAGATAAGCCTTGAGCACTTATACCTTAATTAACCAAACTAACCACATAATGAACAAAGGACATACTGGACAGGTTCAAGATATATTTAATAGTTATTCCATCGAAACATGTTTTTATAATTTATTCATTTATAGGTTGGACCACACACTCAAAAAGAGATCATAATTTTACAAGATGATCATGTTACTCAGCTTTTACATCGAAGATCTCTAAATTATATTCCATACAAATTATTTACATTTACTGTCCTATTTTTCTTGTTCAATAGCAGTTAACCTTAAAAAAGGTAGAGAAGTTAGAGAACAATTCAACATGGAAAACTCTGAAATATCCAAGAAATCAACCACTTCTACAAGAAAGCAAAATAAAATATTCACATCATAATAACATACAGATTGAGAAACTTTTCTAGATACATGTATATCGGTATTTTTATCCATCCAACTTAAAATTTTTATTTGTATCATTTGCCCTATGTCCCTTAGTTATTGCCAAATCTGTGCTAAAATTTAAGAAAATTGTATATTTAAATCACAACTTTCAGCCACTTATAAAACCCTTATCTGGAAATTACCAAATAACAACAACTTTCTTCCGGTCCTAGATGATAATCCAAGACTCCAGCAACAGCTAATATTCCATTACAAACACAGGAATGGCTCACAACACATATATTTACCATTTTCAACCTTGATTATCAGGGTAGGTCACCCTGTAACATCAAACTGTACTTACATTACATGTCCAAATCAATACAACACGTGATTTGATGAAAATTATCTAATTCAAACACAAGTATTAATAAACAACCGTTTACCCTTTTTGGATGATTACAATTTTCAATAACCACAATGCCAACCAATTTTAAAGCGAAGAATGTCCGCAGATTTGGATCGTCACAACACAAAAATTACATCTAGAAGTGTAATGCATTCACTTTAAAATTGATATATATATGTCAGATTGGTTTACACCAGAAACCTATCAATAGGCCATTTTTCTAATTCTGATAAAAGCTGCAGACTTATGCCTTTTAAATTCCATTATAACACTTACAAAGACAGGATTGAAAACTTACTAAACCGTTTTCACCTGGATTAAGACATATATCACCAAATAACGTCAATTTTTTTACAGAAATCATGGACCCAAGTGAAAATGCAGTAGAATTTTAATGACAAGAATCGCCGGGTAATTAAATTGCCTGTAATACATTTAATAGAGGATCATAAAGCTATAGGGGAGAGGCAGATTAGTTGAGACGCTTATCAGAAAAGCTCGCCTACAAGCTAAACGGACGATGATATTTAAATGATGAAGAGTCATTTGCATGGGGAAATGCATTGTTCAAATATATGGTGAAACTTGACTTTCTCTGTTTGATAGTTCTTACCCCAGATGGCATCAAACGAGGTCATGTCAAAACTATCAATAACCCATCTGGTAATCTCATAACAAGTTCAGCCTGAGATTCATCTACAACCTTGCGGATCTACTAACCTGCCTCTCCCCTACAGAGTTCACACTTGAAATTGGCAAAATAGGAATTATTACAGATGCATAACTGCCTGTGCCTTCCTGCTCTTTTTTGTTTTTGGTTGCAGAAGTTTCCTTGTCTCATATTTAAAGTAATAATGGATTCTGCATCTGAGGTACAACCTGACAATTGAGGCAACATATTCAACCTTGCATTCAGAATGTTGCTCACATAACTCCTTCTCTATAATTACTAGAGGAACACGGATTCTCACATTTTCCATCAAACTAGACAGTATGCCTGTTGCACTTATCAAACCAGGTATCTGAGCAACAAAAATGTTGTCAACTCTTTCCAGAAACCTTCTCAACGACTCACTCGGCACTTTCAGGGAGCCAAATGCTGATGCATCATGTACATAGGCCTTGAAGTGACAGAATGTGTTGGCTTCCGCAATTACAGAACTGTCTCCTTCAGTGAGGCTGCAATCATTGCATCCAACCTTCTTAAGCACATAGCCTGCAATGTAAGCAACAATGTTCGAAACAACACTTGTAACTTGAAAGTCATCGATTCCCTCAGCAGCAAACTCAAGTCTTGGGGCTTTCTTAACCGGCTCGACAGCCTTGTCCGCATTGTCCTCATCCATTTCGTCTAGCTTTCGCTTATCCTCCCCACACAAGCCCTGCTAAAATGGACAGGGCTTTCTGCTATTTTCATTCTCTTCTGTGATTGGTTGCTTATTTAGGTCATAAGCATTTGCATTCAGATTTAGTCCGATTATGGACACTTAGAGGATTACTGGAAACTAAGAAAAACAGTGTAAAACAGACAAACTTTCAAACAGTTTCATTTCAGAACTGCGAAAATACATAATTCAATGGAATTTTCGGAACTGTGATAGCACCTTTCAACAATAAACAATTTCTCCATTTGTAACTGTGTGAAACAGAAGCAACAATTTCAAACTGTGATTAAGTTAATTAAGTATTCATGAATTAGCAAAGGTTATGGGCCATTTTGTCATGGTATGACTTGGGATGATGGCTTTCGCTTAGGCTTGCTCTTTCCCAATGCGCCGAGACACAACAGCAAATTGTCACCGTCTGCTTTGCAATTGGCAGATTTAACCTCCTTCAGGAGAAGATTTGTCGATAGTGCCCTGTAAGCGTAGGCAAATTCCCGTGCTGAGGGGTTGAATCGATGGCCACCCTTGGCCCGAACTTGCGAAAAGAAACTTTCCAGGCAGTCTTGGGTGATTCGTCCAGTGAGAATGTAACTGAAGGGACCATCAATCAACAGTTCCTCCGCCAGTTGGTCCATTCCTTTGAGGGTCTGCATCAACCCCAAGAAGCACGGGGGCTGGGTTGTACAACCAGCGGACCTCCACCCTTCAACAGTTGAAACAGCCGTCTGCAGATTGCTTCTGTTCTCCGTGGTCAACGCTCGGTCACCTTCACAAAAAAATGAAGAAAAATAGTATGTACACCTGACAAGTCAAACAAATTGCGGAGAATGCACATCAGGCTTCTGAACTGTACCATATACGCTAGGGTGGGACTGGCGCCCCACATTTTGGAAATCTTGGGCGGATCAAACCTGACTTTTTTTTGCAGGTGAGGTTGGTATATGGGAGTATGTGTGCAAAATTTCAGCTCATTCTATTAATATTTAGAGGTGGCACATTTCACTTGAAGTTTATAATGTAAAACCCCATTGGCGAGCCCTGAAAAAAGGAGAAAAAAGCATGATTTTACAAAAATGAGACTTAAAATCAATATTTTTCAACCATTCAAAAACCACGGGGGAGGGTTTTGGGAGGGCAGTTCAGAACTGACATCCATTTTGCTATAATATATATAGGTAGGCCACTATAAGGTGGGAAAATCTCTAAATTTAGGCGTTTTCGCATAATTTTCGTCATATTGGGCACTACATTGTGCAGAGATGAGAAGTGGAAAATGCAAAATTATGCCAGATTTAAACTGCCCTCCCAAAATCCTCTCCCATGGTTTTCGAATGGTCGAAAAATATTGATTTTAAGTCTCATTTTTGGGAAATCGTGCTTTTTTCTCCTTTTTTCAGGGTTCGCCAATGGGGATTTACATTATAAACTTCAAGTGAAATGTGCCACCTCTAAATATTAATAGAATGAGCTGAAATTTTACACACATACTCTCATATACCAACCTCACCTGCAAAAAAAAGTCAGGTTTGATCCGCAAATTTTGGGGCACCAGTCCCACCCTAATATACGCTGTGAATAGAAAGGATTTTTTTTTAAAGGCACGCATATAACATCACCAGACATATATATATATACTTATATGTCAAGCATTTTTAATAGTATTGAAAAAATAGTGTTTATTTTTCACCAAAAAAAACTCTTCTCTGCCAAAATTTTTCAAAACTTAACTGATTTTTAATAACTTCACATACGAACAGGGATTTGATGAGTGAGCAGTTTGGGGGAGTAAAATTTAAAACAGTAAGTTCTGTTGAACTTTAAAAACAGTACTTCCAATGGCTGCTCTTGCTGCCATGCACTGTTTCCTGCTTACATTCCCATTAAGAGTTCATACAAAATCTAGCGGTTCAAGAAGTAGTTATACAGCGGTATAAATTATGACAACACACACCCTTTTTCCTGGCATTTAGCATGTCAAACACATCGTTGACTTCCTTCAGGAAATCCGCAGTGCCAGTCACCGCTGGTGGTAGCTTTCCAAGGGCAACCAGGGTATGCATACCTGCATATACAGTATGCGAACAAACCTGCGCTGCAAGGCTAACCTTAAAATAAAAATAAAAATCTGATTTAGTCACCAAATAACCAGAAATTCGTGTTAGTTTTAGAAAATCACTTAACTGACACATGTATGATTATCCTTATATTTATCATAAAACTGGTGCCAACCGTGCCATTATTATTTTTTTTTTTTTTTTTTTTTTTTTTTTATTACGACAACGAAAATGTCACATCTGACACATTTGTCATAACAGAAAATAACAAAATAGTAATACAAACATACAATAAATGGTTCAAGTTTAAAAAGACATAATCAATTTCAATCTTACAAAATATCTATACAATTTAAGGTTCCAGCCAATTAAATAAATGTTAATTCTAAGACATGACAAATCAGTAAATTAAATCACAATGGGCTATATATATATATACATTTAAAATGAAATGCAAAACGACAGACTATATCATTAAACATCAATACTAACAAGAAATTTACCTATAGCTTTTAATAATTGGGGTTCTCGTGATGTCATAATGGCTAAAAATTTTTCAAAATTATCGAGTTGATCAAAGTTGCATATTATATTAGATGATATAGTAATAAGATTTTCTCTGTCTATTCCATGACTAGGACATAACAATAAACAATGTATTTCATTTTCAACTTCATTTAAATCGCACTTATTACAAATTCTGTTTTCTACAGGCAACTTAGGGCTTTCATGTCTTCCAGTTTCAATTCGAAGGTTGTGAGAGCTAGTGCGAAATCTCGCAATTTTAGTGTATAATTTCCTGTTAATATTATGTAGTAAATAAGGTTCTATTCTGAAATCAGTCTTCATTAATTTATAAGTTCTAAGTTTTGGTTGTTTAGTCGAGTCATTCATTTAAGCTATTATTACTCATGTAGACTCCGCTAAGGGCCTAATAATTATTTATTTTTGTTATAGACTGTCCAGCACTTCTGAAAATGTGTTTAAAAATAATTATATTGTAGATTGAGCTGTGAATATAAACTTGAGGATTATGTTGACATAGCCAATAAAATGTAATATCATTCATTAAACAAGGCAAATGACAAATTTTACTCATATCCTTTGTTGTAAAAAATGCTGTACCTTCATTGGAGAGAACGGTGGCAGATATATGTGCTTTGACGTTAGTCTAGGGGCCAGACGTGCAAAATTGGGTAACTCTTGATCCTTCTTGTAGAAATCAACTACATCAGTCCAGGAGGCCATCTACAAATTAAGGGTACAATGATTTAAAAGTTATATTTTGGGAATTTAGTTAACAAAGCAACTGTTACCAATTATTTTAATTTTATGTTTTTAAGAAATAAAATACGTGAACAAAATAGGATTCATAAAATATATAAACTTCGTATAATTATATTTTCGATTAATATAACTTTTTAATTGGAATTTTTTTGGTAGAAAAACTGTAATCCATACCTGAACTGTAGCCAGTCATCTTTTGTCATCATATGAATATGTTCGTAACAAAGAGAATCTATGAACAGTGAACAGAATTCAGGTTAGTAATGGAAAAACAAAAAGACAACAATAATCATTTGTGTCAATAAATACAAAGCAGGTCAGTTAAAATCAAAGAATTTTAATTATCAACCTTTGAAATGAACATAGATGGGGAGCTTGGCTCAGTGGTAATGGGCTTGGCTTTCAATCAATTTTTCAAGGGTACAATTCCAACACAAGGCCTATGTCAGATGGGACGGGATGGCTTCTTCCATCAACTCATTGACATGGTTCTTCAATTCCAGTATGAGGCCTTTGCTTGTTTCAATCATCAATCAACGCATTGCCATGGTTTGTTCTTGCTTGTCCGAAATAGCCCAAAAGTACAGGACATGAAACTGCAACCCATCCATCTTTAAAATGAACAAAATTTTAATTCTCTGAACAAACACATCTGTTCTACCTTTCCATTGCCATACAATATTGGCGACTTCTTCAAGGTATTGCGGACATTCTTCAGAATGTGTGGCACATCATATAGAGCATAAACTTTCCTTCCCTGGAACTAATGTAACAATAAAATAGTCCATTAGGAGTTGGAAGTTTGGAAGTGAAAGGGGAAGTTCAGGAGCCTAGGCAGTTGAACGTATTCAGGAGTTGGTACTTTACTTGGTGCCTCACTCCAAAGCCTGATTAGAAGTTAAAGTCAAATCAGAAAAAAAAAATTCATGTACATTCCATTATTTAGTATAAATTACCATAAATATATAAATTACCTCAATGAACGGTTTGTTGACATGCACGCCCAGGAGTCTGTATAAGGCCCTATTACAACTTCCTTGATCACAGACAATTGCAACCAGCTTCAGTCCGATATTCGTGATGCGTGGAAGTAATTCATCAAGGATCATTTTCAGATGACTGGCCGAGGCAGCATTCTCGCTGTAGTAGAACGCAAGAGGTTGTTTCCATCGATCAGCGAGGCCTTTCACCATAAAAACTAGGGCCTGGTTGCATGGCACTGGCTTTTTGTGTGGAAGTTCAACTAACCCTTGGACAGTGTCCTTGGCTGGATCATACTTGAGTTCTTTTCTCAAAGACATCTCATCAAACGTCAGCAGACAAACCTTCGCCATGTCACTCAAACCTTCAACTTTCTTTTCCAATAACTCTATGCATGCTTCACTGATACCTGGTGTGGTGGGAATACATCTCACAAATCTGAAAAATAAAAAGAATTTCCATTAAAGGTTGACCAACGGCATACTTGTACAATGTTGTAAGCAGCGCCTCCGAGGCATATCCATGATTTTTTCCAAAAAAAGGAAGCAGCGGAAATAAATTTGTTCTCTTTTTGGTCATTGGTAACTTAAGGAAGATATAACAATAACATAATATATCAAGGATTTCTTTACAAAATTAGGAAAATCCAGGACCATAAATCTGTGGGGGGAAAAACTGATGTTGCAGAAATCTATGCATTCTGTTGAGATATAAAATGAGAAATGAAAGCTCTAGAAGATTTTTTACTTCAGTTCACAGGAATATCACTGCAAAAATTATGTAGAAAATTTCATTTCAGAAAAACCGGCCTTTTTGCTGTGGTTTAACTTTAATTTTGGGGAAATCTAAAATAACATTTTGGTCATCCTTTTTTGAATTTATAAATTTAAGAGAGAAATAAGGTGCAAATTAGCCAAAAACTCAAATCATAAAACTGAAAATCTTGCAAATTTTGTTCGATACAAATTTTGATTAAAAAATACCTCAGGCGCAGCACAATTTCCCATATGCATCAATTGGGTACATTTTTGTGGAATTTTTTGCAGATGTATATCATTCGTGGCGAGTAAAAAAAGGGAAATTGTGAGAAAAAATGGGGAAATTTTGAAGAAAAAATGGGGAAATCTGACAAAACTGGTCGTATAAATAAATTTCTTTTTTATTAATTTCCCCATTATTTGTTATCATTTCCCCCAATTTCTGGTCATTTCTCCATTTGCTTACCATTTCCCCATTTTGCTTATCATTTCCCCCATTTTTCTTACCATTTCACCATTTTTCTTCCTATTTTGGGCAATATATCTGCAAAAATGTCCCCAAAATCATTTCAGGGGGGGGGAGGGGCAACCTGCCTCCCCCCCCCTGAACTGGCTTTGCTATTGCAGCTCCTACTTTTTGGTGTTATTCTTCATAAAATTTCTAGAGTTACTAGAATAGAAAGTTTTAAAAGTGCCTGAGTGTGATGTCGAAGGCGCGTCTTCTGACGTTTGATGAGATAATAATGTCAATTTGATAAAAATTCATGTTATAAATGCTCAATTTTTTTTTTCCACAAGTTAAAAATTACGAAAGTCTTGCCTTACTGCTATTATAACAAAACAACCCAAGTCAGGGTCACTGAGTAACAATATCACGAGCTGTTGTGTGAATTAATATCACTCGAGCCCGCAGGGCGAGAGTGATATTAATTCACACAACAGCGAGTGATATTGTACGAAGTGCCCTGACGCGTGGTTGCTTTGTTTTTATCACCTGGTTTTACCTCAAATTTTCAATTATAAAGAGGGACTTTTTTCTGCCATTACGAAAATGTGACGTCACCATGGAGCAACAATGGAGGTGACGTCACAATCCTATTGTTTTGACCATTGCTTGGTTTGTGACGTCATCAGGCATCCGAAATGCCGGTGTTGTCATAACCATTGTTAAAAAATATCGCCCTTGAAGGGTGGTATTTTTTACAATATCATAAGCCCTGATATTTTGACTGTAAACAGTGATATTCACAGCCAACCAGGTGATAAACTGTGAAATATAAATACTTATATTGAATCATTTGAATGCCTCTGCTCTAATAGTGGGCAGGACTTGTGCGGATGCGAGCCGCAACCCTCATGAAACTTACTCTCCATAACGTACACTATTAATTTTGGCTCAAAACTACTTTCAATGTCACAGACGAAAATAATCATTACAATTCACATTCATTCAAAAATATACATTGGAAAACACTATTTTGAAATAAATTTGAATGTAAGAGCTGTGAAATTTACCTTTCCAGGGTACTGGCTGATGGCACAATGAATAATCCGCTCAATAGTTCATACACTTGGCGGCTTCTGTAGTAAACTCCTAAGGCCACTCCTTTATCTTGGCTGGTCCATCGCCGACCTTTTAAAAAAATTAAAGAAGGTTAACAGGCAGCAAGATGGCCAGTGGAGAAAAGAATTTCAATGTCTATCTATGCATATAAGTTCTGTTTCTACAACAGGCCAAATGCAGGCACTGAAACTGATCTACATAGAGTCTAGATCAGTCACTGAAAATGTGCAAATTTTTACAGCTAGCGACTCAAAATATATTGTCATATTTATTTTATTTTATTCCTTTCATTTATCTACTATTGTATAACTTATTCATTTTCTAATCTTATCATTGTAATTATTGCTGTCATATATTATACAAATATTGGATGGGAAGGAGTCCAATATAGAGTATAATTGGATGAAGAAAAGTTATATTGGATGAGGCGCAGCCGAATCCAATATAACTTTTCTGAATCCAATTATACTCTATATTGGACGACTTACCATCCGATATCTGTTATATTGTTCATCCAATATAAGTTATATTTTCTTTAAAAGTTGCTTTACTGCCAAATGGTCAAAAATATGCATTGAGATGTTTTTAACTTTCATGACTTGCTGCTAAGACAGTTTTTTTCCCCTCTCATCTGAAAAAAGTGAAAAATCATAATGTTGAAAGCTTCTAATTCTAAATACCACCCAAGCTCACATTACAGACAGCTGTAATTTTAGAAGTTCAAACTATGAAAGAGGAGGCAATGGTGACGTCACCATTGTTAATTTGCTCTCATGACGCCATCAGTTGTGATGTCACAATGACAAGTTGACCATTATGACATCACCAGTGGTGACGTCACAATTGAAAAACAGGTAGTGAGGTGATTGTTCTTCATTCAAAAACTGTCACGGATCCAATATAACTTTTTAGGATCCAATATAACTTTTCAGGATCCAATATAACTTTTTGCTGCCTAATATAGCGGTAATGTCGGACAAGAATAATCGACTGTGATTGGATGACACAATTCAACTGAAGAATATATATATATATTTTTAATTTTATGTTCTCTTGTTTCTTTTTTTTTTTTCGAATCAAGGCTGGACCAAAATAAAGACATGCATATTAGCGCGCCCGCCGCCCAGCCTCCAACTTTGTACCACCTTACTGTTGGAAATCAAAATTAATCGCCAATCAAATCAATCACAAATTTTGATTATTCAATGCAAACAAAGCTTTGACAGAACCTACAGAATTGCAACAATTAGCATTATCACACATATATGGGTACAGTTTCTATAACTACAAAAAAACCCAATTAGTGAGAAAGATGCCTAAAAGTGCCGAAAGTACCTCTGTAGCCTAAGTATGACAATGTAAGTACAAGTGCTGTGCAAATATGGCAGTCGTTGGTCACGCAAATGGCTCGTAAAAGGGAACGTATCATATGGCCACAGAATCTGTCATTTATACAGTGGGATGTTTGTTACAACTTAATACTGTCATTGAAACATCAATCTACTAGCATGGTTACAAAGCAGTATAAAATCAGTATAAAAAATTATACGAAATTCAATTATTAACACAGCCACAATGCATACCTTTAGCTTTTTTCCCACAATTGCGAAGCTGGCCTCGGAAAAATTCTGCACAAGCATCACTCATACCAAGTTCGGTGGAGGCTTTGATGATAGCATCGATCTTATCTGGTTTGTTCATTTGCAATTCTTGTTCAACTTCTTGTTGTTGCAGCTTCTGTTGTAGTTCTACAACTTTCTGTTGATTAAAAATAACAGCAAAAAAGTATGTATGGAGTTTCACATGTGTGTTTTACATTGATATGAAGATTAACAACAGCATTCCATTGCCATGTTTAAACATCAATATCTAGCATATTTCTATATTTTTGACAGACAATATGATCAAAATCTCAAAGTTTATATAATTATATATCTATCCTGAATATATTCCTAATTACATTGAGTGTGCTGGGCAAATAAAATATACCTTAAAAGCGTTTCTTATTGATACTTTGTTGCCATATACTCGTTGGAACTTGGGACAAAATTCTGTATAAATAAACTATAGACATTAAATCAAGAAAGTCAGTTGGGGTTTAACATCATATCAGCACCTGGAGATGGCATAAATTAAAGCAAATTTTATTTTTAAAGATTTGCCAAAGCTGCGCACATATAAATTGTTTAAGAATAGTTACTGTCTGGAACCGTATTTAACTCAAAACTTCTCAAAGAAAACATACAGCAATATTGCCCATTTCAGAGTAAGATCTCATAATTTAAAAATTCAGACAGACAGACATAGTATACATAAAATAGCAATAGAACAAAGAAAATGTGATAAATGCAACGCAGGTGACATAGAAGATGAAATTCACAGCCTATTAATTTGCAGAAATAATGCTGTGCCCAGAAATGAACTCCTTTGTAAAGCTTGTAGCCTAATGCTCAACTTAAAAAATCTTGATAAAACTCAACAATTTACATTGATTATGTCAGACAAAAGACCTGAAATGATACACGCATTAGGTGTGTACCTCAACAAAATTATGGGATAATAAATCAAAGAATAGAAAATTAAATAATAAACTGAATGAATCAATTAGACTAAAATAAATAAAAGTAACTGCAAAACATTTTTTGTCCCAACTAAAATATCAGTAGTAGCCTCTCCATCTGCCGAGCCAACTGACTTGAATATCTACTGTGTTTTTTTTTAATGATTGTTATGAATGATCTCCATTGTATGGTCACTAACCAACAGTATAGACCTGTCAGGGCTGGATCATGCTGCCATTGTAGCGGTTGCCGCTGGCCTGCATTTTTCAGCTCTCGACAAAAATCAGTGACTAAATTTTTAAGACACTTGAATTTCCATCCTGGATAAACTCTCGATACATTGAACAATTTATAACTTGAATTTACTTACATTTTACTGACTTTTATACATTAACAATTAGAACTGGGACCGATATTTAATATCTAATTAACTGTAAACTGATGTACTTAAAAATTGCATTGGACTTTCTTGTATTGTGTGTAGATGCAGAGTAGTTTTCGATTTCATTGTTTTCTACTGACAAATGTATCTATTTGATATAGAAAATGTCAATAAAACGATATATATATTTTTAAAGATTTATTCAGACAATGATAGAAATAACTTACATTCACTAAAGGAACAGGGTCCAGTGGTACAGGAGTGTCTGCTTCATCAGCACTTGGCCCAACACTTGATATATAGCCAATGTGGTCATGGGCAACCATTTCAAAAGATGGCTGAAAAAAGCAATAAATTAATTTATAAAATTTACCACAAAATCAAACCATTTCATCAGTGCATAGCTCATAAGCCAGAATAGAAAATAAAATCATTCAAGATTACAAGTACAAATAACTGTTTGTGTTCCGTAAAAAAATTTTTATCTTCTCATGAAATTAAGAGACGTAAATTTCACAATTTAAAATTTGTATTTCACAAATATAATTTGCAGCTGATTTTAAAATGTAACTTATCTCCTAGCACCAGGGACGGACGCAGGGGGGGGGGGGGTATGCACACCCCCTCACCAGATGAATTTTTGAATATTTTTATACGCTTATTATATCAGCACAGAGTCCGGTCATGCGGCAAGCTATGTCGAGATAACTTGATAGACACCCCACCAGAATTTTCTGGATTCTCCCCCCGCCTTCCACCAGTTTCATGGTTTAGCATGCTTATTTACTGTTATACAATAATAGTGCGTACACCAAATATACATGAATCTAATTTCATTAATACTATTACCATTACATCATTGGGATCTTGGCCCACAGGTGGGCAAGCTCTCTCAAAGGGCTTTTTTCTTTGTGGGGTACTCCCGTACTTTACGTCGTTGGGCAGAGCGTTCCATACAAGTTTGTTTTTGTCTGCGTTCATAAACTGATTGTCATTGAAATGTACAGAGCACATCCGACAGTTGTCCCTCAGGTATTGGAAGGTCTTTTGCATCAGATCGGCCCTTCTGCACCGAAGGAGCCATATCCTGCATCTGCAAAAAAATAGTAATCTTATCAACTCTAGCGACAATATCAGTGAAATTGTCAACATTGGTCTGATGATGTCATTGCATTGTTTACCTTTGTGATGTCATGCATATAATGAAGGGCAATAGATATTAATGTCATAGCTACGTATATATATGTCAAGCCTTAAATTTAAAGATGGTATCAAAGGCAAAGTCAATCCCAAGGAGCATCAGTACTAGCAGGTAGACTCCATCAGCCCAGGGCCGTACATTCCAACACGTCATCAGTCATATGAGCTCCCACTTGTCACTTCCAAAGTTGTAGGAGTACAAGTAGCCCCCCCCCTCCCCCCATATGAATAAGTCGGGGTGGGGATTCTCAGTGTATCAATAAATAGGCAACTACCAATCTCAGACTTTGCATTATAACTTGTTTACAACATGTTACAATCGATCTCATGACACTGACAGGCTGACAGCCATGGCAGTCTTCTGTTACCATCCATTATGCACCCATTACAGCATAAATTCACTATGTCACATACCTTTCTTCCTCTTGAGGCCTAGGGAAACGATGATAACTTAAGTTTGGCTGGTCCCTCTTGTTGTTGCAGCAGCCAAAGGCAGAACAGTAGGACTTGTTGCTGCCTTTGCTGCCCCCTTCTCCAGCCATTTTCGCTCCCGAATTCTTTCTTGCAACTGCCAGCCGCTAGGTGCGCTGGCGCATCACGTAAACAAGATGGCCAGCCAATGAGTGATGCAGCTCCTTTCCATTAGCTCTGGTGAAAGTCTTAGAAAGGAAAGGGAGAATGGTCCATTTATATTTTGTGGGTACAATTTTTAAGCTGTGTAGGCATTGTGTTGCTCTTTCAGGAAATATTTTTTTGCTCCCTGAGAGAATGTTTAATTGCTTTACATTTTGTATATTTGCACCCATGAGTTCTAACATTTCTGGTGACTGTACCATATAGGTGATGATAGGAGGTCTTTGAGTATTATCCACCATACTAATTGTCTTGTACAAATGTTGACTTGGCTCACCCAGGAGTCGCCCTGTTGTCAGTAGTCTTTGTAGATCTGAACTATTACCCCTCACATATTCAACACTCAACTCAGCTGCTTTAATTGCCACGAAGGTGACGGAGCAGCTGTAATTGTTACCTAAATGTGCACGCCGGTGGAACAGGCTCTGCCATACACTGCCCTTTATTACTCAGTAAAAAAGAGCCATTACAAGTATATGTTGTGATGTGCCTTCCCCGTAATAATGTGGGAAAGGTTTTGCGTGTACCAGACTGTGCTGAGAAGGTTGAATGTTGCCTTATAAAGCTTAATTATCAGACGCTAGGTCACTGGCTAAAGGCCTGCTGGCTTAGGTGTGTAAGATGCATAGCAGGTGATATAATGTTCAGGAGAATTGGTTGAAATTGCCCTTGATTATGTTACCACCTTTCTCTTCCCTTTACTTGTACATTTAATTTCTGAAGAGTGAATGGAGTGTCTTTTCAGGAAGTCTTCCACGCTCTTTTAAAAACATGGGTTATGTGTGTTTTATAATGCCCCATGCATTCATGCCTCCTTTGAAATGGATGTTTGCATGCATAATGATGCATTACTGAACATGCAGAACGATTTCTTGAATATCACTGAAAGTTTAGTATAATATGTATGTCTTGAGTGAGGATGTCTGTCACACATTCTGTAAAAATGGATATAAGTCAGGACATATGTCACACATACTGAGTTTGGTTTTAATGTGAGCATTCGGCAAAAGTATTTGGTTTGTTCTTCTGTCCCAAATCCTGTGAAAGTCTCTTTGAATTGTGGTTATACATTCTGCAAAGTCTGGTTCAAGTGAAGGAATCTGTCACAGCAAATGTCACACATTCTGGGCAAGTTTGGTTGTGGGAGCAATAAAATCATCGTATTCTTTTTAAAATGAGCATTGGAACAGTCAAAATATCTGGCATGCATCCTAAGAATGTTCCATATTCATTAGTTCGATTACAAAGTTCCTTTTAAATTTACACTGACCTTAAGAACATTAAACGAATGTCTAGTTTCAGGATACTTTTTCTGAATCATATTTATAGAAGAGGGTACATCTAATAGGCTGACCTATTTCTATAAGTTAAAACCTATGTATACATACAGGAGACCAGTCAGTAGCTTAGTACGACAGACCTTCCTTTCCACTTCTATGAGTATTCCCTGTGGGTATGATGCATACATAAGACGCACTGCTTTTTCTTGGGTTAGATGTCCCTCTGGGAATATAAGGCAAGCTCTGAACTATATTATCTTGCGTCTTGTACCGAGTTTGTAGAAATAATAATTGATGAAACTCTTGTATGAATGTCATTCATTGTGTTGGGTTGAATTCAAACTTATGTCTGGCCTATGACCACCTTCCCTCTTCAAGGTAGAAGATATCTCCAGAGAAAAAACACTTCTCATTTTCAGGATCAAAATTCCATGTGAGTGACGTAAGTGTTTTAACTAGTCCATGGAGTAGTGGACCTGTTGGTATAAACATAGCTTGTATTTGCTCGATCACCCGCAAATTGAGCCTGGTGCAGCATTCTCTCATAAAACAATAGTGTTCTCCCTGGCACTACTATGCCACCGCCACCATGTTACTGCCATTATTTATCTTGGTTTGCCAGAAGTTGCATGAGTGGAGTGGTGGTGGCCACCCACTGTATAAAAGCAACCTTGTAGGGCTGGGCTAATATTAGACTTGATTGTGTTTTAATTGCCCCATTTAATCCTCCCATGTCAAACCCTCTACCTTTTGCTATTCATCAGTCTCTGTTTACAATTATTGCCTATAAATAGCTACAGCAAACACCAAAAGGTCCACATCAATCATTCAATGCCCAATAACAAATCTACAGTGGCACTGCTGTTTCTTCAAATTGTAATGTATTGATGCAATCAAATTAGATCCAAATAAGGGTTTACGATTTACCAGTGGCAGAATAGAAACCAAGCGGTTTGATATGTTACTCGTTATGAGAAAGGTTCTGCCATGGGATTGGTCCTGTGGTTAGGAGTTTAGTTTGTTTACTGTCATGATTTGATTCGTTGTTCAGTAATTAGGGAGGTAAATTAATGTTTACCGACATTTTTATGGTCACATAAACCTATGTTTCTAGATAGGATGACACCTTTATGACATAAATAATTACTAAATATACGATATGAGTGCTCTATAAGTTTGTGAATGTTTTTAATTAGAAATTCCATCATTCCTTTTTCAGCAGATGTTGCAATCTCTGTAGCAGCAAGATATTGCCTTATTATGTGCATATAATAATCATTCCAAGTCACCAAACATCTCTTGGATAGCTTTTATCTAAACTTTTCAAGTCATCATGATATTCACCTGTCCACACCATCTGGCATTTCGCAAGTGATATCTGGATCCATCTGTAGGTTTGGTTGTCTCAATAAAAGTTTCTACAACTTTCCAAGTGTGGCTTCTATCTTGGCAACCCGTGCACATTCTCTGCTAGGTCGTGTCATCACCTAGAAATGTTGCCGCATCTGGTGCATTTGTTGACAGGAATTAATTTGACCTTTCGTCTTTTATAAAAATATTTTTTGGGTGATCTCCTCAAATTATAAGCCAATACATGCATTGGATGACGGACTTTATCCTGCACAATTACATTATATTCACAACCTCATAATCTGTATTTGTTGTCACAATGCCTCAGCACACCTGTTGTAACCTCTTTTTCTTCTGTATACACTCTCAATATTCTTATCAATTAAATACTAGCAAAGAATTGCTTACCCACAATTTAATTTAATTGACTGACTTATTTTCAATATTAAATTGGTTAAGCAATGTGAAAGCTTAATTTGTACGCATTGAACAAATGCAGCTGTACAATATGGAGATGAAGAACTGAAACATTCTGACACATTGTTGTTCAACTGAATTAGACCATGGAGTTGATTTGCATATAGTCTGGTATACTTTGCTTCAATCATTAAAATTTAATTTTATTGGCTGAGTATAGAGGTGGCCTATGATGTTGCATTTCTCTATTAATTTCTGTTTAAAAAAGAGACACACGGAAAAAGGACTAGTAATCCTAACAATGCTGAGTGTTGGTCTGCATGCAACATTCCAAATGCACTCTTAACTCGTGGAGACATCTCCTTGTATTTAGCATAGCTGCAAGCTCTTAGATATGCATATTATAGATTTGGCTCTAGAATCTAAAGCTTGAGCTTTGTGGCTGAAATTCAAGGCTTTATGATCGGAAACAGAAGGAGCTGGAGTTTCACTATCCGATCTTAAAACCCGCGGATCTGAACCTTTGGGGTGAAGTTTTCTTCAATCCAAATTGATATCAGAATTAAGGGCAAAATGATCTAAAACTACCCAGATTTCATGCTGCATAATTGATATGAAATTCTGGGTCAGATCTTCTACTCTGTGATCTCTGGTTGTGAACTCTGCAATTATATAATTGTCAAATATGAAACCCACTAATCTATGAACGGAGGGCTAAATCTAGTTAAGATTGTGTAGTCACAAATATTGTCGCTGGGGGTCTGAAACTCTAGAAATCTTATGATATAATACTCTTTTTTTTCTGATCTAAGCCTCTCAGAGCTATAACTTTGGTGGCTGGCAATGAGATAAAAAGTCTCGTCAACAAGTCACATATCAATATTCTGGGAGATGGTATCCCATGTTTTTGTGGCTTTGTACTCTTGAGATGCTCTTTCGTATCAGATCTAAACCACTAATCATTAAGCAAATATCTAAAACTGATTGGGAGGGGGAAGCATTATTTATAAGGTTAAGAACGAAGTCTATTAATAAAGTTGCCAAAGTCTTGAAATCTACTCCTAGGCTATGAATTAGAATTTAATTAGTCTGCTGCAGAATCAAAGACTCTCAGGTCTAAACCTTTCAGGTCTGAAGCTGCAAGATCTGAAGAGCTCTCTCAAGATGTGGCAGTGTGGCCTGGCAGCATGGCCTCAGCTGCTCTATGGGAACTATATGGTTGGGATGAGGACATTGCTTCTGCTGCCAGACTGCCATTAGAGTTGCATGGCACGTCACATCAGCCCACTGCAGAGGCTACAAGTGTCTGGACCAGTACACACTGCAACAGGACTGCAATAGGACTCACTGCCATAGGACTGTCTGCAACAGTATGCATTGACTGCCACTGTACAGCACAGGACGGACTCTGAGCTAGTTCTTTAAATTTCTAGATTTGACAGTGCATCACAGGGTGGCACATCACTTTCACAACTGATTTGACGACAAATTGATTGAACTTACAGACAAATCATGTACACAGCACACGGAATATAAATTGGCATTGATTGGATAGCACATTGATGACAAATTGCATTGCCTCGTTGGCCCATTGCCTGGAATGACGAGTGAGTAAAACATTGGCTGATCAACGGTGGCCATTTGTTGCACATCAAATGACACATGGAAGAACAATTGGTTTTGATTGTATAAAAAACTTTAATTACTTGGAAGACATTGATTTGTTGGCATATTGGATCGCACTTTCATTCGATAGCACACTTATCAGAAATTACAATTGTTTAATGACCCTTTAACTGAAAAAATTATCTATTGACAGTTGTCATAGATTTGACAGCATTGGTGTGACCCATTAGTTTAGTGGATCATTGAACTCATATCGCATTAATTGGCAGTAACAGTGATTGGAAAGCACATTGATGCGAAGACTGACACAGCTTTGATTGGATTTCATTTTTTGCGCATTGAATGAAATGTTGTTAAAGACTTAAATTGATCCTTTGACTGGAAAGATTATCGAAGTTACAGTGATTGATTACAAGTAATACCTGTGCAACACCATTACTGTATGATTGTGCTGAGAGCCGAACCACAGTACATTGATAGAAGGTGAGTCCTGCATTATTCAGTAAACACCAGGTACTTTAGCATTTTATAGCTTAACTACAAGTCAAGTGCCTTGCAATGATTATCAGTTCTTTAGTACTTTAGCAGGTGACTCTTTTTATTGGGAATGATAGTGTTAATCAGTTTTCAGTGGGTATTGGCCCTTGTATGACTTTGACTAACTAGACGATGCAAACTTTTAAAGTAACATGTTGTAATGTCATGAATGTGGGCCCATAATTGTCATTAATAAGGACTGGATTCAAGGTCTTGTCTGATTAATGTTGTCTTTATGCGAAATTTCAACAAATAAAAAGGAAAAGTGAGTCCTTCTCCTTACTGTGCTAGATATATTTTTGTGCTGGTACTGGTCAGTATTTTTACGCATGCTGGTATCGGTCAGTTTTGGTCCAGTGCTGAACAGTTATTTGCCTGGTACAGGTTTCCTAAATTTTACAACAATATGCCTGATTCATTTAAACAAAACAGTTTTACACATAGTTTTCTAGGTTATAAGTTATAAATAAAGAAAACAATGTTAGAAAGTTATACTAGCACATGTACCAATCCTTATTGTTATGTGTGTAGATAATTGCATTTAGAGTTTCTCCAAATTTTAGATGGTCACCTCCTCTGGTCTGTCAACTGCAGGTTTTCTCTGTTTCCTTCTAAATTTTTCTTTTAAAAACATTTTAAAGCTACCAGCCACTGTACCTAATGATGCATGGACAAATAATAACAGGGACTCCTTGACAGCGGTACAATATTGCCTTAGAGGAGTTCCTGTAGCTTATATATTTATTTTCAATGTAATATCCTATGGAATTGTTAAAGTTGTATATAATTATATGAGCTACAAATAAATCATCTGAATCTGTCTGGTCCTCAAAACTGTTCAGATGCTGTTTGCAGACCAATAAAAAATGGACCTCAATGTTTGTAGACTTCCCATTGTGTATCAAACTGTCCCTGACTTGGCTTCAGCATGGTTTGCCTGGCAGTATATAAATCAAAGGCTGGATTACAGTTGATCTTGAACAGCTACGTGAAATCGCCATTTAAGCATTGTTTGTCATACATTACAATAGGGTAATTCAAAGGACCACCACTGGTACTTGAAAGAGAATTGATTTACCTGCTTTGCATGCTTTCCTCTGATTTGTAGGCTGACCAGGGCTGTATTGATCTTGAAATTGAATCAGGCATGTGGAAAATTGAGTTAGTCTGGTGGCAATTGTCCTTTTTTGTCAGAACAGTGCAATCAAATACTTAAAAAAGAAAGGAAGAATAGTCCATTTATATTTTTTTATACAATTTGTAAACGTTATGCAGCTCTTTTCACTAAGTGATTAGGGGAGGGAGAGTTTGGTTGCTTTACATCCTATATATTTGCACCAATAAGTTCTTACAGGACAAACGAGAACACTCACTTATACCAAATATGTTTGAAACTTCAAGGAGTGTGATATTGTAATTGTCAGTTCATGGTATTTCTGGGATCAGATGTAATGCTCAGACTATTTGTTTAATTGGGAGGTTTTGATCAGTATCACTTGGGAATATATTCAGTTTCTTGTGACTGTATCATATAGTTGATACTAGGATCGAGGTCTTGAGTATTATGCAACAAAAACATTTTTTTGAACTGAGCTCAGCTGCTTTCATTGCCATGAAGGTGACAGTACAACTGTATTTTTCACATAAATGTGCACACTAGTGGAACAGGCACCGCCATACTCCGCCCTTTATTGCTAAAAAAAACAGAGCCATTACAAGTATACGTTGCAGTGTGCCTTTTACAGCAATAATGTGGGAAAGGTTTTGCGTGGACCAGACTGTGTTAAGACGGTCGTATGTTGTCTGATAAAGCTTCATTATCAGACGCTAGGTTACTCGCTAAAGGCCTTCTGGATTAGGTGTGTAAGATGCATAGAAGGTGATGTTATGTTCAGGAGAATTGGTTGAAATTGCCCTTGATTATGTTGCCACCTTTCTTCCCTTTGCTTGTACATTTAAATTCTGAAGAGGGAGTGGAGTGTCTCGTAAGGAAGTCTTCCATGCTCTTTTGAAAACATGGGTTATGTATTATAATGCCCGTACATTCATGCCTCCATTAAAATAGATGTTTGCATGCCTTACTGAACATACAGAAGAATTTCTCGAATTTCTATGAAAGTTTTGTATAATATGAGTGAGGATGTCTGTCCCACATTCTGTAAAAATGGAGAGAAGTCAGGACATCTGTCACACATACTGTAGTTTGGTAGTAATGTAGGCATTCTGCAAAAGGTATGTCTGGGGTCTGTTCTCCGGTCCCAAATTCTGTGAAAGTCTCTTTGAATTGTGGCTATACATTCTGCAAAAGTCTGGTTCAAGTAAAGGAGTCTGTCACAGTAAACGTCACACATTCTGGGCAAGTTTGGTTGTGGCAACAATCAAATCTGTCACATTCTTTTGGAATGAACATTGAAACAGTCAAAACCTTTGGCATGCATCCTAAGAATATTCCATATTCATTAGATCAATTACAGAGTTCCTTTTAAATTTACACTGACCTTAAGAACATTAAGCGAATGTTTATTTCTGGATAATTTTTATGAATCATATTTATAGAGGAGGGTACATCTAATAGGCTGACCAATTTCTATAAGTTAAAACCTATGTATACATACAGGAGACCAGTCTGTAGCTTAGTATGGCAGACCTTCCTCTCCACTTTTATGAGTATTCCCTGTGGGTATGATGCGTGCATAGGGCGCACTGCTTTTTCTTGGGTTAGATGTCCCTCTGGGAATATAAGGCAAGCTCTGAACTATATTGTCCTGCGTCTTGTACCGAGTTTGTAGAAATAATAATTGAAGAAACTCTTTTATGAATGTCATTCATTGTGTTGGGTTGAATTCAAACTTATGTCTGGCCTATGACTACCTTCCCTCTTCACATGGTAGAGGATATCTCCAGAGAAAAAACACTTCTCATTTTCAGGATCAAAATTCCATGTGAGTGACGTGTTTTAACTAGACCATGGAGTCGTGGACCTGTTGGTAAAAACATAACTTGTATTTGCTCTATCAACCGAAAATTGAGCCTGTTGTGGCATTCTCTCATAAAACAATAGTGTTCTCCCCAACGCTACTATGCCACGGCCACCATGCTACTGCCATTATTTATCTTTGATTGGCAGAAGTTGCATGAGTGGAGTGGTGTGGGCCACCCACTGCATAAAAGCAGCCTTGTAGGGCTGGGCTAATATTAGACTTGATTGTGTTTTAATTGCCCCATTTAATCCTCCCAACGCAACCAACCCTTTGCCTTTTGCCATTTTTCAGCCTCTGCTTACAATTAATGCCCATAAAACGCTGCAGCAAACACCAAAGTTTCTCATCAATCATTCAATGCCCAATAACAAATCTACAGTGGCACTGCTGTTTCTTCAAATTGTAATGTATTGATGCAAACAAATAAGATCCAAATAAGAGTTTACGGCTTGCTCGTGACAAAATAGAAACCAGGCCAACAGTGTGAGATTAAGAAGTTTATACCATGAGATTGGTGACATTGATCATATGTTTCAGGGTTTAATTTGTTTACCTTGTCATGATTGATTGAGATTAGTTGTTCTGTAACTAGTGAGGAAATTTAATCAGCATTTCTGTTGTTGCATAAATCGATATTGTTTCATTATTAACAATAATTAAACCTTTATGACCTTAATCTATGATTTGAGTGCTCTCTTTATTTGTGATTGAGAAATTCCATAATACATTTCCAGCAGGTGTCACTACCATTTCCATAGCTCTATCAGCAGCAATGTGTTGGCTTAGGTTTTGTGAATATAATAATCTTGGTCATCAAAAATTTCTTGGTCAGCATTTGATATGTAAAGTACTTGAGTCATCATGATATTCACCTGTCAACACCATCTAGCATTTCACATGTGATGTCTTGATCCATCTGTAGGTTTGGTTATCTCAACAAAAGTTGCTACAAACTTGCTATGTGTGGCTTCTATCTTGGCAATCAGTGCACATTCTCTACCAGGTTTATGTCATCACCTAGAAATGTTGCCGCATCTGATGCATTTGTTGTCAGGAATGAATTTGAATTTAGTCATTTATAAAAATACTTCACCTGATCATCTTCTCAAATTATCGGTCAATACAAACCTTGCATGTAGTCTGGTATAGTTTGCTTCAATTATTATAATTTCATTTGATTGGCTGAGTATTGACTTGGTCTTTGATTTGTCTTGTCTCTTTTGATGTCTTTTAAAAATAAAAGGACACATGGAAAAAGAACTAGTACTCCTAACAATACTCAGTGTTGGTCTGCATGGCGTGCATGCAAAATTCCGATTGCACTCTTAACTTGTGGAGACATCTCTTTGCATTTAGCATAGCTGCGACCTCTAGATATGCATATTAGATCTGACTCTAGAATCTGATGCTTGAAAACCAATGCTTGAGCTTTGTTGCTGAAACTCAAGGCTTTTTGATCAGAAACAGAAGAAGCTAGAGTTCCACTATCCGATGCTAAAACTCATGGATTTAAACTTTTGGGGTGAAGTTTTCTTCAATCTAAAATTGATATAGGAATTTTTAGGATGACAGGATCGAAAACCTTTGAGATGTCATGCTGCATTGATTTGAAAACTTGCTAAAAATCCTCTTGATGTCTATTACTCTTATATCTAAACAAATTAATCTCTGAATTAATTTGCTGTAGAATCTAATTCTCTCAGATCTAAACCTCTCAGGTCTGAAGCTGCCGGATCTGAAGCTCTCAAGATGTGGCTGTGTGGCCTGGTAGCATGGCCTCAGCTGCTCTATGAGAACTATATGGTTGAGATGAGGATATTGCTTCTGCTGCCAGACTGCCGTTAGAGTTGCATGGCACGTCACATCAGCCCACTGCAGAGGCTACAAGTGTCTGGACCAGCACACACTGCAACAGGACTGCAATAGGACTCACTGCCATAGGACTGTCTGCGACTGGATGCATTGACTACCACTGTACAGCACAGGGTGGACTGTCAAGGCTGCACAGCATACAAGCAACTGGTGCGTACTCCCACACAAGTATATAGCGCGAGTGATTGAACTTAAAGTTTTGTATTTGGCAGGACATCGGAAGGCAGCACATCAGTTTTACAACTGATTTGACAACAAATTGATAGCTTTGTTTGGAGATTAATCAAGTACACAGGACAACTAATAACAATTGGCATTGATTGGATAGCACATTGATGACAAGTTGCTTTGCTTGTGTTGTCCATTGCCTGGCTTGTTGATCAAGTTAAACATTGAATTGTCAATGATGGTCATTTGTTGCAAATCAAATGACGCATAGAAGAACAGTTATTGGTGTCAGTTTGATTGGACAGAAAACTTTCATTGCCTAGATGACATTAATTTTTCGGCACATTGAATCACTTTTTGATAGGATTGCACATTGATCATAAGTTACAATTGTTTATGATCCTTTTGGTAACTAAAACATTTATCTACTGACAATTGTGATAGATTCGGAAATGCATTGAATATGACGCATTAGTTTAGTGGAGCATTGAATTCATAGCACATTAGTTGGCAGTGACAGTGATTGGAAAGCACATTGATGCAAAGACTGACACAGCTTTGATTGGATTTCATTGCAAGGATGTCCATTGGATTGGATTGATTTTTGGCACATTGAATGACATGTTGTAAAAGACTTGAAGTGATCCTTTGATTGGAAAGATTATCAAAGTTACATTGATTAGTGAAAACATTGACTGAAACATTGGTTGTTCGCAATATCATTTTCATTTAACATTGATTTCCTGGCACGATGACACTGCTGTCTTAGGATTAATATTAGTGGCAACCACAGGATTGTATTCACATTGCATCGCACATATACATAATTTACAAGAAATGACATTGATTTGCAGCTAAACTATTTATAAAGGTAATATCCAATTACCATATTTTGTTTACTAGCACATCATTTGGATGGCATAACCAATAACCAGCGGATTTATATGCATCAGGGAAGAATGATTTGCTGCTAAGTTGTTTTGCAAGCTGGCATATAAATCATATTGGATAAATTTGGTTTGGTACCACATAGACATTACAAGTCTGATATTGGCTAGTTAAATCACTGAATAGATTAATTTTCAGTGGCAATGGCCCAAATTGGAAAGACGTGTTGAATTAATTGTGCATTGAATGACTGCATTAGCATAAGTTGGAACATTGTTGATTACAAGTAATACCCTGGCAACACCAATGCTGAATGATTGTGCTGAGAGCCTCACCACAGTACATTGATAGAAGGTGAGTCCTGCATTATTAAACACAAGGTACTTCAGCATTTATTGCTTAACTACTGTGGTAATGTGCCTTGCGATGATTATCGGTTGTTTAGTACTTTAGCCGGTGACTCTTTTTATTGGGAATGACAGTATTAATCAGTTTTCATTGGGCATGGGCCCTTGTATGACTTTGACTAACTAACTAGACGATGCAAACTTTTGAAGTAACATGTTGTAATGTCACGAATGTGGGCCCATAATTGTCATTAATGTTATCTTTATGCTAAATTTCAACAAAAAGAGGGTGAAGTGAGTCCTTCTCCTGTTCTGTGCTAGATGTATTTTTGTGCTGGTACTAGTTAGTATTTTTGTGCATGCTGTCAGTTTTGGTCCGGTACTGAACAGTTATTGTTCTAGTCCATAAAACTATTTAGATGCTGTTTGCACACCTACAGAAAATGGACCTCAATGTTTGTAGACTTCCCATTGTTTATTAAGCTGTCCCTGACTAGGCTTCTGCAATCTGTATGGTTTGCTTTTGAATTTATAAATCTAAGGCTTAATGACATTTGATCTTGAACAGCTACATGAAATAGCCATTTAAGCATTGTTTGTCGTACATTACAATAGGGTTATTCAAAGGACCACTATTGCTACTTGAAATAGAATTGATTTACCTGCATTGCATGCTTTCCTCTGATTTGTAGGCTGACCAGGGCTCTATTGATCGGCAAATTGAATCAGGCATGTGAAAAATTGAGTTGGTCTGGTGGCAAGTGTCCTTTTCTGTCAGAACAGTGCAATAAAAGACTTTTTAAAAAGAGATGGAAGAATGGTCCATTTATATTTTTTGGATAAAATTTGTAAGTTGGTTAGTTTGTGTGTAGATGTTGTGCAGCCATGTCAGAAAAGTATTTTCTGCTCAGTAAGGGAGAGAGCGTTGGATTGCTTTACATCCAGTATATTGTACTGATGACTTCAAATAAGAAATACAGAAACCATCACTGTTGAATGCCCTTTGTGAACTGGAAGAAACATCTACCTAAATATAAAATATGGATTGCCCGGTGTCGGAATCACCTCAATTGAGTGCTTATAATTTCTGGAATACCAAATGCAGGAAGATGATAATGTAAATGTCAGTTTCTGGTATTTCTGGGATCAGAAGACTAGGTGCTATTGGCAGGTTTTGATCAGTATCACTTGAAAATATATCCACTTTCTTGTGACTAGCATTTAGGTGATGCTAGGTTCAAGTTCTTCCAACAATACTTATTATCTTGTATAAAGTTGGCTCACCTAGTTTTCAGTTACTGTAGTGTTTATAGATGTAAACTTTCTCACATTTTCTGCGCTGGGCTCAGCTGCTTTTATTGCCATGAAGGTGATGGTATGGCTGTAATTGTTACATAAATGTGCAAATCGGTGGAATAGGCTCTGCCGTAGATTGTTCTTTATTGCTCAATAAAAAAGAGCCATTACAAGTATACGTTGCAGTGTGCCTTTTACAGTAATAATGTGGGAAAGGTTTTGCTTGTACCAGGTTGTACTTAGAAGCTTGTATGTTGCCTTATAAAGCAAAATTATCAGATGCTAGGTTTCTGGCTAAAGGCCTGCTGGCTTAGGTGTATAAGAACCATAGTAGGTAATATAATATAATACTATGTTCTGGAGAAGTGTTTGTAAAGGTTGAAATTACCTTTGCTTGTAAATGTATTTAATTTCTGAAGAGGGAGTCAAGTGGCTTGTCATGGAATCTTCATTGCTCTTTTGAAGCATTGGATAAGTGTGTATTATAATGCTCTATGCATCCATGCCTCCCACAAATTCATGTTTGCAAGTAGCATGGAACATTTTAAAATCTTCTGACTTGGCCGGAAAATACTAACTTCTGTTCGGAGTGAGGTCATCAGATTCTGTCACATATCCTGTAGAAGTCTGGTTGAGATGTGGGTGTATGTCACAAACTCCTGTAAATCTGGTTGAAATTTGAACATCAGTCACATATTCTGCAAAATTTTGGTTGATTGTCAAGTCTGTCTAGACACTAGGGATGCTTCTCTCTGTGAAACCTTGTGGAAGAAATACATTTATTACATGCATCTATGCCAGGAATCTGGTTGAAGTGACGACATCTGTCACACATACTGCAAAAGTCTGGTTGATTTGTTGATGTAATTGTGAAGACATCCATCACAACGAGTATCACACATTCTAGACGATGCAAGTCTGGCAAAATCTGAAGAGTGTCTCTCATGTTCTTTATTTCTTTACAAAATTTGATTGAATTTGACTGATAGCCTTTTATCCTTGCATACTTGGGCGGTATTTCTAATTTGGTTGGTTATATACCTATACCTACAAATACAACATTTTGGAGGCTAGGTCCAGCGGCTCCTACCTGCCTAGAACATTCATAAGAGTATTCCCTGTGGATATATGCATGCATAAGGTGCTCTGCTTTTTCTTTGGTTAGATGTCCCTCTAGGAATATAAGGCAAGCGCTACCCGGCATATCCGGTGTCCGTGCCACTTTTGTAGAAATTATTATTGATGCAACTATTGTAGCGATGTCAATGTATTGAGTCTGATTCAAACTTATGTCAAACCTATGACCATCTTACTTCTTCATACAGTATAAGATATCTTCAGAGAAAGACCACTTCTCATCTGGTCAAAATTCCATGTGAGTGAGATAGGTTCTTTAACTGGACCATTAAATCATGGACTTGTTGCTAAAACCGTGGCTTATACTGGCTCCATCAGCTGCAAATTAAGCCTGGCACAGTATTCTCTCATAAAACAATAGTTTTTTCTGCCAAATGCTACTATGCCACCATCACAATGCTACTGCTATTATTTATGTAAGATTGCCAGACATTGCATGAATGGAGTGGCGTGAGCCACCCACTACATAAATGCAGCCTTGTAGGGCTGGGCTAATATTAGAGTTGATTGTGTTTTAATTGCCCAATTTAATCCTCCCACGTCCAACCCTCTGCCTTTTGCCATTCATCAGCCTCTGTTTACAATTAATGCCCATAAAAAGCTACACCAAACACCAAACCTTCACATCAATCATTCAATGCCCAATAACAGATCTACAGTGGCACTGCTGCTTCTGCAAATTGTAATGTATTGATGCAATCAAACCAGAGTCGGAATAAGAGTTTACGAGTCACCAGTGATGAAATAGAAAACAAGCAGCTGGTGTGACATGAGATAGATTCTGCCAGGAGATTGCCGTGTGGTTCTGGGTTCCATCTGTTATTTATAATGATTTGGCAGGGGTAATTGTTCTGTAAGTGACGAGGAAATCCTTACCAACTATTTCATGGTTGCTTAAATCAATTCGATTTAGAATAAAACGAAACCTTTATGACATGATTTCAGTGCTCTGTGTGTTGGTTTTAAAATTTTTAGAGAAATAGTTCCATCAAACATTCCAGCTGGCATCTTGACCATCTATATAACAGCAAAAATAAGTTTCCAAATGTTTTACAAATGATACGAGGGGTTTTCCAAAAGTTCTGTCCAACTGGTCATAACTTTTGCTAGATTTGGTGTTTAAACATGATATTTGGGTCATATAATACTGACGTATACAAATAACTTCCAAAATATCAGATCACCTAGATAAAAATAAATGCTTAATCTGTTGCCATGGAAACCAGAAGTCATGAAACGCGGCCCAGATTTTGTAGTGTTCACTTAAAACAAATTGAACACCTGCTTGCATTATCTGTGTTTTGACTCATTGAATTATAGTATATTCATCATTTCTTTCATGAAATACAATCAGTCAAATGTAAAATCATCAATAACAATGGAAACTGGTATTATCGTCGTATCTCAGTTACTTTACCATCACTCATGCAGTTTCTCAGTTTTTATGGGATGAGCAAAATTTTTGGATATGGATGACTTCAAATATACCTGTTATATTTCTTCAATTTAATTGGATAAAAAGTGGCAGAGAGAGTAAGAACCTTTTGTCATACATACAAGGAAGAAACTATGAGTGACAGAACCAAATGAAGACTGCACAATTTTTTTCTGAATGAAGAGAACACGCATTGGAAAACCTAAGAAAGAAGACTGGACAATGCTAAAACTGACATTAGCATGAAGACTGAGGTATCTTATTAAGACATGGTTAGAAAGTATATATGATTGATTTTTTAAGGGATATCAGGTGGAGGAAATGTACTCAGTGTCAAGTTCATTATTTTCAGAATTTGTGAAATGTTAGGGATTATTCTTAATTGATTTCTTGTCCTTTATCCCTTCTAAAATTGAAGTTTTTGACGAGATACAATGAAATTGTGGCTCAAAACGTGCCCTGGGCCGCATTTCATGACTTTTGGTTTCCATGGCAATAAATTAACCATTTATTTTTGTTTCTATGATCTGATTTTTCAGGATAAGTTGCAAATTACTTCAATAGTATCTGACCCAAATATCATGTTTCTGTATGAAATATTGCAAAAGTTATGGCAAGTTGGACAGAACTTACGGAAAACCCCTCGTATTTTAATCATCAAAATCACTTAGAGCAGCATTTATGTTAAACTTCCAGAGTCCTCATGATATCCACCTATCTTTGTCATATAGACTTTCATATAATATGATGCTTGGATCCCTCTCCAGATTGGATAATTTCCATAAAAAGTTATTACAAACAGACAATGGTTTCATCTTGTCAATCATTCACTGTAAAATTTAAAAACTGTGTTGAAGCAATAATTTGAGCTGACTGAGAATGTTAATAATTTTCAAGCTATGATAGCTCAATCCTATAAGTTGTCAAGGTATGATAGCTCAATGCTGTAAGTTGTCAGATTTTCTAAGGGTGCTTCTTCTGAGGATAGCTTGCAGGACAAAAAAAAGCTGAAATCTAAATCTTTTATTGTGTCAATCCATTAAATAAAATCATGGGTAAACAATCTTTACTGTTGGATTGGTTGGTCAGAGTATCTAAAAATATGGCCTTGTGCTAATGTAACAACGATGAATGATGTAGGACGGAATTTTTTATGCTGATCCTACTGCAATATAAATGAAGTCACCAGCAGGGTACCACCCCTGGCCTGCTCTTGGGAGACCTGGCTTTCAGTTCAGAAAAAATTTGAGATCTAATCATGTGTTTTCTAACGTAATTTTTTATGTACACATTTTGCTAATGTAACACTATGAAATGGATGGATGCAAAATTGCAGTTACATTAGCAATAAAGAAACAGGTACCACACCCAGTCGTTTATGTTTTTGGTGATGTAATTAGGCAAATAAGACACGTTTTTCAATAAAAATATTATAATTACATGTTTGAAATTGGCATAAGTAGCGAGAACACAGAAAAATTTCCATGTAAAAGTTGCTAATGTAACCTCAGTGTCTTGAGACGGAATCGAGTTACATTAGCAGTCTTTTTTTATTTTTCATTTTTTTCAAGTTTTATGATGAGCAAGACAATTAAAAATGGTTCCAAAATAATTTTCAAGATGTTTTTTATCAATCACATACCATTACATTTTCCTGAATTGGTTTTAGCAAGATTCCACAGAGTGCCAAAGTAAGCATGTCTGATCACCAGTAGGCCTAAGTTTGGTCGTCCAAAATTGTACTCATGAGGCATAAAAAAATATCTTTTTAAGAGGAAAAAGCTACATATTTGAGGAATATTTTACTGATATTTATTCATTACCTCATAGATAAACTTAGTAATAGGTTTACTTGCTTCAGGAAGCAACAGAGAGATAACAAAAGGGTTGGAAAGTTTAAGGTACCTTTTAAGAGCACTTTTCGTGAAATCTGCCCAAGACAAAAGTAGATGCTTGATTCTTGACAATTTGTCAAGTGCTTATGTCAGCTGTCAGTTTGCTGTGATTCAATCAATGTAAACATTGCAAAACAAGTTTAGGGTCCCATGTGAAATATTCTTATCTAGAAGTTTTGAATATTTGCGAGCGTTCAAAATTAAAAAAATTGTCAGGGGGATCAACGTTTATTCTCCAGATTGTATCTTTGTTTGGTTTTCATATAGGCCTATACATGTATTTTGGGTAGTCAGTGAATGGTCTGCTTTCATACTAGGCCTGATGAGATTTATATCGTAATAATTTTTATGAATTCAGTATTGGTCTAAAAAAATAGTCCAACATCTAAATCAACACAAGCGGCAACTCTGGTGAGACTAAATTTTGTCTGCATCCTCATCTAATAAATCAGCTGCTCAGATCCACGGACTGCACTGTAGTCCAAGGGGGATGAACTATGTCAATCAATCTAATCCCCATGTAACAGTGATCCAAAGCACCACATTGCTTTATTTTACGACCCCTCTTTGGATTATTCATGCTTACTAAGAGCTTTACAACAAATCCTGATTTCTTGTAGAAAGGATCCAAAGAAAATCCAAGTGAAATATTCTCTCTTTTTATGGCTGAGTTATGTGGCAGTGAATGAAATATTAATGACAACAACTCTAGCACACAAGTATGTTTAAGGGACATTGCAAGAAAAACTTCTCCTGGCACACTGTAAATTTTGAATTTTGAGTTAGCTTAATTGATTGAGTGAGATGGTTGCACAATTCCTTTGAGCCAAGATAGCTTGTTGTTTGCAAGTTATAACAACATAAAGATTATCATAACTCAAAACAGCAAGCTATCATGACTCAAACAAATTGTGCAACCATCTCACTCAATCCTTTGAGCTAACTCAAAATTTCAGAATGTATAGTGCAGCAACTAAATTGAGAGAGAACAATAAACCTCAACATGTTGAGGCCAGATTTTTTGTCTTGCTGTGAATTTAATATGAAGTTTTGAAGATTTTAACAGATAGTAGCAGCAGTAGTAGTAGTAGTTTATTGGTTTCATCAAAAACATTGAAATATACAAAAAATATATAACGCTGAAATTTTCCATAATCAAAAAATTAGAATTTTCATCATTCAGAATGTATCTGCAATTTAACATAGTTATTTGTGATGCTGTGCTCTTCCGATTCCTGCAAGATTTATCTGTCCCTTGTTACTTATTTCTTATCTCCTATACTAGCTCACCAGATTTGTCTCAAGACGGCGGCCAAGGCTACAGAAAACTTGGACCCATTGGCCTGTCATACAAACAACACAATACAAAAGGGAAATGTTATACTTGGATTATTCCGTTGGTCTGTGGGGCTCCCTATGATTTAGATGAAAACTATCATTTGTCTGAATTCCGGACAGAGGAGAACAAGAGTTAGTTAAGCAGCTGCTTGTGTAGATGGATTGTTCCATATGATTCTAATAGGAATGTCATAAAAATGTCATTCGGATGTGTCTCACATTTATAAATGTAGATATATAATAGGTTTGTCTGAGAAATTCTCAGACAGTGAGAATACCTAATTTCCGATGGTACATTTGAATATTTCACAATGATCTCTCTATCATCCTTCCTCAATCAAAGAAAGCTTTAATCTGCCATCAGTAGGAGGATTTTCAAAACGGAAATGGTGGAAAAATTTGTCTTGACTTCTGTAATTTGGATATGGCAGATATTTTTCATTGCTATCTGATGGTACAGTGGTACTTAATAAATGCTGATGATTCTTGGAAGACAATTTTAATCATTGTCCTTTGGCAACTCAGTAAGACATTTTTCCAGGGCCAGAAGCAAACTGTTGCTCAGTGTCCAAGCATAATTATTGAGGAGAATAATGACCTGGGCAATGAAATATATGTCATCATGAATTTATTGTGATTGCAGTTTTTTTGTCTGAGGCTCATCCAGTATTGGTTTGTATACAAGCTGCGGATCAAAGGGTGCTCACAAATGTGATGTTAGAGTCTGCTGCCTCCAAATGTACAACTTTAATATCAATACATTAATACTAATACATTGCTGCAAATTGCCATGTATGACTTGCTTCTTTACAATTACAGCACGTTATCCTGGAGGCCCAAAGCATCACTCAAATCTGTAGCCACATCTGGCACATGTGCTGTGAAGGTTGTGTGTTTCCTGTCAGATGCAAATAACAGTTTTGCAGTTAGAGGATGTTTACACTGAAGATGTTGCCTGGCCTGCAGTGTTTGCTTAAGGAAAGGGTGACATTGAGAAAGATGAAAAGAAGCATGATTATTGCAGTGAGACCAGCAGTGAGATTGGCCTCCACAGTATGGCTAGTTATACTGATGCAATATTCTATAGAAATATTAATGCATTATCTATATTCAAAAATTATGGCGAAATCTTTTTCTGTTCTGAATTTGATAAAAGGATTTTGAGCAGACACCCATTTATGACAGTCCTTGGTTGGTTATTGCTCTATTTAGAAAAATTCTACTTCTTATTAAAAAGACAATCATGTATGATAAATTGTGTGTAAAACTGAGGGTTATGCAAAGTAGGCAATAATTTGAAGAATCCAGCACTTGTCCAGCACTGGTCTTGTTTTTGAAGCAGAGAAGTCACACTATCTGAATACCAAAGTATCGAGAATGTTTTATTTATAACTTTATACATGCAGCCTGCTCTCCATGCATTCACTACCTGTGTTTATCTGACCACTGCAGTCTGGGTCTAGACTGTCCGTCTCCTCTCTGACAGAACGATTTGCTTGGAGTGCTTTACACTTTGATGTTGGTAGTTGGCTTGCTGCAAACTAGAAAGACACCAAGACAAAATGCAGATGCTTGATTCTTGACTCTCTGGCAAGTATTTGTTAGCCTGCCAGTGTGAGCTGTCAGTCTGCTGTAATTCAGTCAGTAAATAACCAGTCAGTAAATATACAGTCAGCAAAATAAGTATTTGGCCTATGTCGAATTTTCTATGAGAACTGCTGTTTGGAGTAATCGCAATTGTTCAAAATTGAAAAATTGGCAGTGCAGTCAAATGGCTATTCCCTTAGTTTTATCTTAGGTCTATTTTCATATGCATGTATTTGAGGTAGTAAATGAATGATCTGTTTTCAAATTATAGCTGTGCCCTCACTCCCAGAAGAGCGAGGCGGACATATTCTTTTCACTCTGTCCGTCTATCTGTCCAGTATTTCTCATATATATAAACATTTTGTATGGAGAAGTTATCTGTGACTATTCAATGTATCCTTTAGCTTTTTGGTGGGGATTGGGTGACGGACTGAATCGTTATGGTGATTAACAATTGTTATGATGTGTCAGTCCAAAAACTAGTGGAATATCTAAATCAAATTAAGCTGCAATTTTATTGTGACACCAAATTTTGTCTGGATCCTTATCTTGTCAGTAAGCTGCCCTAGATGCAAGAACTACACTAGTCCAAGGGGGATGCACTATGCCAGTCAATCTAATCCCCATGTAACGTGATCCTAAGCACCACCTTGCTTTCTTTTACGACCCCTCCTTGGATTATTCATGCTAGCTACAAGCTGAAGAGCAAAACTTAATTACTTGTAGAAAGGGTCCTAAGAAAATTAAAGTGAAGTCTCTCTTTCTTTATGGCTGAGTTATGTGGTTTGCAGAAAGGATCCAAACAAAACCCTAGCGAAATATCCCTATTTGATGGCTGAGTTGTATGGCAGTGAATGAAATATGAATGGTAACAACTTTTCCACACAAGTATGGAGAGGGGAATGCAAGAAACACTTCTCCTGGTAGCAACCTAATTGAGAGATAGCAATAGAGCATCAAGATGTTGAGTCCAGATTTTCGGTCTGCTGTGATTTTGATATGAAGTTCTGAAGGTTTTAACAGATGTCCTGTTTTGGCTAAATAATGAAAAAAACATGATTTTTTATTATGCTGGACTCTATCATATTTGTAAGATGTATCTGTACCTTGCTACACATCTCAAGACAGACAACTAAGGCTTCTGAGAATCTTAGACCAGGGCTACCAGACCAGTGCCATTGGCCTGTATTGCGAACGACACAATACAATGGGGAAATTATTATGCATGGATTATTCCATTGGTCTGCGGGGCTCCCTATGATTTAGATGAAAAATGTCATTTTACTGAATTGAGGACAAAGGAGACTGAGTAGCTGCTTGTGATTAATAGATTATATTCAATAAGATGATTCATCGTCATGGAAATCTCCCAAAAAAAGACTTGGTGTGTGTCTCACATTTATAAATGTGGATATGGATGGTTTGGCTGAGCAAGCCTAATTTCCTACAGTACATTATGAAATCAAATATTTCACAGTTATGTCAATATCCTCAGTCAAAGAATTAGGAATATGGTGATTTTTCAGTTTCAAGTGCAACTTAATGACACTTGACAAACTATAATGCTCACAAGACAAAAATTCAGAAGTGGTTGCTCATTGTCCAAATATTTCAAGAGCATAATGACCCGGGCAATTAAATATCTTTATGAATGATGTAATTGCTTATTGTGATTGTATTTTGTTTGTCAGAAACCAAGCCAGAATCAGCATACTGACTGTGTGGTCCACGGCTTCACTTATATCTATCACCACATTTGGCATATCTGCTGCCTCAAAGTGTAGAAGTTTTATAGATTGTTACAAAATTGCCTTGGATGACATTCGCTTTAGAATTACAGCTTATTGTCTTCAGATGTTCTTAGGATAACTTATATGTCTAGCCATTTCTGGCACATCTGCTGCCTCGAAGTGTAAAAGTTAAATAGATTGTTACAAAATCGCCTTGTATGACTTACATCTTTACAATTACGACATATTGTCCTCAGAGGCCCACTTAAATCTGTAGCTACATCTGGCACATGTGCTGTGAAGGTTGTCTGTTTGCTGTCAGATGCTAATAACAGTTTTGCAGTTGGAGGATGTTTGTACTAAAGATTTTGCCTTGCCCGCAGTATTTACTTAAGGAAAAGGTGACATTGAGGAAGCTGCAAAGATGCAAGATTATTGCATTGAGACCAGCTACCACAGTTTGGCTGGATATACTTATGCCATATTCCAAAGAAATATTAGTACATTATCCATGTTAAAAAGTTACTGTGAAACGTCTCAATACTAAGTCTTCCCTTACTTATTTTGAAAGAGAGGTATTTTAGCAGACACCCATTTATGGCATTCCTTTGGGGATTGTTTTCTCCTGGGAAAAATACTACTTCTTTTTGGAAGAGCAATCAGGTATTAAAAATTGTTCGTAAGACTGAGAGTTATGCAAAGTAGGCAATTGCAAAATCCAGAACTAGTCCAGCATTGGTGATGTTTTTTGAAGCTGAGTGGTGAAAAGACCACTGCATCGAGATTATTTTATTTATGAGATCAGGGATCCATCTTCCCATGCATTCTATACCTGTGTTTATCTTGCCACTACAGTCTCAGTCTAAACTGTCCGTCTCCTCTCTGACAGAACGATTTGCTTCGAGTGCTTTACACCTTGATGTTGGTAGTTAGTAGGGTGGCTGCAAGCAAGAAAAACACAAAGACAAAAGTAGATGCTCGATTCTTGACTGTTTTTCAGGTACTTACTGGCCTGTTGGTGTCAGCCTCCAGTCTGCTGCAAGTCAGTCGGTTTATATACAGTGAAAAAAAAGAGTATTGGATCCCTTGTCAAATTTTCCATTCTACAGTTTAGAGTAATCACAAAATTTTGTTCAAAATGTAGAAATTGGCTGGGTGGTCAGTTGGTTATTTCCTTTGTTTTTGCTTAGGTCTGTTTTCATATACCTGTATTTCAGGTAGTAAAATAATGGTCTGATTTCAAATAATAGCAATGTCCTCATCCTCTGAAGAACAAGGCGGACATATTCTTTTCACTCTGTCCATCTGTTTGTCTAGTATTTCTTGTAAACATATTTTGTCTATGACTAGTCAATTTATCCTCATATCAAGATTTTTGTTGGGGATAGGGAAATTGGACTGAATCTTAATTGTGATTAACAATTGTTATGGTGTGTTCGTAAATAAAAAGTGTGTAATATCTAAATCAATGGAAGCTGCAATTTCTGGTGACATTAAATTTTGTCTGGATCCTCATCTTGTCAATCAGCTGCCGTAGATCCACAGCTACACTAGTCCAAGGGGGATGCACTATGGCATGCCAATCAATCTAATCCCCATGTAACAGTGATCCTAAGCACCACCTTGCTTTCTTTTACGACCCCTCCTTGGATTATTCATGCTAGCTACAAGCTTAAGAGCAAAGCCTAATTACTTGTAGAAAGGGTCCGAAGAAAACCCAAGTAAATTCTCTCTTTCTTTATGGTTATGTGATAATGAATGAAATATAAATGGCAGCAACTTTTACACCCAAGTATGAGGAAGGGGCATACAAGAAACATACTCCTACTGGGAGCGACAAATGGAGAGGTAATCATACACATTCTAGAGATGATGCGAGGCAGGATTTTGCAACCCCTTGCTGGTCTTTGCTACTTGAATTTTAATTGTAATTTGAAATTCTGAAGGTTTCCCTTCTTTGCTCCTTTGGCTATATATGAATGAATACATGATTAAACATATTTATTATGCTAGACTCTCTTATTCTGACTCTACAAGATATATCAGTCCCTTGCTACTTATTTGATATCTCCTACTCCCTTACCACTGATTTATCTCTAGGCAGACAGCCAAGGCTGCAGAGAAACTAAGACCAGGACTACCAGACCAATGCTAGGATGGCAATGTACCCATTGGCCTCTCAGACAAACAACCCATCACAAAAGGGTAATTATTGTGCATGGACTATTCTGTTGGTCTGTGGGGCTCCCTATGATTTAGATGAAAACTGTCATCTGGCTGAATTCCAGACAGAGTAACATGTGATTGAAACAGGTGGATTATTCAGAATGATGCTAGGGCAGCTGGGTGGTGTAGTGGTTAAGGTTCCCGCCTGCTCCGTTGAAGGTCTTTGCCTGCATGGGTTCAACTCCCGGTTGGGGAACCTGAAATTTTCAGTGGACCTTCATGAGCAAAATCCCAGCTGGATGTTGTTCGGATGAGACGTTAAATTGGCGGCCCCTTGCATCAGTGTCTGTGCTGGGCAAGTAAAAGATCCCTCACATGGGGTAAATGTGTAACATGTTGAGGACTCCTGCTCTCTCTCTCATCTCATCAATCAACCCTGGTGAGCGCCCAGAACTGGGCTTAGAGGGCTGCACTTACCTATCTATCTATCTATCTATCTATCCCATGAGAATCCCACAGAGCATACTTGTCGCTGTGGATGGTTAGACTGAGTACCTATACCAGGTCCTGTGTAAGATAGTACATCAATAAATGGAATATCTAACAGTGATTTTGTAACTCCTAAGTGAAGTAGAGATGAGTCTTCATCAACAGGTGGTCCATTTTCCTCTCTCCGAGAACTGTAGTGCCTGTGAAAAAAATCCAAGAATCTCTGAAATTTTATAATCTGTAATGGATTTCATGATTCAACACTATGTTGTTTCCTTTTGTTGTGGTGCATAATTACTTTATTCTTTCATAATAAGTACATGTACCATTGTACCTTGCTCAGAGTAGAACTATATCTGTCGTCCACTTCTATATTATCGTGTTTATTTCATGTAAAGCCTTGTAATCAAGACTGTCATTACGGATTTACCTTCAAATGTATTACTTATCTGTAAAACAAAGGAGGAACCTTGCAAAGACACTTAATCAGGATCTATGCAAGGATGGTTAGTGTGCCCATATCATACAGAGAAGAGAATTATATGTAATTATGGACTATTACATTGGTGTGTGGGTAGAATTTAGATGAAAACTGTCAGCTACTGAATTGCAGACAGAGTAGCCTCAGTCTGTAATTGATGGATGGATTATTCAATGTCATGCTGTGCTCTATCCCATGGGAATTCAGCAAAAGTGGACGGGTCTGTGCTTTACATTCACAGATGCAATGTGGATGAGGCAGATTGGGTAAGCAAGGAATATTGCATTTCAGTAGTAGAATATTTAACATAACCTTATTTCGTTCTTCAAGTATTTCCAGTGCATACATGTATATATACGCACATCCAAATGAAATGAAAGTATTAGTCTTCACTGTCTCCAATTTCAGTTTTCGAAAAAATATAATAAAAACAGAGAACATTGCACTAGCCAAACAGATGGACAATTTTATGAAATTCCAAACCCCATCATTGTTTTACACTTCCTTCCCTTATCTCTCCATCATCAAGTGGACAGCGAACAAATCAAAGGAATTATAGTGCGAAAACAATTAATCTGATACAATGTATATCTTCACTGCTTTAAACATTTTTGCTACTAGCTCAATTTAGATGATTTTATGGTGGTACATGGTGTATATTATATTTCTTTACATAACTGATATTTCAGTTGGATATATATGCCTCGGTCTTTGGCATTGGGTACTAGTTTTTGACCAAATACGTTGTTTGTGAATGGCCTCAGACTGAGTGTATAACCTGTACCTACCTAGGATACTTGTAAACAAATTCAGTGCACGAATCACTTTTCACTCTCGCTGATGTACTTGAAAGTTTACTTGGATGAGGTCACTTGTGTTTTCTTTTGCAAAAATACTCTGTTATAACAGAGGAGTCTAGACTTGCTGTCTCTGCACCAAATAGACAACCGATGGATGCCTGATTTTAATCAGAAAGAATTTGTATTGTTCTCTAGTGTACAGATCAAGGCTACTTCTATCCATCAACTGTACTTCAGCAAAAGCTTCAGATCCAAAAAGCTTCCTGGCTCATGGCATGTAATTGAAATCATGTGATTGAAGAGCAGTTTCAGATCCATTAGTAGACAGAAGGTACTTCAAGTGACAGAAGGATGTTGGTTCAAGAATCACATGTGTTCAAGGTTTTGGTAATCAATACCGTTTTTGCTTTAAAAAAATTAGACAAGAGCTACTTCAGGTGAAGAAAGAGGTTCAAAATAAATGTAATTGCAGCTGAGCAATGTAAATGTATGAACGGTGCTTGAGACTTGAGACCTGCTTAAAAAGTCGCTTCTCTGAGATATACAAAGCAAGCTAAGGCAAACGATGGACTATCCCTCACACCCCTTACGCACTTGTATTGAAAACGCTCTCAAAGGGTGAAGTGTTAGTATGACACTCAATCTTTCTGATGAGGACTAACTGATCTAAACCCCTGGGTTATAATAAAGTATTTTGTAATTATGTCATATGATATATCTTGTTTAAAGATATCTACAGCAAATACGTATACAAGAATGACTTGCAGTAACTAAATGTAGCTGTGAATCAGGTGAACTTAGTGCATAGGCTGTGGCTCTCTTAAAGTCTGCAGAAAATATTTTAAAAACCCTAACATGCTATGGCATTGCATGGGCATGATAATGGAACGTGAAGGTAAACGGCTTCATTGAAATGAAGGAGAAAACCAATTCATTCTGAAAGCAGGCATCATTCACATTCACTTCAGCTGCAGTTTATTCTAATTTAATGTCAATATTGACCATACGAATCTCATGTCTGCTGAACATCAATCTCACCCTTGCTAGACACCCAGTCGTCAATATGTGGCTGGTTCTGAAATTACACTGCAGATTGAGCTGAGTGAGAGGCACATAGTATAAGTTTAAATCAGCAGGTGGTGTACTTCCCTTCCTTAAGTGATTGTCATCTCATCAATCAACCAAGAAGTAGCCTACACTGCAGTTCCAAAGGGATGCAGCTCAATGCCCCACTCAACTGTAGGCCTATGTCATCCATTGGGATAGAAAATATTTGAAATGTCATGGTACTAGTTGAGAATCCAAATGGCATTCTTTGTTATGCATTGCAAGATTCAGGTAATTTAACTAACTATGAGTTTAGAATCTCTTTTCATGACATATGAACCACTTCTCTTATTAACTGATTGGTAATGATTACATGTGGCAATTATCTGATGGCTGCAACAAGTGAATTTAAAAAGTATTCTAGTCTTGCAGTGGCTCTATTATCAGCTCTGCTCGAAGATGGTTATCGACTGTTATCAGAAATAGCAGTCCTACAAAAAGAATATGACTGTGATATATTGCATTGGTGTGTAGGACTCTCTATTATTTGGATGAAAAACTGTCACTCTCTGAATTCCCAACAGAGTTCCCTGTGATTGATGGATGGATTATTCAATATGATACTTTGCTTTCTCCCACAGGAATTCCGGAAAACCAGTCTGTCAAGGTCTGTGTTTTACATTTGCTGGAGTGGATTCAGATGGATTGGCTGATCTAGCAATACTGTACATCAGTAAATGAAATACTTATGCATGAGCAATCCATCATTCTTAATCAAGGAGACTTTACTATTTTCCAGAGTGTTTATGGAGATGAAGCTAAATTGGGAGTAAGGTATATATGAAGAGTCATTTATAAGATCCTTTCATGCTGTGCACTGTGCGGTGCCTCAATGATAGTAAGTTTTGGGGAGTGCGACTTCAATATACCATCACATAAAGAGAATAATCAAATAGAAAATACAAATTTTAATCTTTGATTGAATTTATGTTTATATAGATTGAAAAAAGTTACAATTACATATTTATATTCTAGTGGATTGATATAGGACCTGTCAGGTTGAAATTGAGTATAATATATAGACTTGCCTGTTTAGTCAACTAGGCATCAGTTGCATGCCTGTTTTAATCAGAAAGAGTTTGTATTGTTGTCTGGCTTACAAATCAAGGCTACTTCTAAGCCTCCTATCCATCTACTGTACTTCAACAAATACTTCAGATCCAAAAAGCCTTCTGGCTCATGTCATGTAATTGAATTCATCTGATTGAAGAGTTTTTAATCACTCAGATGTTGAAGCTTCCAGGGAATTTGTATTTAAAAAGGACTTTAAAATTAATGGAAATGCCCTTCCTGGGATGACATGAAACTTCGCTCACATGAACTGATCACAATTCTGTGTGCGACACTGTGTGTGTGTTATTTTTAAAAAGTTTGTGTAACAGACTTCCTTGTTTAGATAAAGGTAAAACATCTAATATGATCTATTAATAGCTGGCACACACCTTTTACATTGTGTGCACCTTTAACAGCGATGCATAATAACACACACACACACAGAGTTCACAATGGTACATTGCTGCAGTGGATCTATAGCTTAAATTTATGTGATTCCAAATTGGAAATCATCTTCATCTGTGAAAATATCTGATGCATTGGTAATGAAGATCTAGAATAATTATAGTAATTTTAAGGATCACATGTATGTCAACTGCGAAGAATGTCAATGATATATATACAAGTAGATACTGGTATAGATTTATTCCATAAGTCACGCCAGCCGTCTTATTTCATGATCCATGCAGGTTATCTGCTTCGTGTCAGATACTAATATCACTTTTGCTTTTTGAGGCTATTTGTTCAGAGGCTGGTGCTGGGCCCAAAATATTTGCTAAAGGCAAGGGTCATGTTGAGTTCTATGCAGGGTGGTCAGTTATTGCAGAAATACTGTCTATTATGGCTAGTACATAGACATACATTGTAACATATTTATTCCTTACATTACTAAGGCTACTGATGAGGCTAATTGTCTGAGGTTTGAATATGTTTCACTACAGATGTATAATCATTAATGGGATTAGTATTCAGGTGTATGGGACTATGGGTACATTTCAGTCATATAAACCACAATTTCCAGGAATCGAAAATCTAGTATTGCAATGTTAAATTCATATTTAAATAAAAATATCTGTTCTTAAAGTGTATTGGCCTAAAATGGAGTACAAGTACTCCGGTTGTGACAGAAACACTCTTCAATTGTTTGATTTCAATTGCACGAATTGACATTCGTTATATGGTTCTTGCAAAACTTATGGCCTGGTGCAAATTTTTGCGTATTTCAGGTGAAGCCAGCATTGTATCTCCAACAAAACCATGCAAAATGCGTATTTTACATCCAATGGTACCTTGTTATGTTGTAAACTGTTTTTTTTTTCAGTAAATGTTACAAATTTCAGGGCAATCGGAGCATTGGTTCCAGATATCTGAGGTCTTGAACATCCAAAAAATGGTCATTTTTGAGCATTTTAGCGTGACATGCATATTTTGAGCAATGTTCAACCCTTCATTTGGAAAACAATTTTGGCAATTTGTCGATGGAAAGCATTCTCAGATGTTGCCATGGGAGTTCTGGTTCTATGACTATCAATTGCAATGTGATGCTCTGTGTATTTGTCAAATAGTTTCAATGAGACTCCTAAGTGGCAAATGAAGCCAAAAATTTTAATTTTAGCAATTTCTGTTTAACAGCTCTGTGTACCTGTTGATTCACAATATTCTATGTTGTATTAGCTCTCCCAGCGCAGTTTGAGGATCCCTCTATGCATATTAAACCTCATTTCCTTGTACATATGTCATAGCTACTTGTTTCCATCTCTTTTTCTTGCTTTGTAAAAGTTGTCCCGACCCTAACACTAAGTTTGTTGATACCCTCAGTCCAACAAAGATTGGCTACACAAACCTTTTTACTAGAACATTGTCCCTCAGCAGTAACTCAACTGTTTAGGACCAAAAAGGATGCATACACCTTTCTGGATTTTTAAAAAATGTTGAAAAATGCAGTTTGTCCCGACCCTAACACCTCTGTCCCGACCCTAACACCTCCTGATTTGTACCTCCATGTAACATGGAACTTTCAGGCTTTGGGTTAAGACAGACTCTGCAAGTCCTCTGTGTTATTAGAGATGGAAAAAATTGTCAAAATGAATCTAGAAATTGTTTGGACCTGCAGCAATGAGGCAAATAAAACTTAATATTAATATGATTTAAGATTATAAAATAACCTTCTTTGATGAATGAACAAGCAATCAAAAAAGTTTGAAATTGACTAAGGAACAATTGGTTAGACCAGCCAAGTGACTTTTAAAAAACGGCATTCAACTGCATGTTTTTTGATAGAATTTCATCTTGTGTCCCAACCCTAACGCCTCAAACAAAAATTTCAGTGCCATATCAGCATGTAATATCTTCAATACTGATAACTATATCTCTTAGAAATTTGAACAGCAAGCTAAGCTTTGTATTCAGAGCAACATTTTGTCATCTTCATCACTGTAGAAATGAGTAAATCTTTGTTTGGGAAGTATTCAATTCTTTCTTGTGCTAAAACTGGGCTAATCTTGATAAAAATGGCAGTTTTGAAATTTGGAACAATTTAAACAGTTCTCTGTCCCACCAAAATATGCATGCATGTCACACATGGCCAAATAGGTTCAGAAAATGATTAATTATGACTTATGCAATGCTTGTGACAGAACTTCATTATACTGGAATTTTAGGCTTTCTTGCTGCTTCCTTCACTGAGAAAATGACAATTTCTATGTTGGAAATTATTACTTAACCCTAATTTTGTTGTTTATCTGTTGCTAAATATATGTACTTTGGATTACATTAACATTCCATATGAAAACAGCACCTTTATTTTTCACCCTCTTGTCACGCTCTTATTTGCACCAGGCCTTATGTTCGAGAAAAACTGCTGGAATCTGGTTGCTCACAAGGAAGTAGAATCTGTTTGATTAAAACCAGGCATCCAACGTTCATCTACTCAGTGCAGAGACAGTATGTCTGGACTATTGTGCTTTTCATATTTAGAGAATAATTGAACAGAAGACAGTTCAGTTTTACTTTCTAGTGCTCTGTGTCTAATTGTGACTTTGCGTTTGCACTCAAATTGATATTTTTTATACTGGTACCACGAGTTTGTTTGAATATCTTGGCCACAGCTTTTCTGTTTAAATGTATATTATATGTATATTATACAGTTCATTGAAAGTGCTCATAGACAGATATATTGATTTAAGAAGGAAAGTCAAGGTCTTTGTCTGAATGTTAAATTTTTAAGTGACGGTTTCATGCCCGGTAGCAGTGGCAAGTCTGTCAACTCAGTGTCTAGTCTTGATGCAATAATCTTTTATTTTCGCTTCTGTATCCACGTGACTCTTGCCTTAAGCAAATACTCTAGGGCAGATTTCTCGAAAAGTGCTCTTAAAAGGTACCTTAAACTTTCCAACCCTTTTGTTATCTCCCTGTTGCTTCCTGAAGCAAGTAAACCTATTACTCAGTACATCTGTGAGGTAATGAATAAATATCAATAAAATATTCCTCAAATATGTAGCTTTTTCCTCTTAAAAAGATATTTTTTATGCCTCATGAGGACAATTTTGGACGACCAAACTTACTGGTGATCAGACATGCTTACTTTGGCACTCTGTGGAATCTGCTAAAACCAATTCAGGAAAATGTAATGGCATGTGATTGATAAAAAACATCTTGAAAATTATTTATTTATTTAAAAAATCCATGTTGGTTTTTTGCATTGAAATTTGGTTTTTCAAAAAAACCATTTTGAATCTAAAAAACCAATTTTGTCTGAAAATTTTTAGAGTGTTGTTTTAGCAGAAACAACCATATTCTTGAATATTACTGTTCAAATGAGTGGTTTCTAACAATAATCTGCCATCTTGAGCCACTGTCACCTGAGTCAAATACTCAGGGCCATGCAAGTAACTACCTATGTGCACGCAGCCTAACCAAAAAAATTATTTGTATCTAACAGGAAAAAAATGACCTTCAAAGCAGAGGGCCAGAAGATGAATGTGCTCTTTTTTGAAGATAAAAATCATTAAAACCTCACCATAACATAAATCTGAATGAATTCATAGATGCTGGCAAAAAAGTTTCCTTGAAAATGTATTAGACTACACTAGACACAACTTCACTATTGCAAGTATCAGTTTTCGAGTTATTTTGTCACCTGCTCCATTGAAATTATTTTAATATGGTATAATACGGGAGTATAAGTAGGCTTGTAATTCAATTTCTTAGATAATTAAAATTTTAGTTGCTTAGATCTCTCTACCGTTCACATAGCATATTATCATCTCACGTGGTGTACTTAGCATCTAAGAATACCTGAAAACAACTTGGATCACTTTTAACTCTCGCTGATGTATTTGAAAGTTTGCTTGGATGAGTTTACTTGTGTTTTATTTTGCAAAAATTCTCTGTGATAACAGTGGAGTCTAGACTTGCTGTCTCTGCACTGAATAGACAACAGATGGATGCCTGGTTTTAATCAGAAAGAATTTGTATTGTTGCCTAGCGTACAATTCAAGGCCACTTCCATCCATCAAGAGTACTTGAGCAAAAGCTTCAGGTCAAAAACCTCGTGGTTCATGGCATGTATTTGAAATCATGTGATTGAAGAGCAGCTTCAGATCCATTAGTAGTCAGAAGGTACTTCAGGTGACAGAATGATGTCTGTTCAAGAATCACATGTGTTCAACGTTATTTAGTAATCAATATCATTTTTGGTTAAAAAATGTCCACGATAAATGGAATTATTCTCTTCCCAGCTGAGCAATACAAATTTATGAAAGGTGCTTGACACATGCTTATAAAGTGGCATCTCTGAAATACACAAGGTAAGCTAATGCGGATGACCCCCTGAGCACTGTGTTGACACCTCTGTCAAAGGGTGAAGTGGTAGGATGAGACTCGATCTTTCTGATAAGATCAACTCTTTGTGCCACATGTGATGCGCCACAATAATACGGTTTCTAAAACAATGACATAGTTTATTATTTTCAATGCATGTTTGGCAATTTAATTACCCTTGGGGTATAATTAAGCTGACTTGAAGTATTTTGTAATTTCATAATCTGGTGTATCTGTTTGTAGAGATCTACAACAAATGGTGTTGGGATAGAATGACTTGCAGTGAATACATGTAGCTGTGAATCAAGTGAACTTACTTCATTGGCTCTATTAAACTCTGCAGAAAATATAAAAAAATCCTGACATGCTATGGCATTGCATGGGCATGGTAATGCAAAAGTAAACGCTAAACAGCTTTGTTGAAATGAATGGGATAACCAACTCGTGCTTACAGCAAGCATCCCTCATATTCACTTCAGCTGCAGTTTATTGCAATTTAATGTCAATATTGACCATACGAATCTCATGTCTGCTGAACATGAATCTCACCCTTGCTAGACACACAGTTGTCAATATGTGGCTGGTTCTGAAATTACACTGCAGATTGTGCTGAGAGGCACATGGTAAGTTTAAATCAACAGGTGGTGTACTTCCCTTCCTTAAAGTTGAATCCCACGGAATACAGCTACTCCACCTATTGTACTCCACAGTTCAACAAAAATACCCCAGCTGGTGGCTCCCCCGCTTGGTCAAATTGTTCATATGCATTGGAAAAGCCACAGATTTTTGAAGACAGAGGTAGGCTCATTTGAAGGCTGCTGGCTCAGCCAGAAATAATGGCACTAAACTATAAATTCACACATTTTGAGTCGATATATAGGCCTATAATCCAATCCAACTTTTATAAAAATCGGAGAAGGAATCTTTGAGATATTAAAGTTTATTCTAAGGGGGACTTATTTTTGTTGAACTGTTTTTCATAATTTTCTCATATTGTACACCACGTAACTCTCAAAAAACATTGGTAACCCCCCTTCAAAGACTTGTTTTTCAATGAAGTGTATGTTCAGCTATATTCCTTTAATTTTTCACAAATATCTCATGGATATTGTTCGAGTGATGCTGCTTTTCGTTATAAATCCCACATGTTTTTAGAATTTTACTGTATGTTTTAATGTAATGACATAAGATTTTGAAAAGATCATAGGTCGAAAATTATGTTGGATAGCCCGACTTTTTTTTTTAACGTTGGAAAGCTTTCTTTTTGAAGAACTTTTTGGCAAAGTTTCAAGAATATTTCATGGATTTTAGATTTCTTGCCAAGTGTGGGATTCAACTTTAAATGACTACATTGCAGTTCCAATTGGATGCGGCTCAGATTGAAAGTATTTGAAATGTCATGGTACTAGTTGAGAAGCCAAATGGCATTCATTGCTTTGCATTACCAAATTAAGATAATTTAACAACACTATATGAGTTTAGAATTCCCTTTTCATGGCATATGAACTATTTCATTTACTGGCTGATTGCATGCAGCTGCTCTAAGTAGATTTAAAAAGTATTCTAGTGTATTTAAAAGGTAATCTAGAATTTAAAGAGTATTTAGTCTTGTGGTGGCTGCATTATCAGCTCTGCTCGAATATGGTGATTGAGGGTTATTACAAATAGCACACCTACAAAAGAATATGTCTGTAAGATCTATTGCATTGGTGTGTGCGACCTACCATTGTTTGCATGAAAAACTGTCACTTTCTGAATTCCGAACAGAGTAGCCTGTGATTGATGGATGGATTATTCAATATGATACTTTGCTTTCTCCCACAGGAATTCCGGAAAACCAGTCTGTCAAGGTCTGTGTTTTACATTTGCTGGAGTGGATTCAGATGGATTGGCTGATCTAGCAATACTGTACATCAGTAAACGGAATACACTCTAAAAAATTTCTGGACAAAACTGGTTTTTAAAAATCCAAAATGGTTTTTTGAAAAATCCAAAATGGTTTTTTGAAAAATCCATATTAGTTTTTGCATGGAAATTTGGTTTTTCAAAAAACCATTTTCCATCTAAAAAACCAGTTTTGTCCCGAAATTTTTTAGAGTGTACTTATGCATGAGCAATCCATCATTCTTAATCAAGGAGACTTTCTTATTTTCCAGAGTGTTTATGGAGATAAAGGTAAATTAGGAGTAGAGCATGTATGAAGAGTCATTTATAAGTTTTTGGGAGTGGCAGTTTCACATGCAGTCATGCACAATTAAAATATTTGATTTCATCACATAAGGAACAATCAAATAGAAAGTGCAAAATTTCATTTTGGTTGAATTTGCATTCACTTACATAGACCGAAAAAAGTTACTAATCACATATTTTTATTTAGTGGATTGGTATCCATCGGTCCCGTTAGGTAGTTTGAATTGACATTGAGTATAATATATATACTTGCCTGTGTAGTCTGCCCAACTAGGCACCAGTTGCATGCCTGTTTTAATCACAAAGAGTTTGTATTCTTGTATGGCGTACAAATCAATGCTACTTCTAAGCCTCCTATCCATCTACTGTACTTCAACAAATACTTCAGATCCAAAAAGCCTTCTGGCTCATGTCATGTAATTGAATTCATCTGATTGAAGAGTTTTTAATCACTCAGATGTTGAAGCTTCCAGGGAATTTGTATTTAAAAAGGACTTTAAAATTAATGGAAATGCCCTTGTTGGATAACATGCAAAGATAATAGTAGCTAATTTTAAGGATCACGTGTACATGCATTTCAACTGCGAAGACTGCCAAAGATATACAAGTAGATACTGGTATAGATTTATTCCGTAAGTCACACCAGCCGTCTAATTTCATGATCCATGCAGGTTGTCTGCTTCGTGTCAGATACCAATATAACTTTTGCAGTTTGAGGCTGTTTGTTCAGAGGCTGGTGCGGGGCCCAGAATATTTGCTAAAGGCAAGGGTTGTGTTGAGTTCTGTGCAGGGTGGTCAGTTGTTGCAGTAAGACTGTCTATTATGGCTAGTACATAGACATAACATATTTATTCCTTACATTCCTAAATCTACTGTTGAGGCTAATGGTCTGAGGTTTGAATGTGTTTCACTACAGATGTATAATCATTAATAGGATTTAAATGCAGTTTGGTATAATATGATTGGAGTAGTATTCAGGTGTATGGGACTATGGGTGCATTTCAGTCATATAAACCACAATTTCCAGGAATCGAAAATCTAGTATTGCAATGTTAAATTCATATTTAAATAAAAATATCTGTTCTTAAAGTGTATTGGCCTAAAATGGAGTACAAGTACTCCGGTTGTGACAGAAACACTCTTCAATTGTTTGATTTCAATTGCACAAATTGACATTCATTATATGGTTCTTGCAAAACTTATGTTCGAGAAAAACTGCTGGAATCTGGTTGCTCACAAGGAAGTAGAATCTGTTTGATTAAAACCAGGCATCCAACGTTCATCTACTCAGTGCAGAGACAGTATGTCTGGACTATTGTGCTTTTCATATTTAGAGAATAATTGAACAGAAGACAGTTCAGTTTTACTTTCTAGTGCATTAGAGAGGAAGACAATCTGCTCTGTGTCTAATTGTGACTTTGCGTTTGCACTCAAATTGATATTTTTTATACTGGTACCACGAGTTTTGTTTGAATATCCTGGTCACAAATTTTCTGTTTAAATGTATATTATATACAGTTCATTGAAAGGGTTCATAGACCGACATATTGATTTAAGAAGGAAAGTCATGGTCTTTGTCTGAATGTTACATTTTAAAGTGTTGGTTTCATGCCTGGTAGCAGTGGCAAATCTGTTGAGTCTTGATGCAATAATCTTTTATTTTTGCTTCTGTCTCCACGTGACCCTTGCCTTAAGCAAATACTCGAGGCCAAGCAGCAACTTCTGGGCAAATAGCCTCTGACTGCAAAGACTGTTATGTCTGTCTGACAGGAAACAGACTACCTCCAGAACAGTGGCACAAATGGTCTTCCTGCACAAATACAGGTGCTCTTGTGTGTGCAGTAAGCTAACTGACACGAGACTCAAGCGTTAACATTTTAAGTACATTGGATGAAAATCAGGGATCTTTTTTATTTATTTGGCATGTTCATTTTAGTAAGAAAGAATTTGTTGTTATGTCTGGCATAGTAATAAATTCTACTTTTATCATAATAATCAATTCTACATTGATCAACTGTATACATTTGGAATGACAAGAGAACTAGGAAGCCTTCTGGCCCACAGGTTGTAATGGAAATCATGTGATTGAAAAAATTTTAATCGCTATAAGATGTTGAAGGGATTTTACATACGGCTTCCATTTAAGTGCTCTTCTTTAAATATAAGGTTGCTTTCGAAGCTTTTGACAGCATACATTTTGACATGCAACCAATATCTTCTGATGTGCTCAACATCAATTTGAAGAATCTACAATGATTCCGGAAAATATTATTTTGCATTTCTCTCATTTCATTGGAGTAGTGGCCTTCATATCTCCATACAATGAAACATGTCCGAATGATTATATCATTGTCCCAACTGCCTCATTGCTTTGAAATATCGTGGAGAATCCTTGGAAGTGTAGTTGCATGCTCCTTGAGTGACACGTAAAATCATTTATCTAAAGTGAAACATCTCCAGCAACATTTATCTCCTCAAATGGAGTATTTTCCATGCAATTAAACTCCTGGCTACATGTGCGATTAAAAACTCCTCTATTAGATGATTCCAATTATATGGCTTGAACACCGTGCCCCTGTTACAAACATCAGTTGTGAGATTAAGAAATGCTGGAATCTGTTTGTTTACATTGGAAATGTATTGCTTGTTGTGGACGCAGTGTGTCTCTGCTCTCCGCTGTCGTACTTGTTCAGCTGAATGAACTGAATGGAAGAGAGTAAACTTTCATTAAAGTGAAGTTCAAGGTATATTGTATGAAACACTGAGCCATTTTTGGTGCATTGCATAGGCAACTTGCTCTGTATGATACACTGAAAGACAAAAGTTGTGCATATGCTGTGCATTCAAGAACCTCATCTGTGTGCTTAATATAAGGTTCTATCAAATACATGCTTTACTTAAAATAAACCATAAAGTCTAAAGGTAATGGTCTTGGGGTTCATTCGAAGGTTGAGATGTCCTCTCATCTGTAGCATCCCCTACAACATCCAGAAACATGCCTTCATTACAATGGAGGGTATCTTGAGTTTCGGTTGTTTTTCAGGGTTCAACACCTCTTTGTTTATTCCTTGTCTACCCTACCTCCCTGTAACAGGCAGCTTTCTTCGATACACTTGACGGATGAACATCTTACACTCTACAACATTAAGCTGGGTTTTCACACCTGCACCATTCCAATAGTTTCATCCCCGTCATATTCTGTAATTGGGGACACAATACATTCAGTTGTAAAAGAATTGTGTGCTTGTATGTTTAAGGATTCATTTAAGCTCACATGAAACCTCATACCTGCAAATAGTATTGGTCAACAGCAAAAACTGTGTTTTCTGAAAACTCCCCTTTGTCAGCCATTTTTAAAAACAAAAATGTTTCCCGGTTCAGTGATTTATTGTTTGTGACCCTATTTTCGGGTGTCTTACACCATGGAACCATCATATTGATCATAACCCTTGAACATCTTGCCCTCCCAACATATGCATAACTTTTGTCTTTCAGTGTATATTGTGACTGAGCATTTGCACTGGAAAAAGATCTATTTGTTTAGTTCGGTATAGAAAGGCTTTGCTGTACATGTATCATGCATGCATGTGTAACAATAGTTACAAGTTATCATAAACACCCTTGTATGTCTGAAGTTAAAATCTAAGTTGTGTTTATTCAAACTTTCAAAGAGACGGGGCTGTGGAGACATTTTGGTACATAGAACATTGTTGTATCAGAAACAACCATATTCTTGAATATTACTGTTCAAATGGGTGGTTTCTAACAATAATCTGCCATCTTGAGCCACTGTCACCTGAGTCAAATACTCAGGGCCATGCAAGTAACTACCTATGTGCACGCACCCTCTACCAAAAAAGAAAAAAAATTTTCTGACAGGAAACAGATAACCTTCAAAGCCGAGGGCCAGAAGACAATGTGCTGTAATTGTGAACATATAAGTCAGTGAAACCTTAACATATCATAAATCTGATTATCTGAACGAATTCATAGATGAAGGGAAAAAAACTCTCCTTGAAAATGTTTAACACTATACGCGACTACACTATTGCAAATCAGTTTTCGAATTATTTTGTCACCTGCTCTATTGAAATTGCTTCAATGTGGTATAATTCAGGAGTATGAGTAGGCTTGTAATTCAATTTTTTAGATAACTAACGTTTTAGTTGATTAGATCCCTGTACCTTTCGCACAGCATATTATCATCTCATGTGGTGTACATCTTAGAATGCCTGAAAACAACTTTGAGTGCATGGATCACTTTTCACTCTCGCTGATGTACTTGAAAGTTTGCTTGGATGAATTCATTTGTGTTTTTGTTTGGAAAAATATTCTGTGATAACGGAGGAGTCTAGACTTGCTGGCAGTGTTGGAGTCGAGGCCAGGACATCCGAGACCGAGACCGAGGCATGAGCATCCGAGACCGAGACCGAGACCGAGGCATGACCCTCCGAGACCAAGACCGAGACCGAGGCATGAGCATCCGAGACCGAGACCGAGACCGAGGCCTGCTGGACAAAATTTATGATTCACTGCCGAACTATTTTAGCTTGGTATATTATCAGCATTTAGCCATCGCTTACGATAAGGCTATAACAGTGCAATTAAAGATTCACTGAATGACTCAAGTAAAACTCTGAAATTAAGACAATAAGGGGGGCACCATTACATTTTAAAGAACAGGGCATGGACCTAATCTTACTGGGATTTTTTTAACAGAAACAGTGACAGGTAAGATTTGTTTTGAGTGTCGAACAACCTCGCTTATGTTTAATTATTTACTTCTAAATCAAACATTGCAGACTGAGATACAGTAGCCCGTCCACCAGAAATCCATTTCAAGACTGAGCACTGGGAAGGAATTAATTAATCTTTTTCACCATGACTGGAAAATAATTAATTAGTTTTTGAAAAAAATCTGAGGCAGCTTATCATTTTCATTACGGGCTTTATTATAACTGCTTTAAAAAATTCACTTTCTAGATACATGTAGATAGATACTCAGAATTTCTGGGTTCGAATCTATCAGGCAGTTGCAAATTTGTGTTGTATCAAAGTTATTTGGAATATTTTTGAGGCATGGATGAGATTCAGTCACAAATTTTGTCCTGTTCCATTTTGTTGGGTTGTGTTTTAAGCAGACACTCTGTAGTGTGAAGTTGATGATCAGGTACTAACGCATCTTGCATAACATGTAAACAAAAAATTTCAAATTTCAAATTGTTATAGTCGAAATTTAAATGAAATAATGTTCAACTCAATTAGTGAAGGAAAATAAAAATTCAAATACTGTCAGTCGATTTATAATTTCATATCTATCGCAAAAAAATGGCACCGCTTATAACTTGGCACTAAGCCTAAAATAGGCCTAGATATAGACAGTCTTAAAAGACAAGCAGAAAATTATTCTATCAGATTATAATAATGTATAGGATAATAGGTTCCTTATATTTAATAAACTGACAGATAATCATACTTAGCTGACAGGAAAATTTTGTTTGACTGTTCCAGCAAAATTTAACTTCATTAATTTCGCTGGCCTCGGACGTGCCTCGGACAAATATCCGAGGCCAGAGGGTCCGAGACCAAGGCCAAGGCCAAGGATTGGTCATCCGAGACCGAGACCGAGGCCGAGGCCATCAAAAGTGGCTTCGAGGCCGGCCTCGAGGACGAGGCCGGCCTCGAGGACTCCAACACTGCTTGCTGGCTCTGTACCGAACAGACAACAGCTGGATGCCTTGTTTTAATCAGAATCAGAAAGAATGTGTATTGTTCTCTAGCATACAGATCAAGGCTACTTCTATCCATCAACTGTTGGGCGTGGGTTCAAATCTCACCCCGGGAACTCACTTTAGTCCGAGCCCATGGGACATTAAATGGAGGCGGGTTGTATCCAGTGTTCTATGCTGGGGCAACTGAAAGACCCTGGGCATCCCTGAATTAATAGGGTATGTACCAGACTCACAGTCTTCTCATCTCATCATCATACGGCAATCGCCTGCCTCGATATAGCCCACTAAGGTGCTGCAGAGGCGTAAAACACAAACAAACAAACAATCCATCAACTGTATTTCAGCAAAGGCTACAGGTCCAGAAGGTCTGATGGCTCAGTGCGTGCAATTGAAATCATGTGATTGAAGTGCAGTTTCAGATCCATTAGTGGACGAAAGGCGCTTTAAAAGGTGACAGAAGGATATCTAAAGAACCATAATCTTCAAGGTTTTATAGTGATCAATACCATTTTGGTCTATCTTTTTAAAATTGAATTGTTTTCTTCCCAGCTGAGCAATGCAAATTTATGAAAGTGGCTCGAGAATTGCTTAGAAAGTCGCTTTTCTGAGATAAACTGAAGCAAGCAATGAGCTATTCCTCTCAACCCCTGTGCACTGTAGTGTGCAGTATGTTTGACAATGCTGTCAATGAGTAAAGTGGTAGGATGAGACTCTGCCTTCTGATAAGGACTGTCTGACATAAACATCAAGCAACAAGGCACCTCAATAATGAATTAAGCACACATTTTTATTCTTTATTATTTAATGAACACGTATGGTAATTTAATTACATTTGGGATATAATAAACTTGACATGAAGTGTCTTGTAATTAATGCAATGTAACAATTAGTAGAGATCCGCAACTAATAAGGTTGGGATACAATGAAAACATGCAGCTATGAATAGAATACTGAGTGCATGGGCTGTGGCTCTATTAAACTCTGTGGTCTAAAAGAAGAATAAAACCTAACATGATGTGTTATTGCATGGGCATTGGGCATGGACTGTGAAGGTAAACAGCTTGAGCTAAAAGCAAGCATCCCTCATATTCACTTCAGCTGCAGTTTATTGCAATTTAATGTCAATTCAACATCAATATTGACCACACTGATCTCAATGTCTACTGAGCATCAATCTCATGCTTGTAGGGCACACAGTGAATATGTGGCTGGTTTTGAACTTACAAAACAGATTATGCTGTGTTTCATGGTTGTTCGAAGTGAATTTAAGAAGTACTCAGATCTTGCGGTGGTCCTGTTATCAGCTCTGCTCGAAGATGGTTATCTACCGTTATCAAAAATAGCAGACCAAGAAAAAGAATATGACTGTATGAATTGTGATCTATTGCATTGGACATTGCTTTGTGGGACTCGCTATTATTCTGATGAAAAACTGTCACTTTCTGAATTCCGAACAGAGTAGCCTGTGATTGATGGATGGATTATTCAATATGATACTTTGCTTTCTCCCACAGGAATTCCGGAAAACCAGTCTGTCAAGGTCTGTGTTTTACATTTACAGATATGTTGATTCAGACCGATTGGTAAGCTTTGAGGGGGCGTAGTTGACAAGCACATGCAGTTGAATAAACTCATTTAAAGAAGTAGATAGAGTGCTTTTAATCTTCAATTAGATTTACATTCAAACAAACAGAAAGCAGCTTCAATCAAACATTTACATTCAGCTTGAATTATAATTGTGTATAGGCTTTCCTGTGTAGATTCTGCACTGAGTAGGCATCAGTTGGATGTCCGGTTTTAATCAGAGAGAGTTTGTATTGTTGTCTGGCATACAAATCAGGGCTACTTCTAAGCTTTCTATCCATCAACTGAACTTCAGCAAGGACTACAGATCCAAAAAGCCTTCTGGCTCATGGCATGCAATTGAAGATATTGAAGAATTTTTAATCACTCAGATGGTGAAGTTTGTTGGGATTTTGTGTTTAAAAAGGACTTTAATGGAAATGCCCTTGTTTGGGATGAGAGATTATTTCATTCTATAGCATAGTGTACGATATGGTGTTTATTTTCGAAACAGTTCTTTAAACAACTTCCTTGTTTAGACAAAGGTAAAACGTCTGACATGATCTATTAATAGCTGGTACATTAATTTTACATAGTGTGCACCTTTCACAATATTACAGTAGAGTGCATTGTGGCTGAGGATGTATAGCTTAAATGTTTATGGTGCATTTGCATGTGCTTAGTTATAAACGAACTGGTTTCAGCAAGGTATCAAAATCCCAAGTTTATTCAGCCAGTCAACCACTCAACCAGTTACCTTGGAGAAGCGCTTTTCTATTTTCACTTTACTTCTTGTCAATCTGTGACAAAAAGCAGTCAATTCAGACTTGGTGTTTGCACCAAGTATTGACACCATCAGCAAGACAGGCTTCAGATGGCTGGTTCGAATCAGAATCATTTTCTTTCAATATTAAGCAAAATATAAAGGGCCCAGACAGCATTAGACCAAAATTAGTTTTGACAGGAACCATTCGGCAACTGTTTAAAGAAATGTCATTAAAATGACGTCGTTGGATAGGTTTTGATCGTTACAAAACCAAACAACTATAGCTAACAGAACCTGTGCAACTTATACAACTGATAACTGCACAATTTTGTACATGTAACATCCGTGGTGGAACTCATCTACAAACACATTTGATGCATTATGATTGAATATCCAATAACATATTAACTTAGGGAGTACAATGATTATTACATAATATTATTCAACAGAGACGAATGTCAAAGATATAGATGCTGGTAGATTTATCCCCTTTTAGCCAAACCAGCCATCATATTTCACGATCAATTGCAGGTTGTCTGCTTCGTGTCAGATACTAATATCACTTTTGCAGTTTGAGGCTTTTTGTCAGAGGCTGGTGCTGGGTTCAGAATATTTGCTTAAGGCAAGGGTCATGTGGAGTCATATGCAGGGTGGTCAATTATTTCAGCGAGACTGATTGTAAGCTATGTCTATATCTATTTCTTACATTTCTGAATCTTTTGATGACTAATGGTCTGAGGTTTGAACCATATTTCACTGCAGATCTATATATAATATTCAAGCACTAGTCGGATTAAGACAGAGTTTGGTATCATATGAGTAGAGTATTTATTCACTTTAAAGGACAATGAGTGCATTTCCGTCAGAACTACCATTGTATTTGAAATGGTTGAAGTTACTGCACGCAATGCTGAGGGGGGTACATTACCTACATGTATATGTGATGCGGATATGACATACACTCTAAAGCAAAAGGTTCTTGATGGTATATATAAAGAACCCACAGCAGAAAAAAGGTTCTAAATTTTTTTAAGGGTTCAACTAAATTGAAAAGGTTCAATTTCTGGTGAGAAGGCCTTACAATAGGACCCTATGCTACCAACTTGTGAGAAAGGGGTTTCATAGTTGGAATTCAGTGCTGCTGGTTTATCTGAGTGTTGTTTATGTTTGCTGTTGGAACCTTTTTAAAAATTGAATAAAGAACCTTTTAGGGTTCCTTATCTATACCGGCTTATAGAACCCTTGAAGGTTCAAAATAAAATGTTTTCGTTAAGAGTGTAGAACTAAAGATAATAAAAGAAGTTCTGTGAATAGTTTATTCTGCGAACTTATACTCTGATTCATTTGCAAATTTACATCCTGAAATAATATTTTTTTTATTTGTCAGACACAGTCGAACCGCTTAGTATGTTGTCTCTCTTCATCTAGCTTTGTCTCCACTTCGGTAACACGATTTTTAAGTGACTCCTCAATGAGTGGATGTGAGGCAAATGAGCTATTCTTGCAACTACTTTTGACAAGTTCTACAGTAGCTTGGAGGGCTATAGGGAATAGGCTGCTCTAATACTGCTGGAACGGAACAGTCTTCTTCAATTTTCTATCAGTAGTCACAAGAAGTGGACAGGAGACAGTTGTATGTATGGTTCCATACCAACCAGTTTTTTGTAAAGGTGAGATTCTTTGGTGTGGCTTTTTCGGGAGGTGGTTTCCCTACATCAGCTGTAGTTAGTCAGATTAATTAGATTATAGCCCGTTTTGTCTTTGCCATGTCAGTGGCCTGCAACTCTTTTTGAAATGACGAAAATCAACACCTCAAGACAAAAGCATTTATCTTGTACATTTTCTGTTTCCATTCGGGTATTTACCATCAGAATTTTAACATTAACTTTCCGCTGGATTAATTGAACATGATTCAGCATTATTATAGGCAAATTTCACGGGGGAGGGGGGGGGGCAGGGCGGTTGCACCCACACTGGCATCAGGGCAAATGGCAAATCACGGAAAATCCTGACCAATGCATCTGCCCTGGTCACATCCATAATATGTAAAAAAAAATTCAGTGCAAAATAGCGAAAAAACCCTCACAAAAACCGCCAGAAATGGCCATCCCGTACACCCATGATCATGGGTCCGTTTAGGCGGGCAAGTTGGATTCTTAAAAAAAAGACCACAATTTTCTTGGATCCAACAACTTGTATGCTTTCGAATTTATATTTAAATGAAATATCTCTCTCTGAAACATATTAATCTCACTGGGCCTATAATGGAGTATTCTCCACACCATTGAGCCTCTGGTCGTGACAAAAACACTCTTCAATAATTGCGTGATTTCAATTACAAGCATTGACTAGCAGTGACATTCATTATACGGCTCTTGTCAAACTTTAGTTTTTATAAAAACTCCTGGAATTCGGTTGCTTGCATGGATGCAGAATCTGTTTGATTGAAACAGGCATCCAATGCTCATCTACTCAGTGCAGAGACAGTACGTCTAGACTATTGTACTATTCATTTTTAGAATATAATTCGACAGAAAAAAAATCTGCTTTTACTTTCTGGTGCATTAGAGAGGAAGGCAATCTGATCTGTGTCTAATTGTGACTTTGCGTTTACACTCAAACATATTTTTGTTGCTGGTAGGGCAAGTTGTGTGCAAAAGTCTACCCACAACTTTTCTGGTTGTACAAGTATTATACAGATATGGAAAGTATATATATGTACAGATACATTGGCAGAAAAATTAAATAAAATTTAATGTTTCTGACTCTTGTTTACAAAGTTTAGCGGTTTCCTGCCTGGAAGCAGTGGTGAGTCTTGAAGCAATAAACTTGCATCTTTGCATCTGTTTCAGCGTGACCCTTGCTTTAAGCAAACACTCCAGGCCAAGCAGCGACCTTTGGGCAAATAGCCTCTTACTGCAAAAACTGTTATATCTGTCTGGCAGGAAACAGACTGTACCTCCAGAGCAAACGCACAAAAGATGGCTACAAATACTAGTTTGTGGTGCAGTGGTCTTATTCTGGCAATGTTTTGCAGTTATAAACCTACAGGCATGAGTATAATAATGATATAGATTATAATCTACAGTTAATGGCCATAAATGCATCACATCATGGTGCACCACAAACCAATCACAATATATAGCTGAAAAGAGATGTCGCATACAAGATGAACTGGCGTTATCAGATTATGCACACTTGATGGAAGTACAATAACGAAGTGCTTTCAGCACCAAAGGCAATGCAGTTTCTCTCTTTGTACTGGGAAGTTTATTTGATAGAAATTTGAAAATTTGTTCTGCTTGGCATGTCTGCAGGGCACATTCATAGACGTAAGCTGACACCTCAATTTTGCCACCAAAAATTGTTTTGAGGTCTTTATAGCAATGAGTCCAGTTGCCTGGTAGTATTTCTGTTTTTAAAAAAGTTGAATATTTTAACCAATGTCTGATTTTTAGAAAACTTGTGCTATTTATAATGTGAATTATGAAGGTTATAGAGCTCTGTGGTAAAATTAATGAGAAAATCATCCATGTTCAAAGTGAGAATTCTTTTAGTTTGTATATATATAGCGATGGAGAGGAGATGAAGTATTTGTTATATATATTCAGTGTCCACTGACTGTTGTCTTTAGCAAATTTCTTCTATTTCCAAAAACAGCTTCTGAGCAAATGTCTGAGTAGCTGAAGCTTGGTTGCCTTGGTCTACACTGTTCTACAACTAGGCAAATGAGAGTAAACGGTTTTGCACTGGAAGTATTTATGGCTGATTTTGCAGCTTTTGACAACACACATTGTTGAAAAGAGATCGATATGCATCTGGTATTTCCTGACATGTTCATTATTGATATATGTACAATTTACTGTGATTCTGGAAATGTTGCTTGTCCAATCACACATTTCTTGCTTTTGGATTTGTGACCATCATATCTCCAAACATAACATACATCCATTATCCAACTGATTGTCCCATTACCCCAAATGCTTGGTTGCTTTAGCATAATTATGAATCATGAACTATCCTGGGAAGTTGGATCCTTCAATGGTATTTAAAGTTATTTAACTTCAGGGAAACATCTCTAGCCTCATTTATCTCCTCTGAATCTCAAATGGTCCAAATGGAGTATTTTTCGTGCAATTAAGCCCTGGCTGCTTATGTGATTAAAAACTCATCAATCACATGATTCCAATTAAATGGCTTGAGCACTATGACCCTGTTGCAGTGGTGAGAAGAAACACAGGAATTAAATTCCCTTGGAAAAGAGAAAGTTGCATTTATTCAAACTCTTGAAATAAATTGCTGAACAATACTGTTCAAATGGGTTTTTTCCTGACAATAATCTGCCATCTTGCACCAGTGTCAACCGAGGCAAATATTCAGGGCCAAGCAACAACCTCTGTGCACACAGCTTCTAACTGCTCTCAAACACCTTCGTTTATATCTAACAGAAAACAGATTACCTTCAAGGCAGATGTGCCAGATATGGCTACAGATATAAGTAATGCTATGGACAATGTGCTGTAGTTGTGAAGATATATGTCATACAAAGCAATTTTGTAGCATACTATTTAATTTTTACACTTAAACCACCATAAGGTACAATAAGGCCTCTGGCTATGTAATAAAAACACTCTTCAGTCTTGATTTGCGAGATTGCAATTCCATGCATTGAAATTCATTATAATACGGCTTTTGCCAAACTTAACTTTTAAGAAAAACTGCTGGAATCTGGTTGCTCACAGCGAAGTAGAATCTGTTTGATTAAAACCAGGCATCCAATGTTCATTTACTCAGTGCAGTGACAGTATGTCTAGACTATTTTTCTTTAATGTTTTTAAGATATAATGGAACAGAACGTAAGTCAGTTAATTTTTTATGCATAAGAGAGCGGGGCAATCTCACTCGTGTCAAATCGTGACTTTGTGTTTGCTCCGAGATTTTTACTGCGGGTGATTGAAAGTGTTTTTCTGAATGTTATTTTTCTAGGTGGTTGTTTCCTGCCCAGTGGCAGTGGCAGTGGCAGTATTGATGCAATAATCTTGAATTTTTGTGTCTGTCTCAATGTGACCCTTGCTTTAAGCAAACACTCCAGGCCAAGCAGCAACCTTTGGGCAAATAGCCTCGAACTGCGCAGACTGTGACGGCTATCAGACAGGAAACAGACTTCCGGCAGAACAGACTGGCAAAAGATGTGGCTAAAAATACAAGTGCATGGTGCCGCTGACCCGTATTGGCAGGGACCTTCAGTTATAAACTAACAGGACACAAATTATATTATGAAATGGATTATAAATCTTAAGAAGGTGGCAATTATAACATTCAGACTGGGAACCTTTCTGATTTTGGCAGGATGGCATTGCATGACAGGTGGGCAGCACCCATAGGTTAGATAGGTTATCATTAAATGATATGGAAATTGTGATTGCTGTTTTACATCACATATTTATTCAGCTGGCGGTGGCCAACTCTTTGAGAGATTTAATGGCAGATGCAGTCTATAAGCCATTGCACCGTGTTCATTGTGTTTGTCTCAACAATTATTAAACAACGTATTAACATAATCTGTAATCTTCTTTTTTGATGTATCATAAATGCCTCACTACGAAAAATACCATTTATGACTGTTATAGATAATGCATAACATGCCATAGATGCATCACGCTGTACCCTACAGACTACTCACAATATGCAGCTGAAGTTATAAATATAGATTTTCACATACAAGATGAGCTATAGCCTTTTCAGATTATATATATATATATATAAATTTTATTAGACATTTAAATATCAAAAATGATACATATGTCAGGCAAAAGCAATTAAGAACAACATAGGCTAAAATAATAATAAACATACTGCCCTGTGATTTCAAAACACAGTAACTGCCATTTCAGTGATTTTGAGAAAAACGCATTTCTTTGTTTGTAACATTGTGACCTCTATATCTTAATCTCCAGATGAAGCACCCTCAAGTCAATGCTTCAAATGTGAAGAAATATAGTCAAAGTGTATGTGTCTATATCATTTGTCACTCAAAATGACTTCTTATAGATATATTAGACAACATTGTGCTTTTTAATGACTTACTGTGTTTTGAATGAGAAACCTTTGATTTTTTATTTAGGTCATTGCTGAAGATGTCTGCTCAGTTGAAGTGAAAAAACAGTATCTCCCGGTTTGTGTCATGTCAAAACACAGTAACTCAAAAAGGAGCCAAAGAGATACTGTGTTTCAAAACAAAATGAGTAAATTACTGTGTTTTGGCCTGACATGACTGGTCCATTTTGATGTAAACAGTTGATACTGTGTTTGTTTATCATGGATTTATGGGGTAACTAGAGGTGATACAGGCATGAAATTTGGCATGGAGGTAGATATTATTAATAGGATTGAGAAGTTATGCTCAACTCAGTTACTGTTTTTTGGTCACTTACTGTGTTTCTATTTCACAGGGCAGCATAGGCTGCGCAGCAGCAAACCTTCAGCGAATAACACCTTTAGAAGATTACAATAATATCATAAAATAGCTGCGTTTACAAAATTGCTTATAGGTATGCAATAGCGGTCGAGTAGTGGCCTTCCATCATCTCTATTTTTCCAATGATTCATAAAGTGTTATACGCATCAAAAAGCACTGCTAAATTAATTGCATAGGTGATTTGTTTAGAAAAATGCGTTACTGTATATGCAATAGTGGGGAAGTTTTGGCTCTGATATAAAAAAATTATTTTAAATATTTTTTCTCAATATTACAAAAACTATAGAATAGCCATCTGTCAGACCGTGAAAAGGCACAACTAGACCATACAAGCCATATGTGTACCAAACTTCATCCATGCATATGGAATAGTGGCCGGATGTTGGGCCAGAAACAAAAAGAATAATTTTTATGTTTTTTTCAATATTTGAAAAAGTATATAATATTTTCCATCAGACCTTTCAAAAGGCACAACTAGACCATATTGACCATATGTGTACCAAAGTTTATCCATGTACATGCAATAGTGAGCGAGTCTTAGCCCAAAAAACAAAAAATATATGTTTTTATATCTTTTCTCATTTTTTCAGAAAGTATAGAATATCTGTCAATGAGACCATCAAAAGGCACAACTAGACCATATAGGCCACGTGTGTACCAAATTTCATCCATGCACATGCAATAGTGACCGAGCCTTGGCCCGGAAACGAAAAAAAAATTATTTTTATATTTTGTTAATTATTTCAAAAAGTATTTAAGATCTATTCATCAGACCAACAAAAGGCACAACTAGACCATACAGGCTAGATGTGTACCAAATTTCATTCCCATTCATTCAATAGAGGCCGAGTGCCGGGCCGGAAACGATCTATCCGCCCGCCGCCCGACCGCCCGCCCGCCCGCCCGCCCGGCGGACGGACAGCATTTTTACCCAAGTGATTACAATACCTTCTTCGAACTTCGTTCGCTGAAGGTAAAAACATAGAATACACCCCGATAAATCCACAAAGGTTGCATACATACAATACATATACAATACATACATAACATAAAATAGTTGTTTTAAGTTAATACAGGTTCCAGCCACCCAGTTAGTCGAATAATTAAGAAATAGAAATATACACATTTTAGTCAATGTTTTTCAGGTCCTGTACTTCAGATACATATATATATATTGTATAATATTATAAATTTTGTTCATTGACCATTAATTACCAGTTAAGATTATTATTAAATATATAAATATAATAATTACTAAAAAAATTTAGGAGAGTTATCTAGGACATTATAAAAGTAATCTAATGATTTAATTTATTGTTACACAACCAGTTTTAAAATAACTAATTAAGGAGCCACATCGCACATACTGATGTTACATGTTACATATATACAAATAGAGATATGGTAAATTGGTAAATAGACATTTATAACACAATTGTGAGCATCATGTTAAGCATTCATTTACTTCTATTATATACAGAACATTATTTACAAGCATAATCATGTGGATGCAGGAGATATCTGTTTTACACATCGGCTAATTGTAAGAACTTCCCTCGACTAATTAGTAACTCAGATTCCTTGCATCTCATTATTTCAACAAATTTATTTTTATTATCCAATGACTGAAAGTTACCTATAAATTTAGACGCTGTTAAAAAGAGTTTATGTCGATGGCTTGCATTGCTGGGGCACACAGTCAAGCAATGTATTTCGTCTCCAGGTATATCCAAAGTACACTTTTCGCAAATTCTCTCTGGGGCTGGCAATTTTGGCATCTGATGTCGCCCTGTTTCAATTCTTAAGCTCTGTGAATTAATTCTAAATCTAGCAATTTTTGTCAACATTTTGCGGCTAATTCTTAAGAGAAGGTAGGGTTCTAAGCGACAGTCGGGTTTTATAGAGTTTATACGTCCTTAGTTTTGGCTGTTGAATGCTATCATTTATTGAGGCGATTAGTTGCGCTTGTTCACCACCGTAAAGCTTAGTTTTAACATTACTAGACACATTTTCAGGGTTTTCAATATCACTGATGTCATATTCAATCTCGCAGCTATTTATTATGTGACATACTCTTCCTAACCAATTCTTTCTGTTACCATTCTTAAGCATGTCTTTTTGGAGGTTTAAGCATCTTTTCAGGATTTTTTCATTGCCCATTCTTTCTAAACGAGACCAATAGTTTACCATTCTCACTTTTTGACGGACATGTAATTGGAATCTACCTGTCTCACCATAAACCGCCAAGGATGGTGTTTGTTTCCTTACACCTAACAAGCACTTCAAGTATGCAAGTTGTAAATTTTCAAGTTCGCTAACAGCTTTTATATCTGTCCATATTTCACTGTTAAATTCCAGAATAGGGAGAACATATGTGTCAAACATTTTCAAAGATAGTTGGGGATTGATATATCCAAGTGCCTGCTTGGAGTCTCCTTGTAATGCAAACAGGGCTTTTTGAGCTTGTGTTGCAAGATATTCTGTCATTTTGCTGTGTATATTACGTTTATTTGTTAACATATGACCTAAATATTTAAAGTTGTCTACATTTTCAAGTTTTTCACCACTGTAAAATATACTACTAGATGTTCTACAACCAAATTGCATTACTTTGGTTTTATTGACATTAACAATAAGATGCCATTTTTTACAGAAGTTGTGCAATGAGTTAAGACTGTTCTGAAGGCATTCAGAGGAATCGGACATGAGAACAATATCATCAGCATATAAAATATGAGTCAATGTCAAATTACCAAGTGTTATTCCATCAGATTCATTCAGATAATTGGATAGATCAGACATAAATTCATTGAACAATTTGGGACTAAGGATTCCCCCCTGCAACACCCCACATTTACTGTCAATAGCATCTCCTGTTTTACCATTTTGATTAACTCTAGCTTTGGACTTGTCATACATGCTGACTATTATCCTTATAGGCCTATGTATTTGTTTCAACTATAATGACAGAGTGCCAAGGGCAATGCACTTTCTCACCGTTGGACTGGAAAGTACATCGGATAAAATCTGGAAATTGGTAACTTTGCATGTCAGCAGTGCAGATTATACACTGAGTAAACATCAGATTGATGCCTGATTTTATAAGAAAAATTTGTTTTGATGTGTAGCATAATAATCAACGCTACTTCGACTTTGACCAATCAACTGTATACTTTTGGAAAGCCTACAGAATTAAGAAGCTTGCTGGCTCATGGTGTGTAATTGAAATCATGTGAATGAAGAGATTTTAATCACTAAGAAGGTGAAGCAAGTGCTTATGTTTGATAACCCTTGATAGAATTTTAGGTTGCTTTCGCAGCTTTTGATAGCATACATTTTAAGGAGACCGACATGCATCCAACCAAATATACATGTACAATTTAAAATTTACTGTGAATCTGAAAAATTCACTCATTTTATTGGAGGAGGCCTGGGGACCTTCATAAGTCCAAACATGTTCGACTGATCGAATCATTGTCCCAACTGCCTCCTTGCATTAAAATGTCTTCGTAAAATCCCTTGGATAATTAGTTGAGTCCTTCAATGACACTGAAGGTTATTTCACACAAATGAAAAATATATAGCCATGCATATTTATCACCACAGTGTCTTAAATGGAGTTTTTCCATGCAATTAAGCCCTTGGCTGCTTATGTGATTAAAAACTCATCAATCACATGATTCCAATTACATGGCTTGAGCACCATGCCCTTGTTGTAAACTTCAGTTGTAAGAAAAAAACCGCCAGGATCTGTTTGCTCACACTGAGAGAAGATCGCTTATTGTAGACACAGTGTGTCTCAGCTATGGCACTTTTTCAGAAGAACGAAGTGAATAAAGAGAATATGCATTCACTGAAGTTCCATATACATTGTACATTGTATGTATCACTGTGCCAGTCTGTGCCCTTTCTGGTGCATTGGATGGACAACCTGCTTTGTATTTTTTTCTTAAATCAGCATTTTCACTAGAAAATGATATATCTCCTTGTTTATTTTGCAGCAGTGTCTCCTGAGGCAAATACTCAGGGCCAAGCAGCAACCTCTGTCTACATGTACACTTCCTCTAACAGCAGAGACTGTTTATTTGTTTCTGACAGGAAATAGGCTACCAATGGGCTGTAATTGTGAAGTTTTAAGTCTTGCCGAGCAAATTTGTTGCATTTAACTTTTACACTAAGAGCACATGTACCAGATGTGGCTACAAATGTATGTCATGCTATGGACCCCCAGTGACAATGTGCTGTAGTTGTGAAGATATAAGTCATACAACTTTATTACAAGGCAATGTTGTAACTATATATTTTATCCTTCACAACTAGAGGCACCTGTGTGCCAGGTGTGTTACAGGTTTTAAAGACATGCTTTTGACCTCTGAACAAAATGTGCTATCATTGTTAAGATACTAATCAACAATCCATGTTCGCCTGTGTCATTCTCAGGCTTGCTCTGAACACAGAAATTTACATGCAAGATCCAAAGCCAATTTAAACTTAGCCAAGCTTCATGGTGCGATTGACATATCTTCTATCGTTATTTGATTACACTACAGCCCTGCATGCTATTGAATGGGCACTCAAACGCAGAAGAGATTTGCTTAAAGCATCCATGCCATTCAGGGCCAGCCAAAGCCTCAGGGTGTGATTAAATTCTCTTCTATCATGTCATTGGATTACATTTGGTGAGCCATGTGCACTGTGGGTCAGTTTAAGATATACATTTTATTTTTTTATTTTTTTTATTTGAAATATATTTTGTAAGGGTAAGACTGGATCAACAACGCTGTTTTTCAACCGGGCCCTTAGGAATTAGAACAAGAACAAGTGTAATAAAAAATCAGTACAGCAGTACAATGAATAAAAAAAGTAACAAGTAAAAACATGATATAAAATAGTAATATCAGTAAAGAGTGTTTACAATCCTTTTAACAACAAAAATTGGCACAATCCTTAACAACAAAATTAATTATTATTCTTAATATATAACTTTTCAACATTCTTTTAAACTTATTGATATCACAGCAATCTTTCAAGAATGATGGTAACTGATTCCATTCCTTTGCTCCACTATAAAATAACATCTTTTTCTGAAACTCAGTTTCAGGTAAACTCTAGTACAAATTCATATCATGTTTCCTCGTTATCTAATTGGAAACCTCAAACTCAAACACAACATTATTGGTAAGATAGTACGGTGCTAAACCATGTACGCATTTGAAAATTAATAAAACTTGAAAATAGAGAAAGCGCTCACAAATGTTCATCCAACCTAGATAGGATACAAGATCTAGACCTCTTACATTTACATAGTCAAAGTTTCTTTCAATTATTCGAGCACAATGGTCCGTAGTCTCTGTACTTTATCTAAATTAAACTAACTTGTACTTCCCCATACAGAAATGGCATAGTCAATGCAAGGTTGTATGGTTGCGTTATATATTTTGATAAGGATCGTTTTATGAAGCACTTTACTGAGTCTTGCTAATTTAGAAATTTTAAAAGAAAGCTTTTTGCATAATTTAGTAATGTTGACATTCCAGGTGAGGGCTTCATCAATTTCCAATCCTAGATATTTCAAAACATTAACTTGATTTATCATACAATCATTTATAGCAATATCAAGAGTGCAGTTTGATGTATTTTTTCTCGGATTAATAATCATAGAACACGACTTATCAGTATTGATTACAATATTGTTACCTTGATACCATTTAGACACATCATTTACACAACTTTGCAGTTTGTCCTGGACATCAGCTACTGAATTTCCATTACAATAAATTAAAGTGTCATCAGCATACAGATTTGCTGTGGCAATACCAACATGCTTGCTGATGTCATTAACGAAAATAACAAATAACAATGGTCCTAGTATAGAACCTTGAGGCGCCCCTATGGAAATATTTTGCGTGTCAGACACTTTGCCATTACTGCAGATTCATTTAGTATGAGTTTCTCTGGCTAGTTTTCTCAGTGTCTACGTAGCATTTGAAGCCTACCTGATTGGTCTATGAGCAATGAAACGTCCTCCAAATTCTCAAATGAAACGTAGAAAGCAATGAAAAATGTATTATTCTGCTTCAGTAAGCAGCTGAGTTTTATTAGTTGATAAGATTAGCGACCAAACATCAACAGTCCCTATCCATTTCAGACACCAGTGAAACACGTCACTGGCTTTGAAATACGTTTTTGTGCTATTCAAATTAGATTTTTGATATGTAATTCAATGTCTCAACCAATCATATGCACTGTATTTGGTACGTTTCACTATCCTTTAGCAGAAACTCATACTTCTTGAAATTGCAGTAAACGTAACAATCTGATTTCTATGCGTCAGATAAGAGTTCAACCAGTCATGTTCCATATCAGTAATTCCATAAAATTTCATTTTGGCTAAAAGGAGATCATGATCAATAGAGTCAAAACATTTTCTTATATCAAATGAACAGATTCCAGTATAAGTCTTGCTGCAAATATTATCAATACAGTCATCAATTACACGATGGAGGGCTGTCTGAGTATTATGTCCTTTAAGGTAAGCAGATTGGTCAGTAGTTATAAAATTATTAGAAATGAAATATTTGAGGAGTTGAGAGTGGACTTGTGATTCAAGAATTTTAGCAATAAGTCCGATTACTGAAATTGGTCTGTAGTTATTCATATCAGAGATGTCACCCTTGTCTTTGTACACAGGGGTGACTCGAGCAAACTTCCAGTCTTCTAACACAGTTGAGGTAGACAATTAAACAATTTACAAAGTAATGGAGTAATAATAGAACGGCTGCAATACAGTAGATTGCAGTCAAAACCTAATACATCATTTCTGGGGTCAGGACCCAATTTATGTAAGTTATCAAGTACACATTTTTCATTAATGTGACGGAAAGCAAACTTAAATTTACAAGGCGGCTGTTTCCATGGTATATTTCAGGCCTTCTCTGAATACCTGCAATAACTTTTTTTCAAATAGAGCTTAAATAGCTATTAAAAAATGTGAGAGTCAAATTAGATGGTGGCTCAGTTAGATGTTTGGATCTTGTGGCCTCATTTATAATTTTCCAAGTCTTTCTGGAATTTCCTGCACATGAATTAAGTTTATCTTGATAATAAGTACTCCTGCCTCTTCGAATATCACTTGTGATTTCATTTCTCAAATTTTTATATTCTGCAAACATGACTTGGTCATTGTTTTTAATAGCTTTCCTCTTGAGATAATCCCTTAGTGTAAAAGTAAATGCTACAAATTTGCTTTGCATGACTTATAACTTCACAATTACAACACATGGGAAAAAAGTTATTGCAGATACTGTACATTTTACTGACTAAATCACGAGTTACCCAAGGATTGTTTCTATCTTTGAGCCGAACATTACATACATTGACAAATTCTTTTGTGAAAACTGAAACTCCTTGGTTGTTTGCTGTATAAAGTCGAGAAAATCAATGCAATATTATAATTATTGTGCATTTTTATGGACAATATATATGAATATATAAATTTTTGTTGTGAAAACCAACTTCCTTTCATTTTTGCGGCAAAGTGGTTTTTACCGGTAAAAACTGCCCTGTCGAAAACTAGTTTAAAGCAGTTTTGTACCGTAAGCTGCCATAAACCCCTAATTTAGCTCAAAACTCACATGTTTTGCTTGGAATTATGGAGATTTGAGAAAAAATTGAATTATGTGATTACAAACTAAGAAGTTGCATTTATTCAGACTTTTCAAAGATACAGGTTGATGGAGATATTTTCTTAAAATGAATATTGCTTCAAATGGGTGTTTTCCTAGCACTAATCTGCCATCTTGCCAGTGTCGCCTGAGGCTAATAGGCCTACTCAGGGCCAAACAACTACCTCTGTGCACACAGCTTCTAACAGCAGAAATGTTTATTTGTTTCTGAAAGGAAATAGGCAACCTCCACAGCTGATGCACCAGATGTGGCAACAGACATTGTGTTGTAATTGTGAAGTTATAAGTCATGCAAAGCAAATTTGTAGCATTTAACTTTTACACTAAGATTATATGTACCAGATGTGGCTACAAATATAAGCATGCTATGTACCCCCAGAGGCAATGTGCTGTAGTTGTGAAGATATAAGTCATACAAGGCAACTTTGTAACTATGTATTTTAACCTTCATAACAAGAGGCACCTATGTGCCAGGTGTGGCTGAAGATTTACAAAACATGCTATTGACCTTTGAACAAAATGTGCTGTATTGTTAAGACACTTAATCAACGATCCATGTTCGTCTTTGTCATTCTCAGCCTTGCCCAGAACACATCAATTTACATGCAAGATCCAGAGCTAACTTAGCCAAGCTTCATGGTGCGATTGACATATCTTCTATCGTTATTTGATTACACTACAGCCCTGCATGCTATTGAATGGGCACTCAAACGCAGAAGAGATTTGCTTAAAGCATCCATGCCATTCAGGGCCAGCCAAAGCCTCAGGGTGTGATTAAATTCTCTTCTATCATGTCATTGGATTACATTTGGTGAGCCATGTGCACTGTGGATCAGTTTAAGATATACATTTTATTATTTTATTTTTTTTATTTGAAATATATTTTGTAAGGGTAAGACTGGATCAACAACGCTGTTTTTCAACCGGGCCCTTAGGAATTAAACAAGAACAAGTGTAATAAAAAATCAGTACAGCAGTACAATGAATAAAAAAAGTAACAAGTAAAAACATGATATAAAATAGTAATATCAGTAAAGAGTGTTTACAATCCTTTTAACAACAAAAATTGGCACAATCCTTAACAACAAAATTAATTATTATTCTTAATATATAACTTTTCAACATTCTTTTAAACTTATTGATATCACAGCAATCTTTCAAGAATGATGGTAACTGATTCCATTCCTTTGCTCCACTATAAAATAACATCTTTTTCTGAAACTCAGTTTCAGGTAAACTCTAGTACAAATTCATATCATGTTTCCTCGTTATCTAATTGGAAACCTCAAACTCAAACACAACATTATTGGTAAGATAGTACGGTGCTAAACCATGTACGCATTTGAAAATTAATAAAACTTGAAAATAGAGAAAGCGCTCACAAATGTTCATCCAACCTAGATAGGATACAAGATCTAGACCTCTTACATTTACATAGTCAAAGTTTCTTTCAATTATTCGAGCACAATGGTTCTGTAGTCTCTGTACTTTATCTAAATTAAACTAACTTGTACTTCCCCATACAGAAATGGCATAGTCAATGCAAGGTTGTATGGTTGCGTTATATATTTTGATAAGGATCGTTTTATGAAGCACTTTACTGAGTCTTGCTAATTTAGAAATTTTAAAAGACAGCTTTTTGCATAATTTAGTAATGTTGACATTCCAGGTGAGGGCTTCATCAATTTCCAATCCTAGATATTTCAAAACATTAACTTGATTTATCATACAATCATTTATAGCAATATCAAGAGTGCAGTTTGATGTATTTTTTCTCGGATTAATAATCATAGAACACGACTTATCAGTATTGATTACAATATTGTTGCCTTGATACCATTTAGACACATAATTTACACAACTTTGCAGTTTGTCCTGGACATCAGCTACTGAATTTCCATTACAATAAATTAAAGTGTCATCAGCATACAGATTTGCTGTGGCAATACCAACATGCTGGCTGATGTCATTAACGAAAATAACAAATAACAATGGTCCTAGTATAGAACCTTGAGGCGCCCCTATGGAAATATTTTGCGTGTCAGACACTTTGCCATTACTGCAGATTCATTTAGTATGAGTTTCTCTGGCTAGTTTTCTCAGTGTCTACGTAGCATTTGAAGCCTACCTGATTGGTCTATGAGCAATGAAACGTCCTCCAAATTCTCAAATGAAACGTAGAAAGCAATGAAAAATGTATTATTCTGCTTCAGTAAGCAGCTGAGTTTTATTAGTTGATAAGATTAGCGACCAAACATCAACAGTCCCTATCCATTTCAGACACCAGTGAAACACGTCACTGGCTTTGAAATACGTTTTTGTGCTATTCAAATTAGAATTTTGATATGTAATTCAATGTCTCAACCAATCATATGCACTGTATTTGGTACGTTTCACTATCCTTTAGCAGAAACTCATACTTCTTGAAATTGCAGTAAACGTAACAATCTGATTTCTATGCGTCAGATAAGAGTTCAACCAGTCATGTTCCATATCAGTAATTCCATAAAATTTCATTTTGGCTAAAAGGAGATCATGATCAATAGAGTCAAAACATTTTCTTATATCAAATGAACAGATTCCAGTATAAGTCTTGCTGCAAATATTATCAATACAGTCATCAATTACACGATGGAGGGCTGTCTGTGTATTATGTCCTTTAAGGTAAGCAGATTGGTCAGTAGTTATAAAATCATTAGAAATGAAATATTTGAGGAGTTGAGAGTGGACTTGTGATTCAAGAATTTTAGCAATAAGTCCGATTACTGAAATTGGTCTGTAGTTATTCATATCAGAGATGTCACCCTTGACTTTGTACACAGGGGTGACTCGAGCAAACTTCCAGTCTTCTAGCACAGTTGAGGTAGACAATGAAACAATTTACAAAGTAATGGAGTAATAATAGAACGGCTGCAATACAGTAAATTGCAGTCAAAACCTAATACATCATTTCTGGGGTCAGGACCCAATTTATGTAAGTTATCAAGTACACATTTTTCATTAATGTGACTGAAAGCAAACTTAAATTTACAAGGCGGCTGTTTCCATGGAATATTTTCAGGCCTACTTTGAGTATCTGCAATAACTTTTTTCCCAATAGAGCTAAAATAGTTATTAAACAACGTGGGAGTCAAATTAGATGGTGGCTCAGTGTGATGTTTGGATCTTGTGGCCTCATTTATAATTTACAAGTCTTTCTAGAATTTACTGCACATGAATTAAGTTTATCTTGATAATAAGTACTCCTGCCTCTTCGAATATCACTTGTGATTTCATTTCTCAAATTTTTATATTCTGCAAACATGACTTGGTCATTGTTTTTAATAGCTTTCCTCTTGAGATAATCCCTTAGTGTAAAAGTAAATGCTACAAATTTGCTTTGCATGACTTATAACTTCACAATTACAACACATGGGAAAAAAGTTATTGCAGATACTGTACATTTTACTGACTAAATCACGAGTTACCCAAGGATTGTTTCTATCTTTGAGCCGAACATTACATACATTGACAAATTCTTTTGTGAAAACTGAAACTCCTTGGTTGTTTGCTGTATAAAGTCGAGAAAATCAATGCAATATTATAATTATTGTGCATTTTTATGGACAATATATATGAATATATAAATTTTTGTTGTGAAAACCAACTTCCTTTCATTTTTGCGGCAAAGTGGTTTTTACCGGTAAAAACTGCCCTGTCGAAAACTAGTTTAAAGCAGTTTTGTACCGTAAGCTGCCATAAACCCCTAATTTAGCTCAAAACTCACATTTTTTGCTTGGAATTATGGAGATTTGAGAAAAAATTGAATTATGTGATTACAAACTAAGAAGTTGCATTTATTCAGACTTTTCAAAGATACAGGTTGATGGAGATATTTTCTTAAAATGAATATTGCTTCAAATGGGTGTTTTCCTAGCACTAATCTGCCATCTTGCCAGTGTCACCTGAGGCTAATAGGCCTACTCAGGGCCAAACAACTACCTCTGTGCACACAGCTTCTAACAGCAGAAATGTTTATTTGTTTCTGAAAGGAAATAGGCAACCTCCACAGCTGATGCACCAGATGTGGCAACAGACATTGTGTTGTAATTGTGAAGTTATAAGTCATGCAAAGCAAATTTGTAGCATTTAACTTTTACACTAAGATTATATGTACCAGATGTGGCTACAAATATAAGCATGCTATGTACCCCCAGAGGCAATGTGCTGTAGTTGTGAAGATATAAGTCATACAAGGCAACTTTGTAACTATGTATTTTAACCTTTATAACAAGAGGCACCTATGTGCCAGGTGTGGCTGAAGATTTACAAAACATGCTATTGACCTTTGAACAAAATGTGCTGTATTGTTAAGACACTTAATCAACGATCCATGTTCGTCTTTGTCATTCTCAGCCTTGCCCAGAACACATCAATTTACATGCAAGATCCAGAGCTAACTTAGCCAAGCTTCATGGTGCGATTGACATATCTTCTATCGTTATTTGATTACACTACAGCCCTGCATGCTATTGAATGGGCACTCAAACGCAGAAGAGATTTGCTTAAAGCATCCATGCCATTCAGGGCCAGCCAAAGCCTCAGGGTGTGATTAAATTCTCTTCTATCATGTCATTGGATTACATTTGGTGAGCCATGTGCACTGTGGATCAGTTTAAGATATACATTTTATTTTTTTATTTTTTTTATTTGAAATATATTTTGTAAGGGTAAGACTGGATCAACAACGCTGTTTTTCAACCGGGCCCTTAGGAATTAGAACAAGAACAAGTGTAATAAAAAATCAGTACAGCAGTACAATGAATAAAAAAAGTAACAAGTAAAAACATGATATAAAATAGTAATATCAGTAAAGAGTGTTTACAATCCTTTTAACAACAAAAATTGGCACAATCCTTAACAACAAAATTAATTATTATTCTTAATATATAACTTTTCAACATTCTTTTAAACTTATTGATATCACAGCAATCTTTCAAGAATGATGGTAACTGATTCCATTCCTTTGCTCCACTATAAAATAACATCTTTTTCTGAAACTCAGTTTCAGGTAAACTCTAGTAAAAATTCATATCATGTTTCCTCGTTATCTAATTGGAAACCTCAAACTCAAACACAACATTATTGGTAAGATAGTACGGTGCTAAACCATGTACGCATTTGAAAATTAATAAAACTTGAAAATAGAGAAAGCGCTCACAAATGTTCATCCAACCTAGATAGGATACAAGATCTAGACCTCTTACATTTACATAGTCAAAGTTTTTTTCAATTATTCGAGCACAATGGTTCTGTAGTCTCTGTACTTTATCTAAATTAAACTAACTTGTACTTCCCCATACAGAAATGGCATAGTCAATGCAAGGTTGTATGGTTGAGTTATATATTTTGATAAGGATCGTTTTATGAAGCACTTTACTGAGTCTTGCTAATTTAGAAATTTTAAAAGACAGCTTTTTGCATAATTTAGTAATGTTGACATTCCAGGTGAGGGCTTCATCAATTTCCAATCCTAGATATTTCAAAACATTAACTTGATTTATCATACAATCATTTATAGCAATATCAAGAGTGCAGTTTGATGTATTTTTTCTCGGATTAATAATCATAGAACACGACTTATCAGTATTGATTACAATATTGTTGCCTTGATACCATTTAGACACATAATTCACACAACTTTGCAGTTTGTCCTGGACATCAGCTACTGAATTTCCATTACAATAAATTAAAGTGTCATCAGCATACAGATTTGCTGTGGCAATACCAACATGCTGGCTGATGTCATTAACGAAAATAACAAATAACAATGGTCCTAGTATAGAACCTTGAGGCGCCCCTATGGAAATATTTTGCGTGTCAGACACTTTGCCATTACTGCAGATTCATTTAGTATGAGTTTCTCTGGCTAGTTTTCTCAGTGTCTACGTAGCACTTGAAGCCTACCTGATTGGTCTATGAGCAATGAAACGTCCTCCAAATTCTCAAATGAAACGTAGAAAGCAATGAAAAATGTATTATTCTGCTTCAGTAAGCAGCTGAGTTTTATTACTTGATAAGATTAGCGACCAAACATCAACAGTCCCTATCCATTTCAGACACCAGTGAAACACGTCACTGGCTTTGAAATACGTTTTTGTGCTATTCAAATTAGAATTTTGATATGTAATTCAATGTCTCAACCAATCATATGCACTGCATTTGGTACGTTTCACTATCCTTTAGCAGAAACTCATACTTCTTGAAATTGCAGTAAACGTAACAATCTGATTTCTATGCGTCAGATAAGAGTTCAACCAGTCATGTTCCATATCAGTAATTCCATAAAATTTCATTTTGGCTAAAAGGAGATCATGATCAATAGAGTCAAAACATTTTCTTATATCAAATGAACAGATTCCAGTATAAGTCTTGCTGCAAATATTATCAATACAGTCATCAATTACACGATGGAGGGCTGTCTGTGTATTATGTCCTTTAAGGTAAGCAGATTGGTCAGTAGTTATAAAATCATTAGAAATGAAATATTTGAGGAGTTGAGAGTGGACTTGTGATTCAAGAATTTTAGCAATAAGTCCGATTACTGAAATTGGTCTGTAGTTATTCATATCAGAGATGTCACCCTTGTCTTTGTACACAGGGGTGACTCGAGCAAACTTCCAGTCTTCTAGCACAGTTGAGGTAGACAATGAAACAATTTACAAAGTAATGGAGTAATAATAGAACGGCTGCAATACAGTAAATTGCAGTCAAAACCTAATACATCATTTCTGGGGTCAGGACCCAATTTATGTAAGTTATCAAGTACACATTTTTCATTAATGTGACTGAAAGCAAACTTAAATTTACAAGGCGGCTGTTTCCATGGAATATTTTCAGGCCTACTTTGAGTATCTGCAATAACTTTTTTCCCAATAGAGCTAAAATAGTTATTAAACAACGTGGGAGTCAAATTAGATGGTGGCTCAGTGTGATGTTTGGATCTTGTGGCCTCATTTATAATTTTCCAAGTCTTTCTAGAATTTACTGCACATGAATTAAGTTTATCTTGATAATAAGTACTCCTGCCTCTTCGAATATCACTTGTGATTTCATTTCTCAAATTTTTATATTCTGCAAACATGACTTGGTCATTGTTTTTAATAGCTTTCCTCTTGAGATAATCCCTTAGTGTAAAAGTAAATGCTACAAATTTGCTTTGCATGACTTATAACTTCACAATTACAACACATGGGAAAAAAGTTATTGCAGATACTGTACATTTTACTGACTAAATCACGAGTTACCCAAGGATTGTTTCTATCTTTGAGCCGAACATTACATACATTGACAAATTCTTTTGTGAAAACTGAAACTCCTTGGTTGTTTGCTGTATAAAGTCGAGAAAATCAATGCAATATTATAATTATTGTGCATTTTTATGGACAATATATATGAATATATAAATTTTTGTTGTGAAAACCAACTTCCTTTCATTTTTGCGGCAAAGTGGTTTTTACCGGTAAAAACTGCCCTGTCGAAAACTAGTTTAAAGCAGTTTTGTACCGTAAGCTGCCATAAACCCCTAATTTAGCTCAAAACTCACATTTTTTGCTTGGAATTATGGAGATTTGAGAAAAAATTGAATTATGTGATTACAAACTAAGAAGTTGCATTTATTCAGACTTTTCAAAGATACAGGTTGATGGAGATATTTTCTTAAAATGAATATTGCTTCAAATGGGTGTTTTCCTAGCACTAATCTGCCATCTTGCCAGTGTCACCTGAGGCTAATAGGCCTACTCAGGGCCAAACAACTACCTCTGTGCACACAGCTTCTAACAGCAGAAATGTTTATTTGTTTCTGAAAGGAAATAGGCAACCTCCACAGCTGATGCACCAGATGTGGCAACAGACATTGTGTTGTAATTGTGAAGTTATAAGTCATGCAAAGCAAATTTGTAGCATTTAACTTTTACACTAAGATTATATGTACCAGATGTGGCTACAAATATAAGCATGCTATGTACCCCCAGAGGCAATGTGCTGTAGTTGTGAAGATATAAGTCATACAAGGCAACTTTGTAACTATGTATTTTAACCTTCATAACAAGAGGCACCTATGTGCCAGGTGTGGCTGAAGATTTACAAAACATGCTATTGACCTTTGAACAAAATGTGCTGTATTGTTAAGACACTTAATCAACGATCCATGTTCGTCTTTGTCATTCTCAGCCTTGCCCAGAACACATCAATTTACATGCAAGATCAAGATCTAACTTAGCCAAGCTTCATGGTGCGATTGACATATCTTCTATCGTTATTTGATTACATTTTTACAGCCCTGCATGCTATTGAATGGGCACTCAGAGACAGAAGAGATTTGCTCAAAGCGTCCATGCCATTCAAGGCTGATGCCTCGGGGTGTGATTAAATTCTCTTCTATCATGTCATGGGATTACATTTGATGAGCCATGTGCTCTGTAGATTGATTGTTTTAAATATACATTGACTAATTCTTTTTGTGAAAACCAACTTCCCTTCATTGTTTACAGCAAGATGGTTTTTACCGGGTGGTTTTTACTGGTAAAAACCGCCCTGCCGAAAACTAGTGCTGCAAAATGTCCCTAACTTTTAGGGTCACATGGTAATTTTTGAAAGTGTCTGATTTGTCATTGGTTATCCAACATAATATAATGGATTTCAAGAAAGCATAATAAGCCAACGGTTCACAATAAATTTCTCACATAGACAGACACGTTGACAGATGGATTGATTGATTGCTGACAGTAAGGATAGATGGATGGAAAGTAGGGTGATGCAGACTGCGCACAAAAAAATAAACTTTTGAATTTTTAATAGGGCACCCCCCAAATATGTTCCAATATATGAAAAAAAAATTCAGTAAAAATTTGAGCCAAATCGGACAAATTTTAGGGGGTGCTACCGCAATTTGAAATATAACATTGTATTGCAATGGGCCAAATCCCAGTTTCATGGGTGATAAGTGAAGGAAGTTATCCTACCACTAGAGTGTTGGTAATTTTTTTCTTATTTAAGCTTTCCACTATTCTTATCACAAATCCATTCATATTTTGCCAATATCCAGTCATTTCAGGCTACAGGGCACTCCTAAAGCAACAAATTTTGCTTGATTTTTACAGCATTATGGTTAGACGCGGTATTGAATAACATAACCAGGAATATAGGTACACAAATTTAAGTTACACCATCTTATTAAGCAGGAAAAGAGCTTTAATTTGAATACCAACATTTCTATGTTGCTATATTCTACAGTATTACAGCAGTGCTTTGAATATTGGGAATTTTCGCAAATAATTGTTAATGACAAATAAGCTAATTCAACGGGGTCAGATGGTCAGAGTATAGCAGTGTTGGTATTCAAATTAAAGCTCTTTTCATGCTCCATCTATTGAAGTACCTTTCATTTCTGTAACATGGAAACTCGTAATGTTATTCAATACCGCGAATTTGGTATATTTTTACTATTTTATCTTCATAAGTCTGGTGGTAGCAACATGGAGAAGTCAAAAATAATCCAAATTTGCATTAATCCGCTGTTCTTACAACCAGACTCAAAAATTATTACCATGCCGCATTGGTTTGGTGCAGCAGGTATAGTTGAACTCGTTACATGCCAAATAATTGGATATTTTCGTATTGAATACTTATGTTAATTTTCATGATGCGGTAGCACCCTCTAATTTTTGTCCGATTGAGCTCAAATTTTTACTGAATTTTTTTTTCATATATTGGAACAACTTCAGGGGGTGCCCCATTAACATTTCAAAACTTCACTATTTTGCATCACCCTAATGGAAAACCTGACAATTGAAAGGCTTTCTATCATATGAAAGTAAAACAGACATTCAAGGTTATCTCTTGAAAAAGTAGTGCTTTTATCTTGGCTTGACATCAACATCAAAGTGAAGAGCACCCCACATAAATTGTCCTGTCAGTGCAGATACAGCATGTCTTAGAGCTCTTTGCAGCTGGGCGGTTCACTGGAAAAATTAATTTTCTTATTTCAATTTGCAAACTGACTTTGCCATGTCATTAACAGTTTTCTGTTCATCTCCTAATCATCTTATTTGATAAAGTATTTTAGGTCATTTAATTAAGTTTGTTTATTGTCACCTACATGTATGCCGCTAGATATGATATGCACTGATTTAACTGATTAACCATAACTGACAAAAACAAAACATTTTTAAGCCAGTGACATCACACGACCAAGTTGAAAGTTAATTTTGAAACTGTCTGGATCGCCAGCCTGCAAACAGCTATAAGTAGTGATCCTAGGATAGAAAATAGAGGAAGATAGATTGAGTTAGGGAGGTAGATTGATAAATACATAGATAGATAGATAGATAGACAGCTAGTGACAGTTGGATGAAATCATGAATTTTCTTATTATTCTTAAATGTTCAGCAGCATGCAATGCATATTATTTGCGGATTTCTTGCACATGGGGCGCCTATTGTTGCTCAAATGCTCTGAAAACGGAGACATAAAATCTTTCTAGTGCAACTGTGTTACCTCACCTGATCCTTTGGGCTTTTGCCAGTAAGCCATATTTCGTACATGTAGTATCACTGTATTGATGTCGACTCTTTCTTCTATTTGCAGGTATTTCACTTCGTAAACGACCATGCCTCCTCGTGACCTTGATCGGCAACCTTGACCTTTACGATGCACGTGCCGTTGTTTGACCTCGAAGAGCATGAGGCTGACCTTGACCCTTCCGACACGGAGACGGAAAGTCCTTTGAACTACGAGGCAATTACCAATAGGAAGACTCTCAACCAGCTCTATAAATTATATTGGGATTCTTTGGAGGTGAGACTTTTTGTTGTTTTTTTTAATTTTATTTTTATATGGCTAGGAATCTTTTCCCTCCAGCTCCCAGAGAGCGATCACTCTCTCATTCAAAAATTGTGGGTCTCTAAAAAATGTCGGGACAAAATTGGTTTTTTAGATTCAAAATGGTTTTTTTGAAAAACCAAATTTCAATGCAAAACCAACATGGATTTTTAAAAAAATCCATGTTGGTTTTTTGCATTGAAATTAAAAAAAAAATCCATGTTGGTTTTTTGCATTGAAATTTGGTTTTTCAAAAAACCGTTTTGAATCTAAAAAACCAATTTTGTCTGAAATTTTTGAGTGGCAGCTAGGAATCTTTTCCCTCCAGCTCCCAGAGAGCGATCACTCTCTCATTCAAAAATTGTAACTCCGAGTCTCGTATATACAGATAGAATCTGATGTGGTGCTACCATCACTTTATTCATGAACATGTGGTTTTGTATGCGCTCCAACAATTTTGGAAAAAAATTGAGTTTTGAAAAACAGAATGGTTTTTTTTACATCGAACTTTGGTTTTCCCATAAATGACTGCACTAACAAATTCCAAGTTCCAAGATTTTAGTTGTCTTTAGTTAATAAGATGAAAAATATTTTGCTTTGATGTACCCCAAAATACATCTGAAAAAAAATTCCATAAGCTCATTTACTGAATGAGCTAGCCTTGTAATTTGTTGGAAAAAGTTGTGGATGAAAGAAACTTAGTAGAAGCAAAGTGTTCACAAAATGAACAAGCCTCGTCTTCTTAATTAGAGCTTACAGCCAAATTAGGCTTGGCGTTTAGGCAGCCAATTTGAGGGCCCTATTTGCCCAATCAGTGGTGCAATCAGGAGTTTGCAAAGTGCCGTTCGTATAAAGTTTTGTTCCAAAGTTCTGCGACATCTGAAACATAAGTGATACACAAGTTCGGGGGAAAAGACTATAGTCTGTGCCTTACAGAAAAAGACAAAGTCATAGAGATAGTCGAAGATATATATGTAGTCATGTAGTGACAGTAGTAGTAGTGTGCATCCAAAAACATCTACTTCAGTACTGTTGTGTGAAAATACTCACAGGCCAGGGATAGATCTCTAGGATGCTGAATTCACAAAGATTGGATGTGCAAAACCACCAGCAGAAATACCGTAAAACGGGGTAAAGTTGGCAAGCCCGGGGAAAGCTGGACGCCACTTTCACCAACTTAATGATAGAAATGCCAAATATCCTCTGTGATACTTTTGGAAAATTTCTCAAAGAAACCTATGTTAGTGAGAAAAGTTGGCTTTTCTGTCATTAAGTGGGTCAAAATAGACAGCCAACTTTACCCCAGCTTGTCAACTTTACCCCGTTTTATGGTACCTCACCAGAGGAAAGTGCTTACTCTGGAAGACAGGCCATGTCTGTGGCAATTTCGGTTGGTCATGACTCTCAGACCAGGACTTTTCTGTTGCTGAGGCAGATTACCAAGTAGCGTGAACGCCCAAAGCTAAAAGCCCTGAGGCGTCGGTGAGACGGATAATGCCTCTCGGAGTGAGGTTGCCTTGCAAGGCCTGACTCAGGAATGGTGAACAGGTTTAAGATTTCATGATCTTTCTACGAGCTGTCATTAAATTTCTGGGTACTTTCAAGAGTGAGCTTTTCCCTCAACAACAATTAGGTAGTTTTTCACTTTCACGCTAAGTTCTTGTAGATGCTGATGTTACTCAAAATTCCAGCCTGTCCAGATCATTTCCATGCACCGTGCATGACATACAAAAGTTTGGCTAGTTTACATTCGTGAGGACTGTGATTGCCCATGCCCACGGACCACGGTGCCAGTCTTTTATAAAATACCACTTAGTTCGAAACTCGAATACATTTAATATGATACTTTCATAACTGTACAATGCTGTAAAATTTAGAAGATGACAAAGCTAGTACTTTTTTTGCAACATGCCATGAATCACTCTTCTGAAAACAAATAAGCATAGCCCTATGTGAATTTGTACTTCTGTATGATAGCGGATCATAGAGGCCACATGTAGGGATTCAAAGTCATCCAAACTCATATCTGCCATATTGGATGGAAAATTGAAGTCAGGACATCAATTATGGGCCTCTATCAAATGCAGATATGATATGTCAGATTGTGAATGATGTTTGTGCTTGATGGCTGGAATGTATCACTGGACTGAAATGGCGGCTTCCGAATGATATTTATGTGTAAATTGTTCATCTGTTGTTACTGAGAGGGTGCATGGTTTTGTTGATGGAGCAATGTATACCAATGCATAATCTCATGCATCGGTACATTGTGGTCAAATGATTTTCAGGGAATTCTGTATTTACCCAGATGAAAAGATACAGCCCTGGTAGACTGGGTAGATGGGGAAATATAGAGCAATACAATACAGCCATGTAATAACTTATTTATTCCATGTGTGTAAACTTTAGGATTTTTTTATGATTTATATGTATATCTACTTCTTAAACTAAAAAAACCCATTCAAATCAGAACATTATTGATTTTTTTTGTAGCAGCCATATTTTCTGGGCTTATGGAATATTACCTAGGTTAATTGAACAGTATCATTCAGTAATCGGGGAAGTAGCAAAAACAAGGGATTATATCCAATAACATCCAATTTTAACAATATAAATCGGTGAATCCGCTACCTTCCTTTATGCAATGCATCTCCAGATATTTCTGGGGGGAGGGCTGGTCTAGTGGTAGCATGCTGGACTGCCAATCGCTGTGTCTAGGGTTTGAATCCAGCTTTTGCCGGGTCACCTGGGCCTATGTTGGATTGCTGGTTCAATCATCCTTCGCCCCATTGCCGTGTCCTCCTCCTGTCCTAATTAGCCTACCAAGTACATAAATACTGGACGTAAAGCCCCAAACATCCATCCATCCAGATATTTCTTGGTATTCAAGAGACTGTTTCTCCCTTTCAGACAGAACAGTATGATGGATGCTCGCCTTCATTTATTTTTCGCGAGGCCGAAAAAGTTTCCGGTCGAGGCAGACTTCACTTCCTGTTATCGTTGCTAGGATACAGCTTCAACCTTGGCAACGTTTGGAGGTTCCCATACATTGTCTACAATTATGGAGGAGGTAGGTACATTATGTTGTCTTAATGTGCAAAATATGATAATTATGAATCCTTAATCTCTTTGTCTCAAGGCTCCGGATCCCGATGATGGCCTTCTTTCAATGCCACAGAATGATCCGTTACACAAGTAATTGATTGTTATTCCCCAGTCTGTATCGCAATTCACTAAGGCTCTTGTATTTTCTCATGATGCAATTAGTTTTGTAATGATGGCGATGGGAATGGTTTTGTAATGATATTGAGAGAAAATACCGATTTGGAGAAATCAATGCTTCATGAAAATGAAACCCTGTAATGATATTAACATTTTCTAACATTCAAAGTTATCGAGCAGTGGTTTCTGTAACATGCAACATTTTCAATCCAAATGTATTTGTGTAGAATCATTTTGCATGGAATTGATAACATATGGAAGCCACATTTTAAAAAGAAAAGCAACGGGTGCGGTTGCGGAAACCCTTGTGCATGTGGGCAATTCTGTAAAGTCCGATTTACAGATTTGACAATTTAGCAGCTTGTGTAGCCCTATCATTACACCTCAGCTATTTCATTGGTAAACATCAATGAGGCCAGGTAACAGGGGTAACAGACAAGCCATCAACCAAAGCTCCCAGTGCAACATGAGCTGTGCAACATGAGCTGGGCTACATTGCAAAATGGTGGCGGACGTACATGTACACCGTGTGAATATGTCTGACAACATGACATTTTGCCTTGTAGCTTTGGCTTGGAGCTTTGTTTGATGGCTTGTCTGATACCCCTATTACCTGTGCGAGTGGAGATTTTTCTGCTGCATGGATCATCTCCTGATTTAACCAACTATACTTATAGTGCTTCTTCCACTTCACTCTCTTCTCCATAGTCTTTTTCTTTTTGTCTCTACTTGTCTTCTTCTTCATTGTCTTCTTTTTAACCATTGTTAATTTTCCCTTCCCTGGCATTCTTTTATCTTCTTTCCTTTCCTTCCTTTCTTTCTGCTTTCCTACCCTTTCCTTCTTTCGAATTATTTGCTTCCCTTCCTTCATTTTTCTTCTGCCCTTCCCTTGCTTTTGTTTTTCTTCTTCCTTCCTTTGCTTTCATTTGCTTTTGCTTTTTATTTCCTCTTTTCTTCCATGCTTTATTTTTGTGTGTGTCCTCCTTCACTGTTTTGCCTTCTGTCCTTTCATAATTGTCTCTGTACGCCTCATTAAACGGCAACATGACAAATGAAGCTCCTCGTGTCCTTCACCTCAATACAAATTGCCTTTTGATTGAGGAGTCCTTGGAACATATGTAAGATGTACTCACTTTAAGCTCTGTAATGGAATAAATCATTAATACTTCATTCTCATGGCCATTTTGTCGGTTCCTTTGGAAATTGAGTTCGAAAGTAGTTGAGGTAAAAAAATAATTCACTTAGTGGTTCAGTTATACACTCATAAAGAAAAGACACTGCACTCTAAAAAGGAATGTATCACTGTACTGATATGGTAGCAATGGTTCAGTGGATCGCTACAGTTAATTAAGTACTGTCTTTTACACTCACTATAGTATCCAGTCAATATTAAATTTCTGAAATTTTGAAGGAAAAATCTTTTCTTAAAAACTGCAATTGTGTAAATCAAAGTAAGATATGATAATACAGGTCCTTTGTATTTGAACCTCCAGTTTAACTTTTTGAATTGTGCAAACTTCATTTCCAGTAAGTTTACAGCATTATAAACACAAAGATCTCAGGACTTCCAAGAGTAGTTTTAGAAAAACCAAAAAATCCACTTGTGAAGTGAAATATTGTGTTTGTTAGCGAGCGACTCAGTGGATCTATCTCGGACGCCCAGAGGACTAGCTGCCTAATAAGACTTATCGGGGTGTTACAGTCCTGGACCCCTGAGGCCTTAGCCGCCACCTGTCACTCAGCAAGGTCTGGGTCTGCGAAGATTGGATAGAGAGGAAAATACCTTTGTTTTGGCAGCAATTGTTTTGGTGATGGGTCAAAGAGGTGTGTATTTTGTATATATGTAACAGGAGAAAGCAATTGTTAATGTTCGAAATCTACAATGTACTCTGTCATAAGAAGTTGCTTAGCTTTCCTTATAAACAGCACTCATGAGTTCCAACAGCTCCAAACTTAAAGTTGCGGTATCAGTGCTATAAATTATCCAGATGGATGGATGGATGATTGCTACAGAGATTGCATCATGCATGTATTTATTTGATAGGCTAGTTAGTACAGTATAGTTGGATGCAGCAATGAAATGAAGGATGATTGAAACTTCTGTCCAACTTATTATTAAGACAAGGCGACTCGACCAGAGCTGGATTTGAAACCTGGGATCCAAAGTTGGCAACCCAGTGCACTATGAACCAAGTTATCCCCCCCCCCCCTATTTATTGCTGTGTCCGCAGCTGGGTGGCCAAGTGGCTTAAGTGCCCGCCTGCTCCGCTGAAGGTCTTTGACTGCATGGGTTCGAACCCCGGGTGGGGAACCCAAAATTTTCAGTGAACCTTCATGAGCAAAATCCCAGCTGGATGTCGTTCAGATGAGACGTTAAATTGGCGGCCCCTTGTATCAGTGTCTATGCTGGGCAAGTAAAAGATCCCTCACATGGGGTAAATGTGTAACATGTTGAGGACTTCTGCTCTCTCTCCCATCTCATCAATCAACCCTCGTGAGCGCCCAGAACTGGGCTTAGAGGGCTGCACTTACCATATCTATCTATCTATCTATCCTCTCAGTCCTAATTAGCATACTGAGTGCATAAATACACACAATGTCTAATCATCGGTCCATATGTACTAAGAACATGGACTCTCTGCTAGTTGCCAAGTGCTCAATGCAACCAACTGCAAGGCATATTTCTCATGTACATTGCTGTATTCACGATTGTGTTGACCGTGAGGATATTCATGAGAAAGATAAGGTAAAACTAGATATATGGCTCCAGGCTTAAGTTAAGAGATAAGTGGTTTGTTGGTTGCTACATGTAAACAGTCATTACATAAAAGAATCCATGGTTGCTAAAAGGCAGTGGCCAGCATCATTAGTTATAAGAAGGAATGGTATTGATGTGATGTAATTCAAGGCTCTTCGTGGCTCCTCAAGAACATGCTGATTGTGGAATGTCACATTTCTATATATAAAAGGTTATAATTATTTTTCAAGCTGGTTGTGTTGTTTGTAGATACTGTCTGTTTCTGTCATCATTCTCACCTATTTGGGGACAATACTTTCACAAAGCCCAGTCTGATGACACTGCTGTCTGAAATGCTTCTGGATTTTGGCATTCTTTTGTAGTTATTCATTTGGGAGTAAATTGAACCGGTTTCAAACTGTTAAGAAATTTCCCTTCGGCCTCAATATTGATATATTTCCATTGCATGACATGCCTGCAATAATGTGACAGAGACTTTATAACTTATAAGGCTGATACTTTGTTTCACTTGGCCTTTTTACATTTTATTTATTTACACCGCATCTGACGAAATTATGCAAGTAGGTTATTTTAGATTGGTATGAAAACATTTGGGCCAAATGTTTTATCCTTTTCACATAATCATTGGCTTGATATGAGACATCTTCCATGTAACTTTCATCCAATTCCGTTGGGGCAAAGCTGAGTTATGCCATATATTCAAATATTTTGGTGTCTTACGAAATTATGCAAAATCAACATATGAGGTGGAGGGGCCTTGATAATGTTATATTTTCAAATTACTGCACTCCAGTCATTAGCGTCTAATCATTTAGCAACTATTCATATCAAAAAATTTTGCTTAATTGCTGCCTCTGCCAAGCTGTACGCATTAATTGTCTCCATTGGAATAACATAGGATTTGCATATATTTTTTAATTTATGCTCCCCATTATCTCAAAATGGTCCCGATTCTTTTGAAAACAACTTTAAAAATAACCTTTTTCCATCCATTTAGTTCAGTGAAACTGAGTGATAAGTTATGCATTGGGAATGGACAAAATATTGAATAAGGAAATGCACATTCTGATTGCAATGCTATTCCAATGGCAGGTCATGGATGTGATTTTTGATTGCTAGCCACTTTAAAGGGAGACAAGTTACTTCAGTGACCTTTGAACTGAGCTCAATAGATAGAATAAGGTAACTGGTAGTAACATGTTTTTAAAGATCGGAACCTCTTTGAGGTTTTTGGAAGCATTCATTCAATAAATGTTTGTAAAACCAATGTTATTCCAATGGAGACAATTAATGCATACAGCTTGGCAGAGGCAGCAAGTAAGCAAAATTTTTTGATATGAATAGTTGCTAAATGATTAGACGCTAATGACTGGAGTGCAGTAATTTGAAAATATAACATTATCAAGGCCCCTCCACCTCATATGTTGATTTTGCATAATTTCGTAAGACACCAAAATATTTGAATATATGGCAAAACTCAGCTTTGCCCCAACGGAATTGGATGAAAATTACATGGAAGATGTCTCATATCAAGCCAATGATTATGTGAAAAGGATAAGACATTAGGCCCAAATGTTTTCATACAAATCTAAAATAAACTACTTGCGTAATTTCGTCAGATGCGGTGTATTGTTGGTCGGTACAGCAGACATACATCTTCAGGCAAGATTACATTGAAATTTTTTCTGACGAGTTTTACCTAAAAATTCCAATTATGTTCATCAGAGTAAAGACTCGATGACAGAGGGCTTTCGTATTTGAACCTCAAATTGAACTTTTTCCAATCAAATGCATTAGAAAAATGTTTGCACTAAATATGAAGGTCTCAGGACTTCCAAGAGTATTTTCCAAACAGCCGACAGACCGCCTTGTGAAGTGAAATATTGGGTTTGTTAGCGAGTGACTCAGTGGATCTATCTTGGACGCCCAGAGGACTAGCTGCCTAATAAGACTTATCGGGGTGTTACAGTCCTGGACCCCTGAGGCCCCAGCCGCCACCTGTCACTCAGCAAGGTCTGGGTCTGCGAAGATTCGATAGAGAAGAAAATACCTTTGCTTTGGTAGCAATTGTTTTGGCGATGAGTCAAAGAGGTTTGTTTATAAGATGAGAAACAATTGTCATTGTTTGAAGTCTACATTATACTCCAAGGTGTTGTAGATAAGCCTGAACAGATAAGCTTGAGCTTTCTTCCAAGTTCCAACAGCTCCTGACTTGAAGCTGTCTTATCGTTGCTGCTGCGCAGATAAGTCACATGTATTGTAGGCCTATTATGGATACATAACACTTTGCAGGAATCCTGGGAGATTTGTTCAGAATTAAAACGGTTAACCCTAAGAATAGCTTAACTATTATTTTGTAGTTAAACAGAGATCTACACTTTAAAAAAAAACAGGACACTTTACAATATTATCTAGTAACCTTGTATAGGGTTTGTTCATAAGAATACAAAGTGGAGCTGTGAGAGAACAATGGGCAAGAGAGAGCAGATTTGTGAAAAAACTCAGATAGTCTGAAAAATTATATTTTTGAGACTCAACATTCGAACAGCTTCATATCGGCATGCACAGATCTATATCCGTCACAATATCCGGTATCCAGCCGGATATTGGAATTTGCAGGATATCCGGTATCTGGCAAATTTATATATAGGGTATCAGAACTGGATATGTCATCATATGTTGCATGGTCAAAGTTATTTAAAGGCTAACATTTAGATAATAAATTAAGGACTATGTTACCAAAAGTTAACAATGTTATTTCACCATCTTCAAAATTAGAATTCAGTTACAGAAAAACATTCCATCAGAGTAACAGTCCTCCTGCCGGACAAATATCTCTCGGCTTTTACAAAAAATAATTTTAGTCAACCGTGAATGGTGAAAAACTTTTTCATATGTTTATTATACGGTTCAAACTATCTGGTTCCTATCCAGTGTCTTGCAGTTGGTGTTGCCGGATTATTGGGTATCTGGCTATTTTGAATATCTGTGCATCACTAGCTTCATATCAGACGTACCAGGGAGTTTCAGGGCCAATGGCCCCAGCCATCACCTGTTACGCAGCTGTGTCTGAGTCAAGGGAGATTGGATAGAGAAGAAAGTGTGTTGCTTGTAATGACTGCTATTTTTGTAATGTGCAAAGGCCCTACAATGTATACATACATATGTATGGCTACCGTTTCAATGACACATTGCTATTTTTGGCACTGTGTCCTTTATTTGATGCATGGGTAGTATTGGGTACACAAAAATAAGAAATAACTCAAAGTAGCAATGGAACAGTACTATCAAGATACTTAGTACAAACCAAGTATGTCTCTGAATAGCCCAATCAGGTGCTGATGAGAAATGAAACACTCACTCACTTGCCATTGATAGTTTACTAACTGCCAGCCAGACAACCATCTAGACAGCCAGCCAGCCATCTAGACAGCCATCTAGACGGCCCGCTAGACAGCCAGCTAGACAGCCAAAATCTTTATAGCCACTAGTGCCAAACTTGGCAGAGAAAGAAATGCCATCCACTCCTTTCTCATCATAAGCCTTGGGCATTGGCTGTGGTCAAAAGCATCATTATCACATCTTAGTATGCATTGCATGGATGGGCCTCAGAAGAAAAAGCCATGTATGCATAATACATAGAATGCTAAAAGCCTCGCTTTGATTGCGATTCTATTCATCTCAGATAGGATTGATTTACGAAATGAGGAGACCAGGAGGAGTCCGATGTTGCTAACCGATACGCAATTACGCATGTTAATAAATGTCTTGATGTAGATTTTCTAGAATACAATTCAGTAAGTCCCATATAATATGTATTGTACTTTTGAAAAAACATTTCACAAGTTGACAAATCAATATTATTAAAAAATTCTAAATATTTTCAGACAATATCTTCAAGATGTGTCATAATGGATAGACCTTTAGGTATCAGGGGTTTTTGTGGTTTTAAGAAAATGTTTTTTTGACCGATCTTAAAAATAACTAGATCATTTCCAGGAATTCTTGAACCAAATAATATCTTTTTAAAAGGTGGATTTCTTAATGCTGTTCTGTTTGACTTAATAATGAATATTTCAAGAGCTTGCCTGCCTGAAATAAATATCTACACTTGGTGCTTCCATGAATTTAATATTTCCGTGTTCTTGAATTATATGACGGTTGCTACACAAATGATTTTTCTTCTTCTTTATTTCAGGCACCTTCCTGATTCCTTTCGTGCTCATGCTGTTAGTAATTGGGTTTCCCATGCTCTTCATGGAGTTGGCGCTGGGTCAGTTTTCAAACTTTGGACCTGTAACAACTTACGAGAAAATATGTCCGATATTCCAAGGTAAGCTGAAAACTAGGTCATTCCGTGTCTGTTACTTCAATAACTTTTATTATATGAATGTCTGTAGATTGGCTTAGAAATATACATGTTGCCAGACATAAACAAACAATTATATCGTATATTTTGCAATTATTACTTTTTAAGTATATAGTTTAAGAAGTGCATGAGGTCTAAGCCACCTCCTTTATTTGTTCCAACTAACAGTAACACATAAATTTACTCAGGCTGTCCCAAACAAGAACACCGATGGATATGAATCAAGCGGTTACTGTCTGTAACTTTTTAGTTGGATGGAAAGGCATATCTAAAGAGAACTTTATTGGAGGTTCACAGATGAAGCATGCATTTTGCAGTTTGAACCTCTTCTATAGTGCAGTTTAACCCTTATCACAAAACAGTTTCTTAGAATACCCTTTGATCATTTGATCATATGGAATATTTATGAGAACTTTTGGAATGCTGTGAATTTTCCATGCCTCTCTTGATCACATCAGTGGCAATCACCCTCCCTTAGGCAGAGAGGTCTGTTGCACAGCAAAGTGGAATATTGGCAGTTTGAGAATTCTAAATTAGTTTATCTTTTGTCTGGAAATCCTTCTGGAAAGGGTAATTGCTCATACTGAACTGAAAAGTGTAAACGTTTTGTGTAAAATTCTCACAACTTTTCAAAGGAGTGTTACAGAGCAACCAAAGCTAATGTATTCTCGACATCAGATCGAGCCCTACATAGTTGCTCAAAAGCATAACCACATCATCAAGTCAGATGCAGTACAACCCAATGAATTTTAGGCCAGACAAAATTGATCTTTAGCTTCACGGATCTTCTCGAGGCACCTGTACTTTTCTTGGGTCGGTTGGTAGAACGAAGAAAAAAAAGGTGAAATCTCAAATTTTTATAATGTCAATTTGATAAAAATTGCGGTTATGCTCAATTTTTCTTTCTGTAGGCAGAAAATCTGTTGGGTTGGTCGATCCAAGATGCTAAAATTTTAAAAAATCTGGCCTAATAAGAGCACAAACTTGCACTTGCACTCCCCAACATTTCCATGCACTTCCACCCCTTTGCACTCCTCATCCCTCCATTCCACTCACATGTCACTAAAGTGGTAACAGTTTATTTCAATAGATAAATAAAAAAATGCCTTTAACATGTGCATGGCATTGATCTTTCAATAATAAAGCAAAGTTATGGATAAATTTTCAAATTTATTCTACTTTAAAGTGATCTAATCTCAGAGTGAGCTAGGAAGTGAGGGCATGAAGGGTGAGGGTAAGAACTGAAGGGTGAGGGTAAGATTTGAAGGGTGTGGAAGAAATGAAGGGTGTGGAAGGGCGAGGGTAAGAACTAAAGGGTGTGGAAGGGTGAGGGTAAGAACTGAAGGATGAGGGTTAGAACTGAAGGGTGTGAAGGTGAGCATCTTTCTGAGGGCTTGAGATTAAAAAAAACAAAACATTTGGGTTGTACTGTAATTGTCCAGCTTCATTCAAGTTGGCATCTGAAGAATGACCACACTCATTAAATCGGTTGTTTGTGGGCAGTTCCATCAAGTCCGATTTTCAGATTTGACACTTTAACAGCTTGTGTAGCCCCACCATTACACCTCGGCCATTTCATTGTTAAACAGACATGAGGCCAGGTAATAGGGGTATCAGACAAGCCATCAACCAAAGCTCCAAGTGCAGCAGGAGCTGAGCTATGTCAAAATGTCACGGTGTCGGACATACACCGTGTGAGTACGTCCGACACCATGACATTTTGCTTTGTGGCTCAGCTCCTGTTGCACTTGGAGCTTTGGTTGATGGCTTGTCTGATACCCCTATTACCTGGCCTCATGCCTGGATAACAATGAAATAGCTAAGGTATAGTGGTAGAACTACACAAGCTGCTGTTACTTCTGAAGAACTGCTAATGTAAGATTGTTCATTGGGTGTCTCTTGTAGTTGAAAGCTTTCCGTTAATTTGTTTCTACAATAATTGCGCCATATTCTTTCTCCTTTTTTATTAAATAGTCTTTGTTTCAGGTATCGGCTACAGTGTCATCTTCTTGTCCATGATATTGTCTGTCTATTACAATGTCGTCGTTGCCTGGGGAGTGCTTTATTTGGTGTCTTCATTAACTTCTTTGTTGCCATGGAAACATTGTGATCCTAGTTGGAGTTCGCCAGGTATTTAAGCTTTTTTTTTAGCATGAAATACCTACAAAGTGATGTGTTATGATATATATTTATTTATTGCTACAGCCTCATCTTTAATCTGTTATGTTGTTATCACAATACACTAAGACTAATTCAAGGTTTATATGTGTGATATCTACAATTGCCCCATAATACCCCATTACAGCGGGACAACTTCATGCAGGTCAGCATTCAACCCGGAATTTAGAGATATCTTAGAATTTTAAAATATCAAAATTGTCAAAACATGGCATAGATCGCCATGATTTCTCACTCTGAAAAGTTTATTTTAATATTATGTATATACTTTTCACTATCATTCCGGAATTACAGTGGTCCCTGCATTATAAGACCGCCCCTTCTGCAGTCATGAAGCGGTCTCTCGTGGGGGTGCGGTCTCTTACAGGGGTGCAAAATACGCTAAAAATACTACTTAGTGCGGGAGGAATGCGGTCACATAAGGCAAGGCGGTCTTACAACAGGGGGTCTTAAAACGCAGGGACCACTGTATATTCATTTTAAGCTAATTTGTATAATCCACAGGTTTTCCCCTTTTGTCACCATTTTGGAGTAAAGCTGGTCGAGTTGCAGTAGATATATATTTTATGATATTAAATTAAATTGGGTTCTTATATAGTTTTGTAACTATTTCAGATTGCTGTGATTCAAATGTAAGCCATTGTCTTTGGAAAAATGTGTCTTCAAACCACACAACCAGCCTGTCAAACAACAGTGTGATATTCAGCAACCTTACCTTCAATTTAAGTGCTGTGAACCATATTACACCATCTGTAGATTATTTTAGGTAAGTCTATGAGCTTCCATGATAGCATCATGAAGTGTAACAGTCAATGTCATTTGTATATAAGCAATTTATCACAGTATACAAGTTTACTCTTACTTCTTTTGAATTTAGCAGTCATTGTTCTTCTTTTAAATGATAACTTCTTTAATGGAAGCCAGAAAAAAAGTAGCCCATTGAAGAAGAGTTCATACAATATAGTTAGTCTTGTTGAATATGGATGGATGACAGATGCTTGACATGAGTTTTATGCATGTTTATTCAACTCAATCAATTTCACCAAAGATCGGTGAATCTATAAAACAATAAATAAAGCTACGGTAAGTATATATCACAGAAAACACCAATCAAGGAATAAAACAAAAAGTTGACAATAAATTATTAAATAAATGAACATTAATTTTGACATAGAATGGATGTAATACAGAAATTTAAATCTTTAAACAACCTATAAATAGGCCAAAAATGTCCCAAAGTTTTGACATAACAAATATGTTTAAGTAAACAGTAAACCATAAAACCATTAATTGTAACCATATAAATTGCTTGTCTAAAAGTATAAGACAAACGAAAATCATGAATTGGACATAATTGAAACTAATTGTCACTAATTGAATAAGTAAAACCAATAAGTGTAAATAACTAAATAATTGAGAACTTACAAATACTGAGCATGTTTAATTGGATCCTCGGGAGGCAAAGTGAACCAACCCTGAATTTTGGCATTTCCATGTTTCAATGGTTTTGGTCATAAAATAATGTCCTCTATCTGATGGTTAGATGACCTACCTTAATTTCCAATTGCAAGGCTGTTTTTATAGGGGGTGAACCAACCCAATGGGGCCAAAACTCAGTTTAGTCGCAAGGCAAAGTGAACCAACCCACCCATCTCAAGGCAAAGTGAACCAACCCATACATTTCAAGGCAAAGTGAACCAACCCAGGTTTTGATCATTATTGCAGCAATTACACTCCTCAGAATGAGGCTGATTAATTAATTTTCAACCAAATACTTTAAGTACCCTCCCTGGTTGGTATTGGGTCATTTTCAACCATCTGGCTGACCAGCATTGCTATTCATTGGGTCGAGGATTCAGTATTTAGGTAAAGTGAACCAACCCAAGCAACCATCATTTTGTGGCAAAGTGAACCAACCCATATTTTGAACTTTCTCTGAAGAATACGCTCTCCAGAGTGAGGCTAATTACTCCATTTGCCATCCTGAAGTTGTGATGGTCATGAAAGATCTTAATTAAGCGCAATTATTTTTTTATTTGGCCAATTTGACCCAAAATCATCAGCAAAATATGGGTTGGTTCACTTTGCCTTGCGATGGATGTTTCCATTAAAATCGCCATTTTCCATGTGGAAAAAATTTAGATCATCTATGTATTTTTAAAAATAGTTAATTTCAAAAGTCCCAAACAGGTTTTTATCATTATGAAACATGTAACTGAAATAGTTTCAAAACCATTGGCATTACAAATATGGTCAAAACTGTTTTTGCTGTTTCCCGAAATTTTGAATTTCAGGGTTGGTTCACTTTGCCTCCCGGAGATCCAATTCATCCATATCCAAAAGTAACTCTTCATAATTTCATCTCAGTCAAGTGTCCATTCTTCATTAACCTGTAGACATATCACCCAATTAGCATACAGGTGAAATATGTACAAAATGTCTAAGTTGTGACAAGTTAAAAATCTAATAAATTAGATGTAAATAATCATGTATTCTAAATACCATAATTCTAAATACCAAAATTCTAAATACCATAATAAGTAGAAATAAATATGCTGAACATTCTATACAATGTTAATAAATTGATGTACATCATTGTTGGATAAATATATTTAACCCATGAAATAATATTAATCATCAAATTCAATAAAGCTATTTTAACAATATAAAATCAAGCATACCTTTTAAAAACATCTTTCCAGTGTGACAGAAGAGTCTAAAATGACTTTTCTGCCTCTGCTATTCAGGTCACAGTAAATAACAGTTTGTGACAGGATACACACAAAACATACATTGACACCTTGGCTGTCACCACAGCTTACTATTCATAGCAGTTATTGCAGTTTGCAACAAGTCTATATAACTCGAAATTTCACACGGATGCTGAAAATATGTTATGAACTTTATTCTGTAAACGTCTTCATTTTAGTTTCGTGCGTAGGATTAGGCCTATATTTGAAATTTTGAGTTAGCTAAAAATGATTGAGTGAGCTGGTCGCACAATATCTTTGGGCTGATATAGCTGTAAGTTATGATAATTTGTGTGTTACCTTAGCTGAAAACAACAAGCTATGGCAGCTCAAAGGAATTGTGCAACCATCTCACTAAATATGCCTCAAAATCAAAATTTTACAGTCTGTGTGAGTCATCTACAATAGGTAGAAAAAGCTACAGCTTATGTTTATCTTTCTTTGACTTTGAAGAACTGATGAAGATTGGCTTCCATCTGAAAACGCAGCTTGTTAAATTTTCTCGAGCCTATATTCTGCATTAAGAATTATTGTGTTAACACTCTTTATTTCAGAAATGTGATATTGGACATATCTGGTAAGGACCAAGGAATAGGGGATTTAAACTGGCCCCTGGTTCTTTCCCTCCTGACTGTTTGGTGTTTCGTCATTATGTCGATGTGTAAAGGAATGGCTTCTTCAAGCAAGGCAAGTGCAGGATTGCAATCAATGAAAAAAAAAAGTGCAGTCAAAGTGCATGTCTCACTGCCCAATCTGTAAAATTCTCTATCCAGGATAGAGTTGTAAGATTGGACCACTTAATTTCAGAGGAGAATTTGACGGAAAAGGAGAGTAGTCGAAAATTGAGAAATCCGTTATAAATATACATTGTATTATGGCGCTGTGGCCATATCTCTGTGGAAAACTGACCTATTTTCAGCTGGATTTCTAATAAAGGAAAAGGTCCAATCTGGTTCCCCGTTTACACAAAGATCCTTCAATTAGACCACTGCAAGAATTGTTTCCCCTATATATAGCCCTAACTGAAGTGCTACAACTCAAGCAATGTTTTGCAACTCTCGTCCACAATACTATACAGTGGTCCCTGCGTTATAAGACCGCCCCTTCTGCTGTTATTGTCATATCCAGACGGGTTTTAACCCACGAATTCAATCCAAAGAAAACTACCACAGCCATTGCTTTCCAGTTCGTTCCTTTTATTATTCTACAACGTGACGTCATCGACGTGTCATCCTGGTGACGTCACCAAACGATCATCACCGGAGTTATTTACAACACCACATCCCTCCTCAACTTAGTTTTAAAATTTACTTTTACAATTTTACAATAAAATTTACTTTGACAATTTACCAAAATTTACTTTTCTATTACAAACTGTAAATTCAAACTGGTTTAACAATCAATCAGTAAATTCAAACTGTATTAACTAACAACTTCACAACAGCAGTACAATGGTACTATTCCATAAACAGTTAAAACTTCTTATACCTAAGAACCTTAATCAATCGATACAATTTTACAAAAGTATCCTTCAAATTGATTTACATCAAATCAAATTTAACTATAAAACTGTTTAACATGACTTAACCATTTTTAGCCAACTTTTATACAGTCAAGGTAATGTAGTCTAATTGAAATTATATCAAACTACTCCAAGCAATTCAAAATCTGTATACAACAATTCACTTAGATCACATGAGTACACACTGGATTCATTCACAATTCCACAAATTGTTCAACTTCTACTATCAAGTCAATTGTACCAAATTATCAATTGTCAGGTCACAATCAATTAAAACAAATCACCAATTTTATATGATCAGAATTCAAATCAAATTTTCACAAAATATTGTCATTCACATTCAAAATGATAATGTCAACATATTCAATCATCATATTATTGAGTGTCTTTTTTCACTGTGTCAAATAGTGTCCTTTCACAACATAATCAAAGAATAAGTGTCATTTCACAACGTAATCACTGGTCCACGCTGGAGCACGAACACTTCGGCCACTCCTGCGAATAGGAGTCTGTTCAGCAGTCTTCACTTGAATGTTAGGCTGCTTAGGCACACTCGGATTCGGACTAGAAACCGAATCATTACTCATACTTGGAGACTCCACACTTGGAGTACTTATATCAGGTGCCGGTTCGATGACTGGACTTTCAACAAATTTCTTGACGTGCGCTGTGTTGCGCATTTTAACACCACTAGGAGTCTGCACAGTAACTGCATTCCCCTCTTTCTCCAACACAACACACGGCTCTTCTTCGAAGTTGCAAGACAACTTATTGTCTTTCTTCTGAGGTAGGAGAACTCTATCTCCTGGTCGTAGATCACTTGGCGCTGCGTGACGCCTCTTGTCTGCGTACAGTTTCGTCTGCATTTTACGTCTTGTGTCACGGCTGCGCACTAGACGTTGCCAATCTCCTTCTGTCGGTCTTGACATCAAAGGTAACTTGTCCCTCAATTTTCGTCCCATCAGCAACTCGGAGGGAGCCACACCAGTAGTAGAGTGAGGAGTAGCTCGATATTGCAGAAGGAAATTTCCTAACTCATCTCTCAGGTCACGCTTCTCAACATTTGCAATCTTCACAATTTTTAACAATGTTTCGTTAAAGCGCTCCACTTCGCCGTTACTTTGCGGCCAATATGGAATTCCTTTCTGGTGGTCAATATCTAGGTAAGCACAAAATGCTGAAAATTCTTCAGATGCGAATTGAGGACCGTTGTCTGATCGGATTGTCTCTGGCAATCCATGGACCTGAAAAACCTTTTCCAGACATTTGATAATAGCCTTCGAAGTAGTGTTCTTCATCCAAATTACCTCTGGCCACCTTGAGTAGTAGTCGACGATTACGAACAACTGATCGCCACCTGGGAGTGGTCCACACAAATCAATGGCGATATCTGTCCAAGGTCCGGGGGGTAAGGGGGTGGACCTAATTGGTTCGGGGCGGGGACGTGAACCAACCAATTGACACGGATGACATGCCTTGATAAACTCCTCAACTTCTGAGTTCATACTTGGCCACCAAACTTTCTGTCGCAGTCTGGCCTTGGTACGAGTCATTCCCTGGTGTCCTTCATGTGCCAATGATAGAACCTGCTTGCGAAGCACATTTGGAATAACAATCCTGTCATCCCTCATCACAATGTTCTCCTGAGTCCACAGCTCATTTCGCACAGCATAATAACCAGTCCCACTGAGTGGTCCCCACACTCCACTTGAAACAGCCTCTCGAATCACCTGCAAAGTGCGATCCTCAGCTGACAGTTCATCAATTTTCTCCAGCTTCAGTGCCGCTGGCACAGCTTCAGCAATCACAGAGAATGCATATTCTTCTGTCTGCTTGCAGCTTGGGTCTTCTTCTTCGATTGGTAATCTGCTCCAACCGTCTGCATGGTTCTTCTTTCCTGGAATGTGTTGTACATTGAACGAGTACGGCTGTAAGCCTAAGATCCAACGTTCCAAACGAGCATTAGGGGGTTTGTGCCTGCCGTTAAACACAGCCACCAGTGGCATGTGATCAGTCAAAATGTCAAAACAAGTCCCATAAATAAACAAATGGAACTTTTGGCAAGCCCACCTTACTGCCAAAGCCTCTCGCTCAAACTGGGAATACCTTGTCTCCACGCTGGAGAGCTTACGGCTCGCATAATAAACTGGACGGTACTGTCCGTCGTCCTGTTCCTGCTCTAGTACCGCGCCTAATCCCACTGGCGAAGCATCAGTTATAATCCTCGTATTTGCACCACTCTTGAAGTAGGCCATTACTGGGGCACTGATAAGGTGTTCTTTGATCTTCTCAAATGAGTTTTGCTCATGTTTCCCCCACTTCCAAATAGTTTCTGCTTGGGTTAATTTCCAGAGTGGCTCACTAATGATTCCAAAGTTCTTGATAAATTTGGCACAAAATTGCACTGAGCCAAGGAAGCTTCTGACTTCTTGCTTACTTACGGGCTCCGGTGCATTCACAATTGCCTTTACCTTTTCGTCTGAAACCTTGAGTCCACTGTCCGTTAAGATATGACCCATGTAGGTAATCGAACTCACTCCTATGTCACATTTCTTGTGATTCAAAGTAAGGCCTCTTTCAAAAAGTCTCTTGATTACTGCCTTCAATCTCCCATCATGTTCTGCACGTGTCATTCCCACAACTACGATATCATCCGAGATGTTGTACGCCCCGTCACATCCTGCGATAGCCTGACTGATTAGGGCTTGAAATTTTTCGGAAGCCATGTTAACCCCGAATAACAATCTCTTGTAGCGATACAATCCATTTGGCCCCGCAAAAGTAGTAATGTTGCGTGAATCAGGCTCTAATTCAATCTGGTGATATCCCATGTTCAGATCTAACTTCGAAAAGTAGCGCCCACCAGACATTTCCTTCAATGTCTCCTCGACTGTGGGAATTGGATGTCTCTGCCTCAGAATCGCTGTGTTGGCCATTCGCATGTCCAAGCAAATCCTAACATCACCATTCGGCTTTTCCACAGCAACCAATGGATTCACCCAGGAGGATGGGCCATCCACCTTCTCAATCACATCTAAGGCTAACAGTTCATTCAGCTTCTCGGTAACTCTGTCTCGTCTACTAAACGGAATACGACGCACTGGTTGTGCTACAGGAACCACCGAATCATCAACATGCAATTTCAATTGACAATCTTTCAGTTTACCAAGTCCCTTAAACACACTCGGGAACTCATCTTTCAAACTTTCAATTGTAACATCACCAACATCATTGATCGCACAAGCATTCGCTCTAACACCAATTTGCAATACACCAAGCTTCATTGCAGTATTTCTGCCTAACAATGGCATGGGATTTCCCTTCACAACAGTTAATTGAGTTTTCACAGTTTCTTTAGTTTCAGGTTCACACACTGACACCTCAACTAGACCCAACACATCCAAAGGCACATCAGAATTGTATCCAAACACTCTCCGTTTTGAAATTACAAGCTTTTTGTTCAACAGTTTAAATACAGATTCAGGCACAATATCACAAGTAGAACCACTGTCCACAAGCATTTTCACAGGTTTTCCATCTAACAAAAATGTAAGAATTCCTACAGCATCAGAGTCATTTCCATTGACAGACCATACATTATAACATTCATCGTCTTCGTCATCTTCTTGTTCCTCAATGCTGCGAACCGTCTGCGATTTTCCTCGGGTGCGACCCCGATTGTGTCGACCTTGACCTCTCGTCCGAGTTGATCCTCGACTCCGACCACGAAAGTTGGTGCTTTTCGTCCGACATCTCGCCGCTGCATGTCCCTTGTGACCACACTTTTCACACGTCTCGACAGAGCTGGGGCATTCTCGGGCAAAGTGACCTTTTTCGCCACATCGATAACAGCCTCGAAATCCACCAGTGGCGCCACCACGTGAGCGTCCACGACTGTACCCACTGGCACTGCGATGAGAAATCGCCTTGGCCTCGTCTTTCTTGCTGTCTGTCAAACTTGATTTACCGTCATTTTCGCCGACTGGCTTAATAATCAGGGCTTCTGGATATTCATAGGTGGACAATTTCTCCAACATAGTAGTTAAAGTTAATTCCTTGTCCCCTGTCAGCTTGCCTTTGAGCTTTTTGTCTGTGATTCCATTAATAGCCTTATCCTTGATCATACTGTCTTTAATGTCACCAAATTCACAATGTTCTGCAGCTGTTCTTAACCTCGTAATAAAATTGTTTACAGTCTCACCGTATGTGGGTTTGGTGTCCAAAAATTTCTGGTGCTCCTTGGTTACATTTTTAGATTCCTTGAAAATGTCATCCAGCTTTTCGATCGCCGTATTGAAAGCTGCATCATTCCCGCGCTGAGCCGCCGGGATCCCCTCAAATATTTCTCTGAGTCCGGGTCCGCCTTTGTGAAGCAATAATCCTCTCTTCTGGGTGTTATCAGTAACACCTGATGCCACAAGAAAAATCATGAACTCCTTCTTCCACTTTTTCCAGCGCTGGGCCAGAGTAGTTATGTCGCCAGCAGTGTTGAAATGCTGCACACCTTCCAGTCCACTTAAAGCCTGCATCTTCCTGCAGTGTTAAGGCACGTTTTTGCTTTATCCTCGTCGCCAAAATGTCATATCCAGACGGGTTTTAACCCACGAATTCAATCCAAAGAAAACTACCACAGCCATTGCTTTCCAGTTCGTTCCTTTTATTATTCTACAACGTGACGTCATCGACGTGTCATCCTGGTGACGTCACCAAACGATCATCACCGGAGTTATTTACAACACCACAGTCATGAAGTGGTCTCTCATAAGGATAAGGATAAGGATAAGGAGAACAAAGATGTAACAAAGGCATTTACAATTGCGAGTTTTTCAGCATTTCCTTTCATTAGGCTGGAAACTCTCCTCATAATTCTTAGATTCCGACTAGCGGTTCTACACAGCTTTGATGTATGTTCAGTATAGTTAAGCTTACAGTCCAGGGTAACACCAAGTAGTTTTACAGACTGAATAGATGATAATTCATTTCCTTGTATGTCAATAACTTGAGTAACATCATCTTTACTTCTTTCTAATACCATGAATTGAAATTTTGTGGGGTTTGCCTTCATCATATTTTCTGTAAACCACTTAAGACAAAAATTGCTGGTTTCGGCCAATTTTTCTTTGACATGCTCTATATTGCTCCCCGTTACAGCTATGGTATTGTCATCTGCGTAAATGTAGATGCTTCCTTCAACTCCCCATAGCAGGTCATTTAGGAAAATGTTGAAAATTAGCAGACCGAGTATACTTCCTTGAGGGACACCCTTTGTCAAGACAAACCAATCACTTTTAGAGCCACTAGCTGTAATCTATGGGACAAGTAACTCGCCAATAAGGTACATGATTTTATGTCAAAGCCATATGCATGTAGCTTTGAAATAAATAACTTATGGGGCAGACAGTCAAAAGCTTTGCTTAGGTCCATAAGGATTGTACCCACGCATTTGCTGTCATCAAGGGCAATCTTCCAATCATCTGTGGCATTAATAAGCACATACTGCGTACAATAATTTTTGCGGAAAGCAGACAGTTTTTCCGAAAAGAGGCCTTCAAAGTAGGAGCTCACATGTCTACTAATCATAGCTTCATAGATTTTAGACATACTGGTGAGACAGCTTACAGGTCGGTAATTTTCCTTACAATGCTGTTCATCTGATTTGAATATGGGAGAAGTCTCACCCTTTTTCAATGTTTGGGGGACTTTACTCGCCATTAGTGACATATTTATCAGCCTAGTCATTGGGGTGGCTAATTCTTTGGCAGCCGTTTTGAGGAAGGCAGGTGCTATATTGTGACATTTTTATCTTCAAGGATTTCACGTATTTGAAAACTTCATCACCTTGGACTTGTGAAAATGTAAAGCTAGTTGACCTGGAGTTTTCTCTAATTTTGGTTAAACTGTTATGGTGTTTATGATGGGCTATTGCAGATAAAACTTCATCTTCACTAACTTCATCAAAACTGTCTGGTTCACCAATATCATTGGCAATACCTTCATAATACTTGCTGAACGTATTGCAGACATCCTGTGGGTCGGATATGATATTATTTCCCTCTTTTAAAGTTATAAGATTAGAGGAATTCCCTTTTCTCGATAAATAGGGTTTGAAGGTGGACCAGAAGTCTCTGCCTTGTTCAGCTTTAATACATTTTTTGTTGAAGTAAATGATCTGTGACTCTCTATTCACAGCATTAGCTCTGTTACGCATTACTTTATAGGCTTCCCAGTTTGACTTGGTCTTTTTTGCCCAGAATCTGTTCTTAAGTTGATTTCTCCTATGAATGACTTTCCGTAATTTTGAATTCATAAAAGAGGCACTATCTTTCTTGAGGGTTCTTTGTTTTATAGGAGCATGTGCATCTATAACATCAAGAAGAGATTTCTCATACGCCCATGCAATATCATCGGGGTCATCAAAACATTCAAATGCATGAAACGGTATTTCATTTACCTCTTTACAATACAATTCTGAGTTAAAATGTTTGTAACTTCTGTACAAAATTTGCCTTGGTACTCTGATAGATGCATGAATTTTTGTGCAAATACATATCATTTTGTGGTAATCACTCAGTCCTGTATCAAATGCTACATATTTATGAAACCTTCTCGGCTGGGTGGCAAGAATAACATCAATAAGTGACTGATTGCTAACAGACTTAAAACAGGTTGGCTCTTTTACCAGATTAACCATATCATAAACATCACAGAAATTGCTCAGACTATTGTTTGCCACCAACATGTTTATATTTAGGTCACCTATTATTATAATATTACTTGATTCTAAGAGCAGTTTGTCACATACACACATCAAGGCATCAATAAAAGCAGTTTCAGAAGTAGAAGGAGGTCGGTACATTGTCACAAAGAACCATTTCTCTTTGCCAAGCCTAGCTTCAATTACAATAGTTTGTTCCATTTCATATTCACATCTCCTAAAATGAATGACATCCGACCTCACATAAGTGATAATACCGTGAGCACAACGTGATACATCTTTTCGATATAGCTTGAAATTTGGCACTGAAACCACATGATCAGTCACAGAGTCATCAAGTTTAGATTCGCCGAAACTAATAATGTCAACTAGACCATCTACCATCATTTCCCGAAATTCATGAAAACATTTCATCAAACTGTTGATGTTGATATAGGCAATCATTAGACCTTTATAATGTAATATCTTGTATTGTTTGATTTTGTCAAAAGTACTTTCAGGTAATGTTGTTTGAACTTGACTAATTTCAGTTACTTGACTGTCATGTGTGTCTTCAGAGTTACTTGTCACATCATCATTCACAGGCGAGGGAATATCGTATAATTCACAATCATTAAAAACATCATTAAAAACATTACTGTCATTGCAATATTCGTTAAAAACAGTATTGGCGTCATTAAAAGTGTCACTGACTAAAGCATCATTACATAAAATATCACAAGAGTCACATATGTTTACAACAGGTTGGCTTTCACTTTGAAGGTCATTGACCTCCTCGGGGGTCTCGGCCACCTCTTCATAGCCGTTTTCCTAGCGCTGAGCTCTGGTCGAACAGAACTTCTGTTTGTGGCCGGTATTTGGGGGTGTGGTCTCTCATGGGGGTGCAAAAAGCACTAAAAATACTACCCATACTTAGTGCGGGAGGTAGGCGGTCACATAAGGCAAGGCGGTCGTACAACAGGGGGTCTTATAACGCAGGGACCACTGTACTTGTGGGTATCGTATCTAGCTGTGTATAATGTTGTAATAACCAAGTATTGATGTCTTTTTGATTAATTTACTTTCAGAAGATCTGATTATTACTGATGTCTTATGACTCATATTTCTGTTTTCTACAGGTGGCATGTGTGACCGTTCCGTTCTCTTGTTTCGTTCTTTTCACTTTTTTCATCCGAGCTGTTAGCCTTGAAGGATCTGCAAGTGGAGTTAGGTTATTTTTAAAGCCAGATTTCTCAGAATTGGCAAAACCTGAGGTAAGTGTTTTATCATTGACCATTAGGCCACACATAATTGATCTTTAGCTTCTCGGATCCCTCTCAAGGCACTTTTTCTAGGGTCGGTCGGTAGGACCAAAAAAAAAGGTGAAAATTTTTTTTTTATAATGTCCAAAAAAATTTTTTCCATCGGCAGGAAATCTATTGTGTCGGCGGGTCCGCGAAGCTAAGAATCAATTATGTGTGGCCTTATGCTATGGTTATACAAATGTGCATGTCCAAAGGATATAATTTTATATAGCAATTAACAAATAGGCCTATCTGAATCATCCACGAAAGACTATGATTGCTTTTGGCTTAGATAAAAGACCATTCCCAAATCAAT